>CAWUFW010004074.1:1200000-1637023 GCA_963921515.1 Calotriton arnoldi
GGGGTTGTGGTTGGGGGAGGGGGTTGGGGCAATGCTGGGTGGGTTCGGGGATGGATAGTTATTTATTTATTTTATTTATTTATGAAGTTTTGTATAGCGCGAACGTGACCCTTACGGGTATCAGAGCGCTTCACAATTTTGGGTAAGAGGGATACAGTATTGGGAGGCAAAATAATCGTTTCATAACTATGCAAGACGCGTGCAAGACTACTGTAGGTATCGGAACTCTTCACATAAGGGTACAGTAATGGGTGAGGAACATTCAAACATATGTATGTACAATGCATGCTAACGATGTTATTCCCAGGTATATAACCAAGTCAATCAAGATGACCGAATAGAGGGCAGTAATGGAGTCTAGTAGCCAAGGCCTATTCGGGCAGGAGCCTGAGCATTACGATTTTTTTCACTTTCTTTTTGAAGGACGCAGTGGAGGAGATTGTACTGATTTCCGGAGAAGGCTCTGTTACTCGATCTCTTTTTATGGAAATTCTGTGGTTTCAGGAGCATTGTACTTGTACTTCATGATGCTCTGCAGCCCCCTGATAGTTCTAGTTTTTGAGCCAGATAGATGGGGGTCTTGAAATGAAGGACTTTATGCGTCATGCAGGCAATTTTTAACTAAAATCTGGCCTTGTAGGGTAACCAGTTTAGGGATTTTAGGGCTGGGGATATATGTTCTTTTCTTTTTGTCCCAGTAATCAGTCTAGCTGCGGCATTAAGGGAAGCCCTTGGTTGGGCCAGGCTCTGTTTGGGGAGACCACATAGCGTGGAACTACCGTAGTCTAGTCTTGGCAAAACTAGAGCTTGTACTGCCAATTTGAAGTCTATCTGTGGAAGGAATGGTTTGAGATTCCTTAGTAAACTCAACTGATGTTTAGCTCCCTTGGTTGCATTGCTGATATGGTTTTTCATATTCAAGTGCATGTCTAGCGTGATTCCGAGGGATTTAGCTGAATCAATAATGTGGGGGAGCAGTTGAAGACTGTGAGGTGTTTCATCCAAAGGTCAATCTTAGGAATGTGATTAGGTGGAGCGATGAGAAGGAATTCAGTTTTGGATGTGTAGAGCATGAGGTAGTTGTCAGTGAGCCAGTTTTGAGTGTTCATCAGGATTGAGTTGAGTGAGATGATGTCTTCTGGGGAGGTGATTTTCAGATAAAGTTAGGTTAGGTGGGGGATGAGGGAAGGTGGTAGAGAAGGGAGTGCACAACGAGATAATGACATAAATATGAGAAAGCAATTTGAGTTTGAATTGTTTAAATGTGACATTTTGGTACATAAGCAGCGTTTCATTTCTAGGTCTGTTTTTTTCTTTTGTAAATGAGTAAATTTCGCATAGCATCAGTTAACATATGTGGGCTTAATGATCAGCTGAAAAGGCAAAGGGTGGCCTTCGATTCGAAGATTCTAAAAGCTGATATTTTATGCCTGCAAGAAAAGCATATAGAGAATTCACGTCAAAATATACTTAGTGGCCTGGGTTTCCAAATTGTCTGCTGTACCACCCAGGGAACACTAACCAGGGGGTCGCTATTTTGTCAAAAAAGGGGGCCTGCAATTTTCCTTGGTCTCGGACAGATAGCTTAGGCTTAGGCCGCTGGGCCATAACTGAGTGCCGCTCCCACTCAGGCTCTTTTACACTCTGCTCTATATATGGCCCAGTACTAGACGATCTGACAATTTTTGATTGGTTGAATAACGAGCTGGCACTTTGGCCTCTACCATTGATAGTCTGTGGGGATTTTAATATTAATCTAACAGACAGTTTTTCTAAACAAGTTGTTAGAGCCTATCAAGGTAGAAAACCAAACATTTATAGGACTCTCGCTAATTTGAGGGTTAGTCATGGGTTGGCTGATGTTTGGGGGAAAATATGAAAGGGGATCCTGGCTTCACTTTTTTTATCTGCCCCTCACAAGGTACTTGCCAGACTGCATTATTTTTTTACATCAAAAGAACTTCTGCCAAACTCACAAAGTTTCCCAGGGTTATGTAAGACCACAACACACTGGTACTCGACATCAAAATGACTCAGCTACCCAAGGTGGACTGGACCTGGTCTTTCGAGAGGGCACTCCTATTAGACCCCGAGTATGTGAGACATATCTAGGGGTAGATCCCTCAGTTCATGATGGACAATCATGGCAGCACTCCAGCTGATGTCATATGGGATACTTTTAAGGCCAGTCTGCGTGGTGAGACCTTGAGATACAGTGTAGAGCGGCAAAAAAGAGAGAAAAAGCTGATGGGAGATTTATATGCAAATCTAGTTAAAGCAGAATTAAAATTGGTAGACATGGTCTCTTCAGGGTGTGGGTCTGATACAGCTCTCTTGGAAATAGCAATAGCGAAAGCAATGATTATCGATATTTCTGTAAAGAAAAGCTGTAGATAAATATATGTTATGCCGCGAAACGTTCTATGAATATAACGAGACGGTGGGGTAATTCCTGGCATTTAGAACTAGACAAACGATTTTTGGGGGGCATATTAAGGGAATAAGAGACCCGGTGCTCGGAGCGAAATCAGACCCTGCTGATATAAGGTCTGCCTTTCAGCGTTTTTATCAATGACTATATTCTAAGGATACAGGCGAAATAACCAACACAATGGGGAGTACCTGGCCTCAGCTTCTGAAGATGCCCTAGAGGCAGAGGATGGGCAGATGCTTGATCAGCCCTTCTGAGCAGAGGAGGTAGGATTAGCTATCAGCAGTATAAAGTCAGGGAAAGCCACAGGTATGGACTTTATTCCCGGAGAGTTTTATAAAACCATTTCCACCGTAATTAAAAACTATTTGGTGGATCTATTTCCACAGGTTCAGAAAGGGATTGTTCCTCCAGATCGCTGGTCAATGGCCAACATAGTTGTTTTTCAAAAGAAAAATAAGCCACCCAAAGAACTGGGTTCATATTGGCCGATCACGCTTATTAACAGTGATTCTAAGCAGCGGCGTCACTAGGGTTGGTGTCACCCAGTGCGGTAACTTACCCCATGACACCATCACATGGGGTGACACCTTTCCCAAATGAGACTATTTAGTAAATAGTCTCATTTGGGAAAGGTGTCCCCCCATGTGATGGTGTCACCCGGTGCGGTCCGCACCCCCCTAGTGACTCCACTGATTCTAAGATGTATTCAAAAATCCTGCTGCACGTTTATCAGCTATTATCAGCTGGCTCTCTTCCCCTGTCCAGCATGGTTTTATCCTGGGAAGGGGGACCGCTGATCATATCCGATGGGTCATTGCCCTCTTTGATGCGGCTGTAACAACTTGAGACCCTTTGGCATTAATACTTCTGAATGCGGAAAAAGCTTTTGATAGGGTCTTCTGGCCATATTTGTGGGAGGTAATGTCTAATAAGGGGATCGGCCTGGGGTTCATTAAGTCGGTGAAAGCCCTCTATCACAACCCTAGATCAAAGATCTCTTTAATGGGGGGGGTCTGTCAGAAGTGGTGAATATAGAACGGGACACTAGGCAAGGGTGTCCATGCTCCCCCCTTTTGTTTGCGCTATATATCAATCCCTTGATTAGGCAAATTCAATGCAATCCAGCAATTCTGCCAATAAGCTCACTAGGGGGGGAGACAAAAATTCTGGCTCATCCAGACGATTTGCCTATTGGCCCCCCCGAGCCTAGAAGCGCCCTATTAAAAATTGAAAAATAAGATAGGAGATTTGGGGAATTTTCTGGCTACCACAGGTTATAATTGATAAAGAAATGCTATTTTCTGATGGACAGGTTGCAAAAGAGGCATTATATTTAGGCCTTACCATCAAGTCAAATGTCGGAAAAATTGTGGAAGCCAACTTGGATCCCTTGATACATAAGACTAAGCTGGATTTTGGGAGATGGAACAACCTGAGACTCTCGCTGGTAGGGCAGAGCAATGTTGTTTAAATTATGTTCTTACCCAAAATCCTGTATTTTTTTGGGGCCATTCCATTAGAAGTGGGCAACAAGTGGTTTAAAATGGGATGCTAACACGCTTCCTTTGGGCATATGCTAACCCAAGGAGGGCATTAAGATGTATGACCCTACCGAAGGAACACGGCGGTCTGGCAGTAGCTAATCTTAAATTATATTACTGGGCTGCAGCATTGCAGCAGTTTATAGTCCTTCTGCATGAGAAAGAAGACTAGACCGGGTAGGTGCATCTTGACACCCTTGATATATGAGCTTTTAATGGGTGAAAAAAGCTGGGGGTTTCCACTTCGGCAAATTGAGTTCGAGTATTATAAGAAAGTCGGTTTAAAGTTCTGGTAGCCACCTTTCGTATCTGGGAAAAAGTTTGTAAAAGAGTAGGTATGGGCAGATTTAATGTTTTATACACCAATACATTGCAACCCTCTTTTACCTGACATTTTTTGGGACACATGTGTCAGTAAATGGCTAATTTATGGGCCATTTAGTTTGGGGGATTATCTTTCTATAAATTCAATAAAGACATTAGATGTTATCCAACAGAATTTCAAGCTTGAACATAAGGATTTTTTAAAATATCTACATATTAGGGATTTTTTAAGGAAGAAAAGAGGTGGATTGGCGGGGCTTGGCAAGATAGAGATCGGAGAGCTGATCGTTGCTAGTAATACCCCAATTGGGACCATATACAGAGTATTGAATAAAACAATGCAAGATGATTTGATTAAACATTCAAAGAGCAGGTAAGACAAGATAAATGCGCAAATGAGCGACCTGCCTAGGTCATCAGAAGGTGCTCATATGTATTTCATTTCGGCAAATCTACAGGCTCAACACTTCCAAACCTGATTTAATCTGTACATAACCCCAGGGAAAATAGCCAAATGGGGAGGGACTTCAGGAACAAGATGCCCAAGATGTAAGGAATATGGAACGGATATAGTGCATATGCTGGCCAGCTATCCAGCGTTAGAAGGCCTTAAAGCTGGAATCATTGAGTTTTTAACAAATAAACTAGGGGTGCATACTACTCTATCCCCACAGCTAATGCTTTAGGGGTTCATGATGACATAGTTCCAGTCAAAGCTCAACCATTTATGTGTGTTGCTATGTCCATTTTTAGGCTATGTCTGACAACAGCCTGGCTTGATCCTTCCCCTCCAGTATTTCATCAATGGATGGCACGCTTATTGTCGTTTATCATCTGGAAACATCTCTTTATGCTCAGAAAGGCAAGACCGCTTGATAAAAAAATGTCTAAAATCTGGTCCCCCCATAGTGATTGGGTACTGGTAGGCACTTCTGGGGAATAATAGGGGAAAACACCTTTTTAATAGCTTGATTAATTTGGGGGGGATTCAGGATCAAATTTGTTTATTTATGGATTCTATTCAGCCTATCTATATATCTGTCTAAATTGTATTCTTCTTGTCTTTTATGTACTTGATGCACTTTATAGAACTATGTACTGTCAGTTGATTGATTTATCGGATGTATTTTATGGGAATTGTCTGCTTGTGGGGGGATTATCATTATGTGGAAAATTAAATAAAAATACTTAATAAAAAATAGTTATTTATCAAATAAACAATTAATATTAACAATTAATTATTCATTAATTAAAATTAAATTACTTCCCACCCTCTACCCCACAATCTACCGCTGCCAGCCGCCAGACAAGAGGTGACCTGCAGAATACATAGCTGTCATGTGTACTGCCTGGGAAGACTGCATGCACAGTAGTAAAGTAGCCACCATCATCACAATCACCTTGCACATTGATGAAGTGCCAGTGGTGTCTGTTGCGGAGGATGTGTGCATTGTCTCAAGGTGGCTGAAGTGCCACATGAGTGGAATCAATTACACCTACCACTGAGGAAGTAGAGGTAGAAATCCATAGCAACCCTTTGCCTTTCTGACATTGTATTGTATGTGGCATACATATGTAGAAATGCACTCTCCTATTTATGCAGCTCTGACCCTGATGCAAGCTTTGGGACTGACGTGCTTGAGAAATACCCACAATGTCATTGGACACCCTTGGAATGACCCAGTAGCAATGAAATGGATAGCTGCTTGGATCTTGACATAAGCTGGGATGGCATAGGAGGGGCATGTCTCAGAGTCAAGATCCCGTTCCCACTCAGAAATCATGTCCAATCATGTCCAAGATGACATCACGGTGAAAAAGGAATCTGGAGCTAACATCTTGGCTGCACATCCTAAAGAGGTTATTCTTTTGTCTGAAGATCCTCTCCGTCTTCTCAAATAATTCTGTCACATCACAAGGGGCAAACCAACAAACACATTCAGTGGCATGTTGTAAGGTCTGAAAGGGTTTGTATGTGGCATCTCTGATTTTATGTATGCAGCCAGGCTGAGATTGGCTGTTGGACTAACGACTTTCAGCTGGAGCTAGGTGGGGTGATGGTAAACACTGACACAGGTGTGCTTGAGAGCCACATTGAAAGCTGAGGTTTTCTTAGTGGTTTTGACTTGCATATTACATTCACTTTTGGGCTGTATGTGAAAGACATTACATCGCACAATACTAATAGTCAAATGTGCAACTGTAGTATGGATGTTGCATAATCCAAACGTGTGATGTTCTGGTTGCCACTTGAAGGGTGATGTGTACAGGCTTCTGGTATTGTTTCCTAAATGATATTTCTACACTGGTGTAGTGGTGTGTGCTTTTGCCATCACATTTACCCCTCCAATACATTTCCTACAGATACACATATGTAACACCCAGTGCCTACATTAAGCTCTTTTCTATTTTAAGTGAGGTATTTTGTGCTATGTTGGTTGTACATACAGATGTTATCGATCTCATGATGTATGTGTCTAGGCATATGTGGTGGGGTATACACCAATGAACACCCTCTTCTTTTACTGTGTTGTGTTCCGCCCTGATAGCAGGGTCTCCAACCCGAGTGAGGTGGTTCCGCCACAATTGCAGAGATTCCACACTCTGCCCTCAGTGCGTAACCTCCACCCTGAGTGTTTAAACTCTGCAATCATAAAGATACTACCCGTAAGTACCTTTGTGAATACTGAAAAGTGGTAAAGTTAGACTTTTGGTCTAACCTTAGAATTTTGGTCCAACTTTTCCTTTGTGAATCGGGCCCTCTATGTCTAAGCCCAGGCACAATGACCTCAAGTAATCTAGCCATCTCCCACGCTAAATTAAATAAATGCAGTTTTTTTCTATTTTTGATATAACGTTCAAGAGATAGGGTGTCAACCCATCATTCTACCTTTGGTTTGGAGTGGTCTAACAAGCCGGTTGCCCATTGGAGGTGGGTAAATACCTATTTCATAATTGGCGTACCCACACAAAAATATATATATATTTTTTTAGCATGGTGTGGTGTTATAATTTATACAGCACTCAAGTGTATGATTTTGACATTATACACAAATCCAAATTCATCCCGAGGTACAGAAGGCACCCATGACTACTATGGATAGTACAATGTCTTGCGCATTTTTCAGATAATGAAAAAACACTCTCCAAAATACGTTCCAATATATTTATCAGTCACACATATTTTGGGGGCTAAAGTATGAGATACGTATTCTGACAATCTTTGACATTACAGACCGATACTGTTTTATCAAGGTCCAAATGTTGATTAATAACTATCAGATAAAATAGCCTCATCAACAAATCTATGACCAAAATTTAATTTACATAAATGTTGTTATGCTTTAAAACATTACTGTGGCTGTCTTCTTCAATGGCACATAAAAGTTTCTCATATAACGGGTAATTATTTTTTAATATTTAAATAAAGGTAGATTTTTAAAGGGCATCCTGTATTTTGAAAAAATGTTGAGCACCATTCAATGTTTACCATATAGGAATCTCAAGGGTGTATGTTCTCTAAAATGTCTGTGGCTGTTTTGTTTTCCCAGCTGCCACCCATATAAAAAACAGAGGTACTCAGCATTTCCAGGTGCAGCTATAGGTTTAGCCACATATGTGATTATTGCTTTTATTTATAGTATTCACAAGTAGAATATTAGACTATTCATGTACTTTGACATGTTTGTAATGCAAGGTAGTTGCTAAAGTCTAATAATTATACAACATTGTACAAGGGATGGGCAATCCCTCATAGCTATTATCTGAGGTGGAATCAGAGAGCCTGTGGCAAAGCTGAGGGCCCTCCTCCAACCCGGTAAATAACTACATGAGTGTGTCCTCTCCCTTGGATATTACTATTGTAAATCAGAACCTTAAAATTTGAAGTGAAATTCAAAGATTTTTTAGATGTTGAGTTTTTGATTGGGCAATTTAGGTTGAAGGTTACAAGAAGCAGACCTGTTGCATTTTTTGTGTGCTAAGGCTCCCCCAATTTTCTCCAACTGAAATGCATTTCAGTGCCAATCAATCAATCAGCATTTTTATAGGACAGCACTGTCACCGCTAGGGGTAACTGGGCGCTGAGGGTGCCATGCACGAGGATCTTGAACTGACATATCTTCTGGATGGGGAGCCAGTGGAGGTTCCTGAGATGGGGATGATGTGGGTCTGTTTGGGGAGGTCCAGAATGGGTCTGGCTGCGGTGTTTTGTATGGTCTGGAGCCTTCTTAGGAGCTAGGTGGATGGCTGAGTTTGAGAGCATAAAATGGAGCAGAGTGTTAGCAGATATTAGACAAATTATAAATGATTTGTTGTTTGGTGTGTTCGAAGATGATTATATATTTTATCAAAGTTTTTTATTTAGTTTTATAACTTGATGTACACACAGTCTGATGGCAGCAAACACTTCCTACAACAAAGCATGTTTTATACAGGCAGTGGTATAACATGTGAGTAGATAATGTGGACACAACACAAATCACCGCTCTGGGTAGACGAGGATACTCTACGTCATCACTGGACACATGGGTGCAGGGTGTACAGTTTTTCAAAGGGGTCGATAGCCCGATGGTAAAATCAATGCCCATGACAGGGCCTTTCAAAATTCTAAGTCATTGGACAGCTTATTATCAGTTTGAACCAATGTCATCCTTGTTTCCTCTGCCGTTGTCCATTTAGCCACATCATGAATCCATCTGTGGGACTCCGGAGGATCCATCCGCAGCAAGTGAATCACCACTACGCTTTGCCAGCATTAATGTGAAGTGCATAAATTTCCTTTTAATTTTGTATTTGGTTTTCATGGTGTCAATACCTAGTCCGCATGCCAAGAAGGTCATCAGTATGGTTAGTGACTTATGGTCTGAGTAGTGGGCCACCACTTCCCCCCAATACACTGCAATTTGTGTGCATTCCCATACCAGATGATAATCGGTGGCCTCCATTGCACCTCATTTAGGGCATCGGCTAGAGACAACAGGGTTCGGACGATGGAGCATAGCTGATGTGTTGTAGGTGTGATGTATGAAATTGAAGTGAAATAAATTAAACCTGGCATTGCTCGAGACCTCTTTGTAAAGTAACAGGGCTTGTTCCCATTGTGTATCTGTAAATGCCTGATCACAGTCTGCCTCCCATTTTGTGCGTTTATGTAATGGGCGTACATGTGTATCATTCCTGACAGTCATATAGAGTCATGTGATAATCCTATGGCCGTGATCTGCCTGAACTAATAATCCCAGAGTGTCTGAACATGCTGGGGTCTCCTGGGTGTCCCCTCAGAGTTCACACATTACACCTTTCATGGCATTGTATTGTAGGAATTACCCCTGTATGATCTGGAAGTGCATTTGGACAGTTTAGAAGGAGCTCATTGCAACCATCCACAATATATCCGCTAATATGTGGCACCCTCCACTTTTCCATTTGGATATATCAATGTTGTCCTTCAGGTGGGAAAACTGTGGAACCCACCATATTGGCAAGTCTGCAGCATATGGCACGTAAGTGCCCCATCCCCTGCGGTATCTCTGCCATAGTAATACTGTGTCTATATTTTATTAGGTGTCTCCCGCAGCACCTGCAGTAACGCAAAGAGCTGCTTGGGTAGATAGTCATCTTCTACATAGCTACGCAATGGCCGTCCATTTGTACTAGTGGTGATCCCAAACCAGCCGGCCGCAAACTGCAGTTGTGCCACCAGGTAATATGCTTCCTTGTCTGGGACTTGCAGTCCCCCCTCTTCATTTATACAGACTAGGGTGGGCATTTCAATCATGCTCCTTTTCTTTCCTGATATAAGTGTGTTTATGCAGAGTGGAGTTTCAGAATATGTGCCCGAGGTATTGTATAAAGGTTACATTGGAAGAGGTAAAGGCATGTAGGTAATACTATAATTTTTAAGATTGTTATACGCCAAGCCACTGACAGTGGGAGGGAGTCCAGAAAGTCGTGGAGTCTTGTATGCCCTGTATCAGTTTGTGTGTATTCAGTTCATGCCAGGTGTGTTCTCGAAGGTGATTTTAACCCATGAAAAATGCTGATCCTCTGCTGGACATATGATTCGATGAACCATATTTGAGAAAAAAACTGTTTCCTGTCATGCACTTCACAGGGAAATTATTGAAGGTGCCATATATGCTAAACTAAAGGCATATTTTCTATAAATTTGCCAATATCTATGCCATTCATTTAAGATAAAGATAAATGTCTATAAAGTGGACTAAAGCAGGTACTTCCAACAGCAGCAGCAGTCTGTCATTAATTCCCCAGTGTTCTAAAGCAGGTTCACTAGAGTACTAAGCTTCACCAGAGTAAAAATGAAAAACTAGAGCTCTAACATTCTATATTCATAACAAAGTGAGGCACTTCTGAATGCCATGTTGTTGGACTAGGAGATTTGCATTTAAAAACAATTGCTTTGGAGGAGAATGTAGTAGATAAACAAAAAGCTAATGGACAAAAATGATGTAAATATAAAATTCATATATACATGAAATATAAAAAAATATCATTAGAAAGTTATCTGTTTTCAGAGACACTCAGGGACAAACAGAAATGTTTGAATAATTATGGAAGGTACAATAGAAAATTGTGCTTTTTTTCCCAATGACATTGGATTGCCCTATATGTTGAACATTTGATTGCCAAAGGGGTGAATACCACTGTATGTGGACATATAAATATTGTCATATAAATTATGGTAAATGAGCACAAGAAATCTAACACAAGGATACATTTTCAGTAAATTCTCAAATATCTTCCTCATCCATGTCAGTAACAAAATCTGGCTTGCTGAATAAAACATGCACTTCCTCCACCAGCAGCAGTATGTACATTAATTCCCAGGTGTTCCATGGTAGCTTTACCACCAAACTCTAAGAACAATTAGAGTGCTAACAATCTCTAATCAGGACAAAATTGGGACACTACTCACTTTCATTTTACTCGAATAGGAGATGCTGAACTAAAAGCCTTTTTCTGGTGCACCCAGATGTAAATGGGTATTGAGGTTTTAATGCAGATATGAAAACAGAAGCTTTAAAATGTGAGGGGAATTATGGATTTTTAATCATTTATGGCATAATATATTTTTGAGGGGCTAAAAGTAGTTAATCAGACAGATATAGGCTTAGATCCAGCCTCCACATCCCACATTTGTTTTCTCAGGTTACCTAGCATCTCTTTCACTTAATACCAACTCAATTTTAAAACGGTAACTTTTTTAGCTAACACTAATGTTTTTTATTAATCCTCCATTTAATGATACGGAAGTAGATTTTTAGAGGTGTAGAAAGCTATTTAAAATTATTGATTTGTGCTCCAATGTATAGTGAGCCCCCATGAATGACTTGATATTTAATTTTTGTTTTGGTAGCTTATTCCACTTGTACCACATGTAACAATTACTTCAGACAGGAAAATACCATAGCAGTAAATTAATGCGATTTTATTCTACTCCACAAATGTAACCCCTTGCATCCTGGTTTTGCTTGAATAGCTTTTGTTTAAACAGTACATATCACAAAATGCCATTGCATAAACCATGTGTTGATGCAGAGATCATATTATGCTGCTTATTACCATTGTGGAGGGCGGGGAGGAAGAATTACTCCCCAGTGTCTAAGTAGGTCATGATGACCCACCTCTTCCTCAACAAAAATATCAGATTACTTTCTGCACATCTGCATACATGATTTATAGCTTGATATGCTTTCAGGTTAAAGGGGTTTAAGAGTTAAATTTTTGCATTAAGGTAAATTCACATTGAAGAGAACTCATGAACATTATAAGAGTTGCTGCCATGTGTAAAGTAATTGCCGTTTGCAATCTGTGAAGCAGGAATCAGTGTTTTCACATGTAAAGTTAACTTTACTGTGGTGCGAACCTGGAATTTGACCTTTACACTGCAGTAATAGATGTGTGTATGTATGCTTATTAGTACAGTTGCTCTAAAGAGCACGCACTATTGGGCAACATTTATTTTTTTCACGGCCATGGCAAGTTTTTATATACATTTAGATGTATGTGTATATGATGTAGTGACTTCTCACATAAGGGATTCAATGTAAGTTCCAGATGTAGTGCCTGTAATGTAATGATTTCTGTGGTTGTGCCTGTAATTTGGTGGGGTACACTGCCAAGGTTCATATGGCACCCCAACCAATATCTTTAGGAAAGATACCACTTATGGAAGAACTAAATTCAGCTTACTGGTTATCACATCAAGACTGGAGTTGGGTAAATCAGAAAAACGGACAAGGACACTATCTATCCTCTGCATAAGAAGGGCCTGGGGAAATAATAGGTAACTATAGACTGATTTCACTTTTAGATGTGAAGGCTAAAAGTTACACAGGTATTTAGCCTCAATGCTCCTACAAAGGATGGAAGACTGAGCATTGGAATGTAATTTTTTCCTACAATACTGTCAGAATTTGCCGTTTCCAAAACTTACCTACTCTTCTATGTGACCAAGCACGAATAGCAGAACTATACTCTGGAGGGGCAGGCCCATGGGAATAAGTGAGGGGAAAAAAGCTGGAATGTCTCAATTTCATTAAACACATATCTCTTGTACTTTAGGGGATTCACAATAGCATATTCTAAGGTGAATGGCAACTGTACACTTAAGGGCCTCATTACGATGTCGGTCGGAAAGCATTCCGACCGACTCGGTTTCGGAATGGTTTCCGACCGAATCGGATTCGGAATAGTTTCCGACCGAATCGGATTCAGGGAGTCCGACCGACCGATTACGATGTGTCTGAACACCGTTCGGTTTGAACTACCATTGACTTCAATGGGAGCCTGTGTTCCGACCGACAACACAGGCTCCCATTGAAAGCGGGGTGGTTGCAGAAAACCGTGCACCCTGTGGTGGGCACCAGTTGGTGCCTGCCACACCATGCATGGTTGGAACGAGGGGACCCATGGGTACCCAAACAGGCCCCAAACGGAGGCCTCTGGGTGAAGGGGGGCCTGCTTCGGCCCCCCAAAGTCAGATTCTGATAGAAGATTCATGCCGGTCAGACCGATTCGGAAAGGCTGTCCGAATCTGACATCGTAATTGCTCAGTCGGAAACGCCATCTGTAGAGACGCACGAGTCGGCTACGACCGACTCGGTGTCTCCGAATGCCGCTCGGGAGCGAGTCGGAACCGAGCCCGACAGTCCAAACGGTTTCCAACGATCATAATCGGTCGGTCGGAAACGTTTCCGAGTCGGTCAGAAACAAGGCGTCTGACACGGATTCAGACGAACAGAATGCCGTTCGGAGACTTTCAGACCAACATCGTAATCGGCCCTTTAAGGTAAATAGAACAAACAAAGTTTCACTATGTTGCATGAATACTGAAATAATCTGAGAAAGAGAGGTATTAGTGATTATTCATACTGGCTTCATAAATCGGGTTGAGGGAATGTGCACCACAAACAAAGGAAGTCAATAACAGTAAAGGTTGAATCCCAAGTAGCTCGGAACTTGGAATTCAGGGAGCAAAAGGGAGAACAAGCATAGCCAACATCAATAATTAACCCAGAGGCAAGACAGAATTCAGGCAACAGTTCAGCAAACACAAACAGATCGTAATCTAAGAGTGTGAGAAATTGGGTTGTTGGTTGAATAGGTGGTGACCCCTGTACAAGCAACAGCCACAATCCCTGTCAGGGTGAATGACAAAAGTTGCTAAATTAATCTGTGCTTAACCCTCTTGTAGATTGGCACAAAAGCTGTCAGGTTTAACTTAGAGGCAATGTTTAAAGTATTTATCCAGCACACAAACAGTAATAGAATAAAAAACCACACAAGAAAAATCAAACACCAATTTTAAAAAATAAAGTCCATTTTCTTCAAACGTGTTTTTTATTAGCATTTAATCATTTTGTTACAACGTCAGTCAATAATGGTACATCATGAAGAGGTTTGTATTGTGCTCATGCAGAAGACAGAAGAGTGAGAGACACCAATTCTACTGGTGCCTAGCCCCAATCACACAAGAACCTAATAAGAAGATACAGTTTTCTCATGACATGGCTAGCAAACTCATATTGCGTCCTAGTAAGGCATTCACTCATCTGTCTTTCTTTTGCGACAGCCGTATTCTCAAACCTCCCAATGGGGGCGGTAGTCTCTACCAAGAGTTCAAGATCCCCAAGGGGATTACTGAATTAACTAAAACATAAACAAAAACAACCCCCCCCTCTTCCCTCCCCCCACCCAACCCCTTACTGGTGGTGGCTGCCTAGTTAGTGCGTCTCAGCCGACATGTCATTCTCAGGTCTTGTTATACTTGAAATAAGTGCATTGCTCTAAGGGAGGGAGGACATACCGCCGATGGTAACACCTTCGTGAGGAAAGCAACCAGGGGCCCCATCTGTATTCAAAGTTTTTGTAATCATCTCTAAAGATGTCAGCCATCCGTTCTAAACTTAGGAGTTTCCATAGTCTGGAGTGCCACAGTGAAATTGCAGGTGCCTCTTTTTTCTTCCAGGTGGCCGCGATCGCCACTTTCGCGGCCCCAATACATGTCCAATTGATGGCCTTAACAGCCTTGGTTTGGTGCTTAACTGATGGATCACGCAAACCCAGGAGGACTTCTGCCATAGTGGTCGGTATGGGATAACCTAGTATATCTTTGATTTGTGCAAGAATTTCCTCCCAGAAGGGTCTTATCCCAGGGCAGTCCCACCAAATGTGCTGGAAGTGTCCTAGTAGCCCACACCCCCTCCAGCACCTGTCGGACGAGCCAGGGAATATCTTTTTAAGCTTGGCAGGGTAAAGGTACCAGTCCATCATGGTTTTGAGATGGGCCTCGCGTAATTCCGTGGAATGATTAAATTTCACAATGTCAGACTATAGGCCCTCCCATTCGTTATCGGAAATGTTGCGCTACGAAATACCCTCCCACATGCTCATATAGCGGGGGCGTGGAGTGTGCAGAGAGGTTAGAAGATAGGAATACAAATAGGAAATCACCTCCTTCATAGAATCTACTTTTTGTACATAGCTTTCAAATTTCGTAAGTGGTCTAGTGGCGGCCTCGTAGACGGAAGGCGTAAGCGCCCAGTGCTTCAATTGAAGGTAGTGGAAGTGTTCAATGTGTTCCACCCCGTAGTCCCTCTTGCAGTTGTCAAAGGTGAGGATGTCATAGTTGTGAAATAGGTGAGTCAGTGCCCTGCACCCTCCCTCTCGCCATTGATCAAAGAGCCCTTCCCGCATGGCCGGGGAAATGCCGGGTTGTAGTGGATTGGCGTGTAAGGGGACGGAAATGTGGTCCACTGGGTGTTGTGTGAGACAGAGTCCCATGCCTTCAGGGTGGTCCGGGTGGGGGTGCTAAGGTAGGTGTTTTTTGGTCTATCGGTCTTGTGGCGCCAGATGAGATCCCAAATCGACCGACCAGCGACAGCCCTGTCCATATGAAGCCAATGCTTCTCTGATTCCCTTTTGGCCCATTCGGTGACCACCCTCAGTTGGGCTGATTTATAGTATAATCTGAAATCTGGGAGGCCCACCCCCCCTCTTTCCTCGGCCGCCTCAGGATTGCATAGGAAAACCGCGCTCGCCCCCCTTGCCAGATAAACTTCAACACCATTGATTTTAATTTGGGGAGAAGGTCTGTGTCTAACTCAATGGGAAGCGCCTGAAAAAGGTAGAGAAGCTTAGAGAGCACCGTCATTTTAATCGCGTGTATGCGGCCAAGCCAGGATATGAAAAGCGGTTTCCAGCGTGCAAGATCCGTCTGGAGTCGCAGGAGGGCGGATGGGTAATTGGCTTTGTACAGCTCTTCCACTCATGATGTTAACTGGACCCCCAGATATTGAAGGGGGCGGGTAGTCCATTGTAATGAGGTGCATGGTCGTAGCATCTCCACCTCAGCCGCTGGGATCGTGAGGTTAAGTATGGAGGATTTCTCCATATTCATTTTAAACCCCGCAACTGTTTCGAAGCGCCTGAGCTCCACTTGGAGTGCAGGGAGAGAAGTGGCTGGCTCTGCAAGGGACAGGAGCACATCGTCCGCAAATAGCGATATCTTGTGTGATTCTCCACTGAAGGGGATACCTCGTATTTCCGGTGATGCCCGGACCGCCACAGCCAGGGGCTCAATACTAAGGGCAAACAGTAGTGGCGAGAGAGGACACCCCTGACGGGTGCCTCTAGTGAGAGAGAAGGAAGGCGACAGCAGCCCATTCACCTGAACTCTCGAGCGGGGTTGAGTATAGTTGGCCCGGACCATGGTGATAAATTTGTCGTCGAACCCAAAATGAGTAAGGGCAGCGAAAAGGAAGGCCCAGTCCACCCTATCGAACGCCTTCTCGGCGTCAAGGCCTACCAGTACCGCCGGGATCTGCTTCTTATTAGCTTTTTCAATTAGGTGGATGATACGTCTGGTGTTATCATGAGTTTGGTGTCCTTTGATGAACCCAGACTGGTCTGGATGAATGAGGTCCGGCATCAAGTCATTCAGCCTTGCCGCGAGAATGGATGAGTATAATTTGGCATCCAGGTTGAGGAGAGCTATAGGGCGATATGAGGCGCATTTCTGCGGGTGTTTCCCCTGTTTCGGAATGACTGTTATCACTGCCTCCGCCATCGTGGGTGGGACCGTCCCCATCTCGGCCATGGTGTTAAATAGATGGGTCAGGTGAGGCAAAATATCGGGAGCAAAAGTTTTATAGAATTGAGCTGTATAGCCATCTGGGCCTGGGGCTTTGTGCGGTTTGAGAGCTTTAATAGCGAGGGCCACTTCCCCCGAGGTTATGGGGGCCGTGAGCATGTCATTCCATTCAGATGTAACTTGGAGGAGTGTCAGGGCTCGCAAGTATTCATTTTGCACTTCTATGTCGCGCCGTTCCCCTGTATACAGGGTTCGGTAGAAGGCACCAAAGGTGTCTGCTTTATCAATGTCTCTATTGGTCAGCCCTCCTCCCTCCAGCAGTATGCCTCCTATGTATTCCCTTTCTCTCTTTTCTTTCAGTTGGTGGGCCAGATGTCTACCAATCTTGTTCCCCTGGGAGTAAGATATCTGGCGAAGCTTCAGAAGGGTGTGTTCTGCCCTATTGTTATAAATGGCCCTAAGTTTTCCTCGCAGTGTGGTGAGTGTGCGTAGGGATTCCCTAGTGGGTTGTGTTTTATGGGAAGCTTCTGCCAGTGAGAGCGCCGCCTCTAATTCTATCCTTTCTTGAGTCCTTCTTTTGTTCAGCGCGGAGTTAAGCGCGATGCAGCGCCCTCGAAAGACTGCCTTAAAGGCATCCCAAGTATTGAACTCTGAGGTGTCTGAGATCGCGTTCTGGGCAAAAAAATCCTTGATCGTGTCTCTGAGTTCCGTGCACAGCCCCTTTTCTCTCGTAAGAGAAGCCGGGAAATACCATTTGGGGGTTGTAGCCGCCTGCGGGCTCCAGGAGAGACATATCGAGACCAGGCTATGGTCCGATATTGAAAGCGGAAAGATCTTCGCCTCCCGCAGAGACCCCACTAAATATTGGCTGATGAATATGTAATCGAGTCTAGAGTACGTGCGGTGCACGTGCGAGTAGAAGGTGTAATCCCTCGACTGGGGATAAAGAGTCCTCCATGTGTCCCTAAGGCCCATATCGTGAATCTGTTGTCTAACCTCCCTGGTAAAGCCGCTGGATTCGTGTCTGTGGGGGTGTGTGCTGTCAAGATCTGCTTGCCAGGTTAAGTTGAAATCGCCTAGGAGAAGTGTCGGCCCCTCCGCGAATCCCTGTATTTTCCCCAAAAGTAGCTGCAGGAAGGGTGTTTGACCCGTGTTCGGTGCGTAGGCCGAAATGAAAGTGCAAAGTTTACCCTTCAGTATGCCTCTGACCATTACCCAGCGGCCCTCTTTGTCTGATTTAGTGGCAGTAGGTTGAAATGTCGTAGAGGTATGGAAAAGAAGCGCCGTCCCCCGGTGTTTAGTAAGCGCAGAGGCTCTATAGATCAGGGGGTATTGAGGGTGGCGAAAGCGAGTCTCCTCTGCGCGTGAAAGATGTGTCTCCTGCTGCGCCACAATATCTAAATGATGATCAGTGATGTATTTCCAGACCTTCTGGCGTTTCTGTGGTGAATTAAGGCCCTTTACATTCCAGGATCCTAGTGTAATTACCATCGGTTCCTTGCATCCCCCCTCCGCCCTCTAGAAAACCGTTGGATATCCTTCATGTCCCCTGCACCGCAGCTCCTGCCGCACCTGGACCTGAGGTAGCTACCCTGTATAGAGACGAACCCATGGCACATATCTGCGTGTGTAGTTGCATTAAAAAAACCACCACCAGTCTCCCTCCCTCACCCCCTCCCACCCGTCTCCCCCTTCCCAACAAACAAAAGAAACAACGTTACCCTCATGAACAGACGTCGGATTGATGACAGATCTCCGACATTGGGGTGAAGCACCCCATTAAACATGTTGGGGGGAGCTGAGGGACCGAGGTCCCCGTCCGCGCCCGCCCCGTACTCATCCAGAAACAATGTTATGTGCCTATACCATGGCATTTACGTATCAAGTTCGGCCCTGGTCATTTCGTCCTTGGGCGGCCTACCGTAGTCGCCGGTCCCCCAGGTATCCCGAGGTCCGCCTGTTCTGGACTCGGTTATAGTACAGATTGTCCTTGGGGTCTGGCTTCAGGTCCCGGCTCGAGTCACATCGAGGCCTGTCCTCGTACCCCACCCCCACTCGCTCCAGCGACAGAGGGTGGCGCTTGCCGCTGCTCCCGGCCTCCACAGTGTCTTGGCATTATTGTTAGGGAGGGTCCATGTGATCAACGTGGCAGGGTTCAGTAGGAGTGGCCTCCCCTCCATAGGGCCTTAGTTCTCGTCCCCGTTATGGCCCGTGGTGTTCAATTTGTTCTGGGGGGTCCGTTCCTGGAGTGAGACCCCTCCTAAATAGGAAATTGCAGGCCACCTGGCCTCACCTACGATTTCTCCTCCGGCCTGCGGTCCATGAGCTCATCTGAGGGCTGGCCCCTGTCGGATCTCGTGCCTTGTGTCCTGCCTCGCCAGTATCCTCGGAGGGGAGGCCCAGAAGATCCAGTCCTTCCCGCAGGTCTGAAATGTGCCGTGGCTTGTTTTTATATTCGAACGCCAGCCCAAATGGATATGTCCAGCAATAGCGAACCTGATCCGCCCTCAATTTCAGCGTGATGGGCCTAAACGCCTGTCTCCTGGCCAACGTGGCCGGTGCTAGGTCCTGAAAGATGGTGCATGAGTGGTCTTGGAAAAAGACCGTACCTTTTTTCCTGGCTGCGAGTAGTACTGCTTCCTTAACTTTATAGGAATGACATTTCGCCAGCACATCTCTCGGTCTTTTCTTGTCTCCAGTCGGCTGGCCTCCAACGCGGTGAACCCTGTCGAGCTTTATCTTTAGGGTGGTTGGACTCAGAGCCTCGGCAAACAACCCCTCCAGAAAGGCCTCCAGATCTGTCCCCTCCGCTCCCTCCTCCAGGTCACGGAGTCGAAGGTTCTCTCTCCGGGCCCTATTTTCTAAATCCTCCGCCTTTAATTGCGCTTGGTGCCATTGCTCTTGGAGGGTATGAATGTCTTCCCGCATGGCAGCTGTGTGCTTGTCAATATCCTGGGTTTGGGTTTCCAGGTCTAGGACCCTAGTGCCGACAGAGTCAACATCTTGCTGGAGAGAAGCGAGCCTGCCGGTGAGGTCAGCTTTTAGTTGGTCTACTGATGCCTTGAGGTCCTGCCCCAATTCAGCCCTCAATTCCGTCTTGAATTCCCGCAAAGTTGCCAAGAGATCCTCTTTAGTGAGAGCCATGGTGCTCGCACCCCCGTCACTACCTGAGGGCTGGCTCTTGTCTGCTGGTGGGAAGAAATCTGACACTCTGTTCGTGGCCTTGCACGACGGCTTCTTTGGTGGCATAGGGGCCGGTCCCACGTTCTGTGGCAGCCTTGGTGAAGGGGTGGCGTACCAGGCGACTCGTGATGTCCCCCCCTAGGAGGGTATGTGGCTGGATTGCCCGTCTGTTGATGCATCCCACCAGTAGTGGGTGGATGGTGGCCCTTGTAGTCCAGGCCCAAAATGCGGCGCTCTCCCTCAGGGCGTGTGGGGACCTGTGCCACCCCTCTCCACGCAGGAAACGGCCCGCGCTGCCCTCGTGGTTCTCGGTGGGGTTGCGGGAGCGCCCGCCTCAGGTCCCTGAAGCGAGGTGGGAGCAGCAGTGACGGGGGGAAGTCCCTCTCAGTTATCAGCGCTCGCCCAGGGCCACCATCTTAGGGTCAGGCAGAACAGGGGCCTCGGCGCTAGAAGGGAGTCAGCAGTCCGCGGTGCCCAACATCAGTCAGCGGTGCCCAACATCACACCTCCGGGAGCAACAGCCGCGTCAGGGATGGTCGGGGGTAGCTCCACTCGACAGACCGTGTCCGCCACGTACCTGCTGCATAACGCTTCGTCTCCCAGCCCATCGGGGCCTCACACGTCGCCGCAGCCACCAGCGCCGGTACCGCAACACATCTCCTGTGTATTTACATCGCAGTCGTCACCGGGCTCCGTAGTGTTCACCTTTGTGCACCGGCCGTCGCAAGTCTATCTATAGAGCTGCCGTTAACGGAGATCCGCCGCCCCCTCTGGAACGAGGGCCGCCATTTTGTCGCTCTCCGGCCTCATTCGTGTTGAGCCCCGCAACCAGGCACCACTTGAGGTGTGCCTCCGCCTCAAGGTAGCATTATGTGCCCTCTGCTTTCCGGTGGCCACCTGTGCCGTCAGGGTCGATTTTCAGGTGGCATAGGTTGCGATTGAGGCACGAGACTGCAGCGCGGACCGGGAGCTGAGACGAGCTACGTCCGTCCGGCCATCTTGCCCGGCCACGCCCCCAATAAAGTACATTTTAACACAATATTTGACAACAAAACAGTAGAAATCCAATCAATAGAACCAGAGTTTTTAAAGTTTAAGGTAAAAACATTGCACCTATAAAATGAAAGTGCCAACCCCAGACATCTAGTGGTGCGAGAGATGGGGTCAATGTCGAAAAATATGTCCGACTGCAATGGAACACAAGTCAGATAAAAGTAGATTGGACCCCGTCAGTGCTTACCTTCGGACTTGGAAGAAATTTTGAAAAAAAATGTTCTGAGAAGGTGATTGAGGAGGAGGAGGCATCATCATCGGAAAGCCATTGGACGAAGTTGTAGTAAAGATTTCTTTGCTCAGACTTAGTCTCTTTTTAGAAGTTGAAAATCTCCAGTGGGATGAGGCTGGATGTTGCAGCCACTGAGAGTTCTATGAGGCCAGATACCCTTTTGGTGAAGAACCAGTGAACAGGATTTGCTGCTGCAGAGAAGAACGTAGCAGGGTCCTCTCGAAGTAAGGTCTACCTGCGATGCACCTTGGTCGGATAAGCAAGCACGTTGGTCCCTGTCTTCCATCAGTACTCAGACCAGTTTTTAGCAAAATGTTTTGGAAGTCCCAAACTTTAACTTTTGGCTATCTGGGGATCTTTAGGCACCACTACAAAGGGTCCAGAACTGGAGGGGCACCACTTTGAGTATTAGGAATCACTCAGGCTGGGTCCAGGTGTGGTTTTAAGAGGTTTGGAGCCTTTTCTGTTCCTGAGACTCTGATCAGGAAGCCAGCCAACTAGCCCCTGGATTTGCTATGGTAGTCTTGGATTCAAGTAGTGGAACAGGGCTCAAACAGCAAGGCAAGCTTCTGAGGGTTTACGGCAGGTTCCAGGCACCAAAGCTGTCCTTTCAGATGAAACAAAGCAGTCTTGTGGAGCACACAGCAGACCACAGCAGTATGCAGTCCTCTCAGAGTCCTTCCACAGGTCCAGAATGTGAGCTGAAGAATGGGTCTGAGGGTCTTATTTTTATACCTGGTACCTTCTTTGAAGTAGGAAAAGTTTCTAGAGAATTCCCTTTGATGTGCTTGAAGTTTCCTGCTTCTGCTGCCCTGGCCCAAAGCTGGCTGTAGCCTATTCCGTTGCAATCGGGGCCGTGCCCAGCTCCACACCCCCATCTTGCCAGTTGATGACCCATCTATGCACATCTATCCCTCTATTTTGTGGCTGTCTAGGAGGAATAAACAAAGTCCAACTGCCCATTATACATGGCCGTGTGACCCAGGATAGGCTGGAGACACCAAATAGGTAGGGCAGGAAAATGGCAACTGTCTAAAAGTGGCATTTTCAAAATTGCACAAAATCTGACCTTACCATTGAAGAGGATTTTTAATCACAGTTTCTCAGATACCAAACATGAAAGGTTTACTGGTTTCCAAGCAAAAGTTGGCACTTATTAAATGTAATAAGGCAACCCAATGTTATCCTACGGGAGAGGTAGGCCTCACAGTAGTGAGAAGCAAATGTAGGACTTTTTAACTGCCAGGACATGAAAACCCTAAAACTACATGTCCAACCTTTTAATTACAATGCACCCTGTTCAATGGCCTACCTAGAGCCTAACTTATTGGTGATGTATACAATAAAAGAGGAGTTTAAGGGGGTTATATTGACAAGTAAAATTGGCAGTCCAAAACTGTATTCAGGCGGCAATGGCAGGCCTGAGCCATGTTTTAAGGGGCTACTTAAATGGGTGGCACAATAAGTGCTGAAGGCCCACTAATACTATTTAATTTACAGGCCCTGGATATATGGTATAATACTCCACAAGGGACTTATAAATAAATTAAATATAACAATCAGGTGTAAACCAAGGTTACCATGTTTTAGGGAATGAGTACAACCACTTTAGAACTGGCTAGCAAGGAGAAACATGTACAGAGTCCTAAGGCAAAAAGAAATTTCTCAGAAATAGCAGTGATGAATGCAAAATGTTTGGGTGTGACCCTGCAGAGAGGGCCAAGTCCAACAAAGAGGCATGCCAAATTTCAGGCAACTGGTAAGCAAATAGAGCCAAAAGTAATCCAGAGAGCAGGTGTCAGAAATTCAGGCAAGAAGGTCAGCCAACTGAGGGAACCAAGAAGGGAACAAATCAACAAAGGTTAGGGAAGCAACAACAGTCAACGAACTGAGTGAAAGTGAAGGGGCCATTGAAACATAGAAAAGATGCCAGGCATCTTCCCAAGGGAAAACAACTGCTTATAAAGCTCTGCTACCACTCATAACCTAGAAACATCTCCCTTGGGCCTCAGCCAATGATGATCCTGACACCCTAGCCACTATAGATAGGTTCTCCACAAAATTCCCTGCTTTCTCAACTATGTTCTATGACAACCAGTCCCACAAGCGAATGCTCTACTGTGCTAATTCCATTACTCTTGACAAATATTACATGAAGTTCTACCCAGAGTGCTCAACAGTAGAAAAGATAAAAAATGTCAAAAGATCTGAGACAAATCCAATACTATTAGTCGATAATTTCCAGAATTACATTCTTTTTACAGCTGCACAAGCTTCATCTCTCCTAATATTCCAAGGAGTCATCAAATATTCCAAACATTCTAGGCAGCATTAAATCATTCAAAAGTATGTATTAATCTCAATTTCAAAATCGGATCTATACAGCCACAGTCAACACACGTTTCCCAACCTTGAAGCTTCTTCAGGGCTGTCAACTAAAAATATACCACTGTTAGTATTAGTCACTTCCAATTCCACAGATATGCATTAAAAACTTGTGTCCAAATGAATGTTATTAAACAATTTCAATAACATATGCCACCTCTCTAATCTACCATCAACCTCAAAAATTACAAATAAAAATAAAGATCCTCTTAAAAGAAAAACATGGTATTATCCTTACATATGTATTTATATTTCAGAGCAGTTAACAGGGCATAAGGACAAATTACATGACACAGTTTACCATCATGTTGCATTCAAATTGTCTTAAATGATCAGAATCCTCCCTTACTTATGAAATTGATATTTTTAATGTACCATTTTAAATCTATATTCAACATTGTTTTCCATATATGTGTCTGAATACGATTTTGCCACTGATTCTATTTGGGTACAGTACAGTATAAAATATGAAATACCAATGCAATCAGTGTATTGGAATCTATATTTAATCCATTCCCACAAGATGTGCACAGGAAGAAAGCTTTGTTCCACTTGCATTTGCTGAAATATGTCGAGACAAAATCATCTCACTGATTCCTCATAAGAAGCAAACAATAAAATTATATTCCATTCCAACTCATTAGAATCTCAAAAGCCAACACATTGTAACATTCCCCTGAAATTGCAACTAAAACATAAAAACAACTACGTCACTTAAAACATATCCCCACATTCCTCACTTACCTTAAAAGACAAAATAGTTTCCACTCCTCTTTACAATAAAGCTCCCCCTCATTGCCACCTTATGATAAAGGGATCTAAAACAGCAGTATAAATTACACTATGAAATAGTATTTATTTACAGAATTAAATCCACTATACTCATGAGGATTTCCCTCAAAATTTGGATCAGCTTTACTAACTTCAAGAAAAAATTCAAATCCAAATGTAAACATTGCACTGCTGACAGAAATAGACTTCTTAGGTCTAATCAAAATCAAAGACATCCACTGATTGAATTACAATCACACGATCTTCAACTTTGTTTAAGTTATTTACAAAAGTCCATCATGTGATTAGCATTAATCTAAACCAACGGTCCTTTTGCCCACTCACCTCAATTCTTGAAGGAAATCAATCTCAATTTGCAATGGCGTTTTTCAGTACTCCTCTTCCCATGACACGGGAATCTGAATCAAAAATATTCAAAAACACTAAATTAGTTATTTAGTTACAATGTATTCCCTTCAATCAAGATTCAAATCTCCTGATTGCATTAGATCAAGGATAATCCCCTTTGTTTATCCAACTTCTGAGCACAAATTATCTCCTAATATGACGGTCTGGATATGACTGACTCTGTCAAACTAACTGACGTCCATTTTGCCCTTGTTATTTATTATGCCAGTGAATATCTGGCAAAACTTGCAAATGCAGTCCCGCCTCAGAAGTAAATGCCCAGTACTTCCCGGTGTGGATATATTGAAAATTATGAGATGAGAACACAATATACCTGCATTCTATGTCTTTTCACCATTTTTCTTACAACTTCTAAATTAACATCTAAATAGTAAGCCTCTAACTTTAACTTTCCACCTTAAGTCATCATAATAAACTCCCTAATTAGAGAATTAGAACTGATATTCAAAGTAAAATACAAATTTAATTAGCAACCTCACCGCTCAAGCCCTGTCCATCTTAATTTTTAATGTGCCAGTTCTTCCCGCTAAGCTAACCTCTCTCTACATAAAGTTGAATGTTCAATATTACACCCTCAAGACTCAAACCCTGTCCATCCTCATGTTCCATGTATCGATACTGCTCTCTGAGCCAATTATCCCCTACATAAATTCCACCTCAATCTACCTTTAGTTCGCCACACTAATCTCACCAAATTTCACAATTAGAATTGAAAATTAAAATTAACCTCACAACCTCAAGGCTCGATTCTAGTGCATCCTAAATTTCCAAATGTAAATAATTTTTGCAGAGATAACTTTACTCTACATATAATTCAACATTTAAAATTATTTCTTAGGGTACAACCGTATCGATCCGGTCGCTCCATATACAAATGCTCCCCACTGAGCCAACTATCCTCTACCTAATATGCGACCTCAATTGATAGTCAATATCTCCAAGTTTCTTCTTGCTTAAATGCAGATCTGCCCACATGACGGCCAACTGGCTTAGACATAAAATCATCATTCCATATATTATGTTTTTTATGCAGTTATATAATTTTTGATATCCGGGAATGAGAATTCAGGATTGCTTTATACAGTGAACTGTGGACTCGAACCCTGCGCATGTATATCAACCAATACATTGCAGTACTCACATCAAGAAACAGAAAAATAAGAATAAAAAACAACATATTGGCTTAGCCACCCATGTTTATGGTCAAGTGATAGTAAACCAAATCAGGTTTGTTCTCATTTCTTAGACCATAAAATGATTTTCTTAGGGTCACGAGAGAATTACTGTCTTGTCTTGTCAGAACTATATGAAATATAAGTGTTGCTTCTATCAACCTTTGTCAAATTATACTGCATCACAAGCATACACAGTAAACTTGAGTATGTTAATGTTTTTTCAGAAAAGACCAATACCACCCACTGTTTAAAACAGGGATGCGTCTGGGCACCACTTCTTTTTAATCACCAGGAGCAGTCCCTGATTTAAACAAGGTTTTTTACCAAACTTTTTGGTTGTTACTTGAGAGAAAGTGGATTAGTTGGGATGGATGGTAGTCCGCCAAAAGTAATAACCACTATTCTTGTTAGGTCCAGTAAAGGTTTCATTCATTTAAACCAGAGCTTAACTGCTGGTAGCTATGGCACAGAGCAGACAGACTCAACTTACGGAAAGGTGTAAAGCATTTAGAAGTACCACAACAATTAAAAAGCCCAAAACACAACACAATAAAAATCCCAGTCCATTTTATATAAATAGCGAATATTTTATTGAACAAAATGACACCAAATTGGCAAAAAATCCTATAACAGGAACTGGAGATGTGAATGTTTTAATTTTTAAATGGATATAGTGACATAAATCATTACATGCAAACTGCAGTCATCTGGTTGCACTTGACCTGTACCTAGGCTCGATTTAAAGATGACTGCAATGAAGCATGGGTCAGATACAGAGACCATATTCATGCCAGTCAAAAGTTTTACTTTCTGACTGAGGGCCTGATTATGCTGGTGGTGGGACCACCACCCTCAGTCCGTCGGTGGCGGTCCCACCGCTATCGGACCGTGGAGGTCCACCCGCCGCATTACAATAGCGGGCGGATGGTTGGCGGTCAGAGAGACCAACTGCCACGCATCCGATGGGCTCAAGGAGCCCGTCGGAAGGGCTTAAATCCCTATAACAGTGGCGGTGCATGCTCAGGCACCGCCGTAGGGATTACAATGTACCTTTCCGCCAGCCGTTTCATGGCGGTTAACCTGTCATGAAAAGGCAGGCGGAAAGGAACTTTCCCCTTTCCCCTTTGCTCTCAGCCTTGGGTTCTGGGGGGCACCTATGGTGCCCCCCTACATATCCCTGCAACATGTGGCAGGCACTGCATGGTGCCTGCCACATAGTGCAGGGATATGCAAAATGTGTATTTTTTTTAGAATGGCTCCATGTGCAGGATACATTTGCAGCGGCATTCTGCTGAAACGGGTTGCTACTACAGAAAAACTTAAGTGGGAGCAATCTAAAACTTTGGCCCAGCGTCAATGCACCTTCTTCGGAATAACTTGGCAGGTTTTTCCTGGTCACCTGTCGATCCTCCAGGGAAAATGTCTTGAAAAAGTTTCTAAGTACCCGGTTTTAGGGTTAGGCAGAAGGAGTATACTCTGGCACCAGCCAAGTGTCACAGGACCTCAGGAACACCCCTTGGCAGTCAGGACTCACGCCAACAGAAGCCACTAGCAGGGTCGAGGGCACGACCAGTTGGAACTGGTTAGTTTTGATTTTCCAGGAAAGTGGGCTTCTTGCAGCTTTTGTGTCCCTATAGCTTAACAGGAGGTCAGCCAACTGACCCTTGAAGACGATTTCTTAATCCTGGGTGCAATTGGGAGCAGGTCCGTTGCTTAGTGTTCTCCTCACAGTTCACTACATCAGGTGCAGTCTTTGTTCTGTCTTCCACAGGTCCAGTAGTGTTCTGAAGAGGGTGCCCAGGGATGTCACTTTTGTGCTCGGCACTAGCCTGTGGGTGGGGGTGACTCCTGGCCCTTCCTGGACCAATAGGGAAAAAGTTCCCAGAGGTAACCCTACCCCGTTTTGCAGCAGTTACTGAGTGCCATATTGCAATCATTCACAAAGTGCCCCTCTCTACCTAAAACGAAGATGGCAGAATCTTTCCTCCCTTGTGCAGAGCTCTTGTGCCCACCCTAGAGGTGCGGCCAGGGAAATGAGCAAAAACTCCCCTGTGGTGACTTGGACCAGGTTCTGGTAACAGCTGTTCACCCACTGGGATTGGAGCTTGGCTCGCTCTGAAGTACAAAGGGAAACTAGCCCATGTGTAAGCGACACCTGTCAGTTGCAGGGTAGGCATCATTTGAAGTTAAATAGGTTGCTGTCCACAGTGCACATTGCCATCATAGAGGGCAACCTCTCACCCTTTGTTTCAGCCCCGGGAGACAACACCTAATCAAGGAGCAATTCTGCTCCTAGGTGACAATTGGAAGCTCAGGCAAATGGGCCTCTAAAGGCTTTAGGGAGGATTAAGGTAACTTTTTTTAAATAATATTTTGTGAAATATTTCTAACAAATCCGAGTTTGACAACAAATTAGATTTGCAATAAATATTTGAAACATCCAAGAAACAACTTTTCATCTGGTTCTTAGTTCGAGATAATTTTATTAACTGTAATAAAGTATTAAATTGTTTTCCTATGGAACAGTTAATGCTACTACAGTGAAAAAACCTTCTAAGCCATTGTAAGGACATGTATGACATGAAACTTTTACGTGTCCATCCTTCAATTATCATGCACCCCCCACTTATGGGCACTTGAGGCTAACTTAGGAGATACTTATTAATTTTTAAAAGGAGGGTTTAGGCATGTCAAAAGAGATTATTGTGACATGTCGAATTTGCAGCTTAAATTCGCATAGTCAAGCTATTGGTGGCAGGCCTGCAGTCATGTTTTACATTGTCACTTTAGTGGTGGCACAATATGTGTTGCAGTCTAGTAGTGACATTTAACTTACAGGCCCTGGGTAAACTTTGTACCACATATTAGGGACTTATAGGTAAGTTACACATACCAATTTTGGGGCCAAATATATCTATGTTTTGTGTCACCATCGGCCACGCAAGGCGAAGCATGGGCAATACAAAACCTATATTCAGATTTACCAAGCAATGCAAGGCCACCCTACATGACCCTGCGTGCCTTGGTAGATATGGGGTAACGCATGGCAGCACAAGTTGCTGCCTAGCGTTACACTGCATCGTGGGGGCGTTGCATGGGTGGAGGGTGGTGTTCCAATGCATCCACTTATGTATTTTGATGCATTCCCAGATTTATCAACACTGGTAGACCTGAAAAAACATCAGAATTCTACGCCTTTCCACCAGAGAAGTATCTTTATTTCTCCTCACTGTTTCCTCTTTCTAAGTGTGCAGAATTCTGCATCACACTTAGAAAGAGGAAAATGCCTCCTACACAAAAACAATCCTGCATACAACGCAGGCACCCTTGCACCACGGTGCAAGGGTCCTGGCATTGGTGCAAGTCAGCATATTGTGCACCAATGCAAGGAGAGGGCAAGCCGTGTAATGTGAAATATGGCATATTCCTGCCCTTTCTCTTTCATATATCACAGTGCATCAAGGTGTCTTGCTGCGCTGCATGATACCTTGATAAATAGGCTCCTAAATGTATACCGATTTGGCATGTTTTTAATGGTCAAGTACGTACACTGAGCACTGGGCAGCAGATTACCAGTGCAAAAACCAGCAATAAATATAGCGAAAAGTAGGGTTACCATGCAAAAAGGGGCATTTTCTTACCTCACCACTTACCAATTTTGCAGTACATGCTTGAAACTACAAAGATTGTTCTGCAGAGATCCATAGCAGTGCTAGAAGTCAATACCAGAAGAAATAAACTAGTGGTCAACATGAAGAAAATTAATGTGGCAGTGTTTGAGAGATGAGGGCAGCATTTAAAGTTTGGCATTAAAAAGGCCCGAATATTTATAAATGCTTTAGGATTTAGTTATCTAGGGGTTTAGTATAATGCGAAGAAGATTCATGACCATTTCTTCTCCCTAAAAACCAATGTTGCTACGCCTGCTCAGATCTATGAGGATCGCCTTGATTCATCAATAGTACAAATATACACTGGATTTAGACCAAACTTTCTATTAGCCTATTGCATGAGACGGAAGCTACTGTTGGAAAGATGGCTACTGTCAATGAATAGCTACATTACACACTGCTTTTCGATTTGCTACCAAAGGTTTTTACAAAGGCCCAGTTGCGCCTCTCAACAACACGGCAGCACAAAAGCAATATAACATATTACGACAACAAAATGCAGCAAAAAAACTTTTCTACAAACATTCTTGTCAAAAATTACCACCTCTGGAAACCTGCTTTCATAGTATCGTTGAAAAAGGGGTTTGCAACAAACACTATCTTATCTTATTGATCCAGCGGGTTACTAGCAACGAGCATTCATACACCAAATACTCACTTGGGCCCATACATTCATACTACGCTAGTATTTTCCGCTGGTGGGTCAGTTGTACTCTTTATCAAAATCCCTGCTACCAATTACTTTTCTGATGGAAGAGTAATGACTTACCAATGGACCCCCTGTAAATTGGGAAGTTTAAAATGAGTGACATTCATTATAATACATAATCCTGAAATAATCACTGAGTCAGGAAGTTTTAAAATGTTTATCTAAAGATTTAGCAGAATAAAGTACAGAACCACATGATACTTAATCGTATATCAAGGATGAAGCATAATAATCAATTAGCATTCAATGACGGTCCCTCAGAAAGGAGAAGATAGAGACAGCAGCGCAACTAAGGTTTGCATTTATATTTACCTAAAAGTGCGAGTACCAAACCCCTTGGCCAAGGAGTTGGAAAGATAGGACCCAGGAAGGATGAAGAGCAAAGACCTCCTCCAGGTTCAGGATGGGACAGGTGACCTCTCTATCAACGACGCCTGCGTCGTTCCCCTCTCTGATACTCCGCTTCTCCTCGATTCTCCCATGTCTTCCTTCTAATGGACTCCGCCGCCCCCTCCTCAGGACCTCTCTGGGCAGCAGTTCAGTCTGCAATCAATCAGCTTGTCTGTCTGGAGCATATGCCTCTCTGTGTGAACGCCTGTTCTGACTAATTAGCTAATTCTATATCTATTATACCCTTCTACGCCCATGTACCTCCCCTTAATGTTGCTAAAATATGGGCCCACTACTTCTGATTGGACAGGGACAGGGGGTTGATCCTCACACCATATCGATTTGGTTCAATTTCTTAAAGCCCATTGTTTAAAAATACCGCCCATCACAATTAATACATTTGCTTTATTTCCCACCCGTCTCACGACAAATTTTATACATTGTTCATATAAATTGTTACTATTCAGTAGGGACATCATGGGTACAGCAGTGTTGGCCATCAGGTCACGGCCTTGGCAGACGTCCAGGTTGAATTCATCCTTTTCCTCTGGGCAGCCACTCAGGGCGCATGCGCAGAACCATTGTCACACGGGTTTCAGTTCACCAACCCCAGGCCCATTTTGCGAACTAATAAAAGTCAAAGAAGAAAATATTAAAATCACAAATAAATTGTTTCACTGTATACCCACTCTTTCTACTCTATTCCCATTTACTTATAAATTCTATCCCGCATTAATAGCGTTAGAATACCACAGTTTAATTTCAACATGAGAGCAAGCTGTAGCACGTGAAAACATAAAGCAGCCATTTTAATGCACACTGCGCAGAAGCAAGAATTTCCCACCAAGCAAAGAAAGACGTCACACCATGTGATATGGTTGAGACATGCGCAATAAAGATTCCCGCGCTTTAGCGGCCATTGTAGAATAGACAAGCGTTATTTGTTAGTTTAAACACATATGCAAGATTCCTTGCTAATTATGTTTGTGTATGCAATTATTAGTATGAACAATACAAAGTTTAATAAATTAATACTGTGAGAAGATTGCATCCGAGCAAGTCTCATTTGTGAGTCCTTGCTCCATCAATCCCCTCTCTGATGGCGTTTCTGAGCCATCAATTACTACCCACAACCAGATGCCAACTTTTAGCATAAAATAGTTTCATTTTCATTTTTACACCTTCTATTTTTCACATCCCCTTTCAGTTTCTTGTATAATTCACTTCTCAAATCTTCTAGTTCAATTTCATCAAACTTTCGCTTCTTTCCTTTTCCTGTTACATTATACGATTCATTCTTTCTACAACATTTGCACCATATTATTATTGACAGTACTATTATTGCTATCCCTGCTAAGGGTACTAATATTTGACCTATAAGTCCTTTTCCTACATTAGCAAACCAGGTACCAATTGACGCAATACTATTTGTCAATCTTTCCCATACACTATCAACTTCCAGTGGTTTTAATTCTTTCTCAAGTTTAGTTATATTCTGTATATACGTCCCAATTTCTGCACTTTTATCAGGTATGCAAGTGCAACAGTGTTTCGTCTTCAATAATTTACAGACTCCGCCCTCTTTTGCCAATATAATATCAAGAGCAAGTCGATTTTGCATAATCATAGATCTAATCGCAACCATCTCCGCATTAATCATTAGAAATCCTCCAGCAGTATCCGTTGATAAACGATCAACCACTGTAGACAATTTACATATTTTCCTTGAGTTCAGAATTATTCCCACTGAAGGTATCAATGCACCAAATATATCACCTACAATTTCTGAAAAACTAGCTCTTTTACTAAGTGTTAATTCACCATTATTTTCATTGCTGCCAGTGTTTCTTTTTACGTGGTATATCTTTGGAAATACTATTCCAAAATAACAACTTCCATACCACCGTGCAGGAAGCCTAAAGTAAGCCTTATTCCCACACACATAATAGATTTCAGGAAAAACTGAATCTGTTCCTCCTTTGAGTCCCCAACCTCCAAGAATTAAGAAATTGTGTTCACATTCACTGGTACCGATGAAAACATTGTTATACTCAGTCTTTAACCTATGTAGACAAATTTTCCCTGTCTTCACAAAATCCAGAGCCATAGCAGCTTGAGCCTTGCCAGGTGTGTAACTACCCTTTTTCTCAGCCCAAGGTGGCAAATGAGCTTTATGCTCAGAAGCTTTCCTTTGAAAATCTTGTCTTCTATCTTCCATTAAATTCAAAAATATCTTTTCTTCTTCATGTACTGAACATGTTACATTGCTTCTATGTGCATGTGTTATATCTATCGATTTCATTGTTAAGAAAAATTCTCCCATAAATTGTGCATCTTTACTACTAAGCACTGGATTCATATTCTTTAGAATCGGAACCTCAGAAAATATCACATCTATATTTGAATAATAATACTAAAGTCTTCCTGTTCTATAAAATAAACTAGCCAATACACTACATGATATGCCATAAGTTAATGGCAAGTGATGATATGTTAACCCTTCTGCTACTGATTCTGGTAACTTCATACAGACATAACAATTACTAACTTCCATGGTATCTACATATTGAAACAATAATTTTGTAAAAACATTCAAACTAGTGTCGTTATCTGTTACTTCATGATGAAATTCTGGTTCTTTTTCTGCCATTAGATCTACTCTATTACTTTTCAAGTTCTCTGTCCTTTCCTTAGTTTCGTTGTTAATATTTTTATCCATTATCATAAGGTAAGGAATTGCTACGATCAGAACTAACCATACTATAAGCACCATTACCAGACTACATATGCATATTGCACAGCATCTTTTACAACATTTCTGTTTTGATCTCCCAGTAACTCTATCGTCGGACATTTTGACAAGGAAGATTGCTCTTCTTATCATTTTTTTCGATTCTTTTTACGTTATCAAGGTTGTCTTGTTTCTTTCTCATAGGTCAGTTCAGCACTGGTTCCTTCGTCACCACTTTCACTTGACTCTGAGCTCTCGTAGTCTTCAAGGATGATATAAGTCCAATCAGGACCTTTAAATTTGTTGTTCACAAGTTTTAGTCTTTTACTTCTTCGTTTTCCAGTTTTACCTTCTTGTCCCGTTTGGCTTGTTACTTCGTTCACTTGTTCTGGATCTTCACTTCCGGTTGTTATGTGGTATTTTACTCTTTTAATGACACTAGGCCAATGATCACCTTTTCTTGTTTTCTTTATTTGCACTGTCTCTTTACTTTCTTCTTCAGAAATTCTTTTATTTTCAGGTTTTGGCACAGTTTGGTTTCCTTTAATTTCAGTTTCTCTTATTTGGTCTTTTTCAGGTCTTATTGGTTTCTCTTCAGCAGCTCCACTGTGAGTTTCTAATAACTGACCTTGTTCTTGATTTATCGTCTTCATGTTCGTGATTCTTCGAGATCTTCTTCTTCTGAATGTATTTTTCTGGATCTAACTGGTTCTGATCAGGGCTTATTGCACTTTGTACTTCTGCAGCCTGACCGCATTCTTCTAGACCTGTCTGTCCCTGCTCAAAATTTGTTTGATTCGTCGTTATTTTGAGCCCAGTTTCCTCTCCCTATCTGGTCCTGCTCAGGTTCTCTTATTGTGTCTTCTTCTTCTTCCTGAGCTGCTTCTTCTTCACCTATCTGATCTTCTTCAATTTCTTCTAAATTTGCTTGACTTCTTGTTCTGTGGTAAACTTCAGGAATTTCCACCACTGGTATCCAGTCCTGACTTGTGCTCGGTTGTTCTTCTTCAGCTTCCCTTGAATCTCGGACCTGAGATTCTTCAGCTGGGCAACCTTCAGCTTCCTCAGTTATCGATGCTGACTGAGGATTTTCTTCTTCAGGGTCTGGTACTCTTTTGGTGTGGCTTACATGAATCCAATTAGGAAATCCTGCACACTTCACTGCTGTGTTTGTAACCAGTATGACCTGACAAGGTTTGTCCCACCTAGGTGATAGACACGTTTCTCTGGTGTGATTCTTCACTACCACCCAGTCACCGGGATTCAGATCATGTTCTTGTTCAGGCTGCCTGGTAACTGCGTCTTCTCCAACCTGGTGAGAGACAGAACGCACTAGGTCAGCCAATCCTTTGCAATAATCCAGAACCATATCATCAGATATATTCAGCAGTTTATTTGTAGGAACATGTGCTTGTCTCATTGTTCTTCCCATCATTATTTCGTGTGGACTCAATCCGGTATTTCTATCAGGAATGCTTCTGAGCCCCATTAAAACAAGAGGCAATGCATCCGGCCAATCTAACGATGTTGATGCACACATTTTTCCCAATCTGGATTTTATTGTGCCATTTATTTGTTCAACCACTCCAGAAGCCTCTGGACGATATGCACAGTGCAATTTTTGCTCAATTTGGAATGCTTCACAGATTATCTTAATCACCTCACTGTTAAAGTGCTTTCCTCTATCTGATTCCAAAGTTACTGGGAAACCAAATCTAGGAATGAGTTCTCGTAGCAACAACTTTGTGACTGTAATACTGTCATTCCTTCTGGTAGGGTAAGCCTCCACCCACTTTGAAAACAGACACACTATGACAAGTACATATTTCAGCCCTCTACATGGTGGTAACTGAATGAAATCAAGTTGCAATCTTACAAATGGACCCTCCGCCTTTCCAATTTTTCCAAACCCAATTATTGTTTTTCTTCCTGGATTATGCATTTGGCAAGTTAAACATCTCTGGCCAAGATTCTCTGCCACGGCCCTGAACCTTGGGATTGTACCAATTTTGTCTGAAGAGTCTAATCATTGCATCTCTCCCTACATGTGTGTCTCCATGATACAACCTGGCCATTTGTGAAAGCAGACAGTTGGGCATGACTGGTCTGCCATCGGCATAAATCCATACATCGTCGTCTGCCCTTTGGGAACATCCCATTTTAATCCATGTATTCCTTTCACTCTCATCAGCATCATCTTGTGATCGTTTTACATCATTCCATGTTTCAGGAGGTGCATACAGCATAAGTTGGCAGCTGATTCCCATTCTTTCAACCCTTTTATTAACTGACAACCTGTTTTTGGCACAATGTTGAGCTACCAAATCGGCATATCGGTTACCTACTACCACCCAGTCATCTCCTGACTGGTGTGCGGCACACTTCATCACAGCCAATTCTTTTGGTGATTGTATTGCCTCCAGCAGTTCTTTTACGAACTGTCCATTTTTAATGGGGGATCCTGAAGAAGTCATGAAATCCCTCTTCATCCATAGTTGGCCAAAATCATGCACAACCCCGTAACCATATTGGCTATCTGTAAATATAGTTACTTTTTGATTCCTCCCAATTTTGCAGGCTTTTATTAACGAAATCAATTCAGCTACTTGTGCAGATTTTACTCCTGGTAAATAGGATGCTTCGACTATTCCAGTTAATTCACACACTGCATAAGCAGCAGTTAGTTTACCATCTTCATGCCTTTGGCACGAACCATCAACAAACAGCTCCCTGTCTGGCTTCCTGAGGGGCAGTTCCTGAATATCAGGGCGTGGTTTTGTGCATAACTCTGTGACTTGGAAACAATCATGTTCCTCTTCGTCATCTTTAACTTCCTCATGATATGGGTCTGGCAGTAAGGTAGCAGGATTTACTATGGTGCACCTTACAAGGGTCACATTTTCAGCACCCAGTATTATTCTTTCATATTTAGTCAGCCGACTAGGAGTAAGATGCTGAGTTCGGGTTCTTGTCAACAGAATCACAACCGAATGTGGAACAAACACTTTTACAGGGTGTCCCATTACAATTGACTCACTTTGTTCAATGCTCAAACAGGTAGCCGCTACTGCTTTTAAGCAGCCTGGCAACGCGTCTGCCACTGGGTCCAATGTAGCAGAAAAATATGCTATAGGACGTCGGTCCAAACCATGTCTTTGGGTTAGGACTGAAAGTGCACAATTTTCTCTCTCATGACAGAATAGTGCGAATTTTCTTTTATAATCAGGCATGCCTAGGGCAGGTGCTGCACACAAAGCATTTCTCAATTTTACAAAGGCTCCTACGCTCTCATCATCCCACTCAGCTGGGTCCTTTGCCTTCTTTTTCGTCATTTGAATTAATGGCTTTGCTAATAGAGAAAATCCTAGTATCCATTGTCGACAATAACCTACTATTCCCAAGAACATTCTCACTTCTCTTTGGGAGACAGGCATTTGCATTTTCTTTATTAATTTTACTCTTTCAGATGTTATTCTCCTTTTCCCCCTCTCAATCTGGTGTCCTAGATACTTAACTGCTGTTGTACAGAACTGCAACTTTTCAGGTGAAACTTTATGCCCTTCTTCAGCTAAATGATTTAATAATGCAATAGAGTCAACAACACAGTCCTCTCTGGTGTTAGATGCCACCAGTAAGTCGTCTATATATTGCACTAAGACTGAGCTTCCTGGTATCACTAGTTTCTCTAGGCACTTTTTCAATATCTGATTGAAGATGGAAGGACTCTCCGTGTACCCCTGAGGAACACGATTCCACACATAGACTTTGTTCTCAAATTTAAATGAAAAAAGATACTGGCTATCTGGGTGCAATGGTATTGAAAAGAATGCTTGGCATAAATCAATCACAGTAAACCATCCTGCACTCCAAGGAATCTGGTATAGAATTACTGCAGGATTTGGCATTATAGGACAACATGGTTCCACAATCTTATTTATTTTACGCAGGTCTTGAACAATCCTATACTTTCCACTAGGTTTCTTCAGACCCATGATTGGTGAGTTACAAGGGCTACTCATTACTTCTTTTAGTATGTCTCTGTTTTACCATTCTGTTAATTTCTTCAATGACTCCTGCCTTTACTTCTGCACTCATTTTGTACTGTCTGGTATTTGGGAAAATTGCACCTTCTTTTACCGTAATTTTAACTGGGTCTATTTTGGCCATAAGTCCTACCTCCTTTCCCGTGAAATCCCATACCATAGGATTTACCATAGTTTTTAATTCTTCTGGCAACTCGTCTTTTGTTATCAAAGAGAACATCTCATCTACTTCTGTACCTTGCTTTGCGATCATAAACTTATATACATGGTCTTCATCTGGGGTCTGAACTGCCACACCATCCGGTGTGCAGAAAATTGTGCAATTCATTTTACATAACAAATCTCGGCCCAATAAATTTACTGGACTGGAATCACACACTACAAATTGATGCATTTCTCTAAAGTTTCCGATTTTTACTTCCATTGGTTCAGTAAGAGGTGTTCTAATCTTTCGATTAGCCACCCCCATAACTTGGATAGCTTCTCCAGAGAGAGGAAGGTCTGGGATGTCTGCTGTTCTCACAGTAGACCTGGTAGCACCAGTGTCCAAAAGGAAAGTAATATCATTACCTTTCACATTCCCTTCAACATATGGACCTGACTGATCTACCGGTAAGGATGCGCCAAGTACGCACTCCTTCTCCCCCTCTCTTAGGCACCGTCATTGGCTATAGGAACAGAAGTCGTCCTGTAAAAGAAATTGTGAGGTTACATAATCATTCTTACCACTTCCTCCTTGATATCCGACGTCTGTACCGTGCTTTGCTCTGCTTACATTACCCTGTATAGGTGCAGGTGGCAACTGACTCTGAGGATTTACACCCTGCTGTGAGTCATTCTGCGTCTGTGGATTTAAATTTTGATTTGGGCCATTATTATTCCGAATCTTTTTACATTCATCCTTCCAATGCCCCAATTTTCCGCATCCATGACAAGGAAATTTCTTTTTAGCCTCTTCTCTGCTCATTCGTCCTTTCATTTTCCCACCATTCCCAGTGTCACCATTCGTTCCAGAATCTTTTCCCTGATTATCACTTGGATTATCCAAATTAATTCCCTGTTTCTCGGCCATTTTTACTTGAGCCCACATTACTTTCTCCTGCAATTTCTTGTGCCTATCCTCAATGTCATCTCCACAATATTTTGCATATTTCAAGATTTCATCGATCGGTATCCCTTGCCAGCACAACATGTGCTGCTTAATCATCTGACCAATCTCTGGCTTCAGACCGGAAACAAATCGGTAGACAAACTGACTCATGTTTTTATCTCCAATATCCTCAAATCCACTATACTGCTTGAATACCTGCAATAAACGTTCATAGTAGGCGTGTACCGATTCACTGGCTTCTTGGGTAGTTCTGTCTATTTTCACCCAGTCTGTTTCTTTTGGTGGTATTTTCCCTTTCAGGTAAGTTATTACCTGCTGATACTTTTCATTACATCATTTGACGGGGCACCTGTCTTTGGATCTCTAGGATACTCTTCACTGGGCCAATCAACTGTGATTTTACAATCTGTCCACAAATCGGCAGGTACCACTATGTCAAACAAACCATCCAAATCTTTCAACAATACCTTTGACACCTTCACAAACCTCTCAACCTGCTTGTACCATTCAATTGGCTTTTCTCTCAATTTTGGAAAATCATTCGTAAATGACAAAATATCCTGTCTGCTCCATGGGACATGTACATATCCCCCTCCTGGAACTTCTCGCATCGGGTACATTTGATCTGTTTTCCCTGTTTCCTTCATTAAATATTCAGAAGTTGTTCTACTGTATCGTGCCTCTTCCTTTTTCTTTGTCCATCTAACTTTCCATTTATCTAGGTCTCCCCATTTCTGCAAGACTGTCATTAATTCTTTTACTTGTAATTTTCTTCCAGAGGCATTCAAATTTTCTAAATCTTTGTCTGAAAAATCTGCTCTATAGGGTTTCTGTAACACTTTTGACTTCCCTATTTCAATTCCCATCTGCAGAGCTAAATCTGATAATTTCTCATGGAATATCTTTATATTTCTTGTGATGCTTCTGCATACAAATAATAGCTCTTCTTCATCGTAAGTATTCAGACGAGCTACTCCTACATTTCCTGCTATCATTTCTTCTAACTCAACCTTTAATTTATAAATGTCCATGATCTTTGGGGGTGAACTCTGTTTGTCTGATCCTTGTGCCCACCTTTCTAAGTCTTCTGGTGTTACTACTGTGGCACTTTTGGTTCCTGATGAGCTTACTATGTTTACGTCTCTTGAGCAACCAGGTGTAGCTCTTCTGGGGGTACTATTCACGGATTCTCAAATGGGCAAGTCCATTAATGAAATCATAGATTCACAGTCACTAAAGTGATCCTCAACCATTACTACTGCTTCAGGTTTAGGAACATTCACAGGTATAGGCATAACTAGAGGTTTTGGGTAATTTATCTTTTCACCATATAAGGGAACCACTGGACCAATCGTTACAGGTATGGTTAGTGAATCAGGATGAATACTCAATTGTGTTACTTTCTGTATTAATTCTGCTCTGTTTTTATCTATGGCTTCCTTTTCTTTATCGTGAAGTACTCTACTAACTGGGGAATCATGCAATACTTGTGGTACCAATGGTGTCCTTAACAGTGGTGCACTTGGGGTGCATCCACTTGTCCCTTCCTGATATGGTGGCGGGTTCTTTAATATATCTTCCATAAATTCATCTTCGGATTCCCCAAATCTAGTCAAGTGTTTTGTCTTTTCTGTGCATTTGCTCCCTAATGGCTCATCTGCCATTAATATCGGATACAGACGCTCTGTAAGCATTGCTCTTCTCCACTGTTTCATCTGACTTTCTCGTGTCTCATTTTGGTGTCTAGGGAAAAATCCCCTATAACCCCTATTGCTTCTGGGTCTATCACGTTCAAATGCCTCGGTTTCCCATTCTTCTAGTTAATCTTGGACTGGGTTCTAAGTCATTCATCCTCAATCTCAAATTTTGAAGAATTCTCCCATTGAAAGTGCCATTTTCTGGGAACGCTAATATCCCATCATTTTTGGTATATTCTATCCAATTTTCTATCCACACGCCAGTATGATAACCTCTCTCCATCATCATGAATGAAGCGGGCGTTTTAGCCGGTGGAATGATAATTCCTTCCCTAGTTTTGATGGGTTTATCCTTTTTAAAATAATTCTTAATCTTTTGTAGAAATGACATTTTTCTCTTCTCTCCGTACATTTTGGGTAAATCTCGATGTATATAATTATTTTCGGCAAAGCCTAGGAATCTCCTATCCGGACGAACTCCTATTAAAGCTGGATCACATTTGAACATACAATCTCCCCTGTCCACTAGGATTTCAGCTTTTATGGTAACAACCAATCAAATTCCAGCTAACTTTTGTTTCTGAACCAATCCTAGCGCGGCCTTTTGTGACGTTTGTCTGCCAACCCCTCCTTTACAATCTGCGCTTCTCTGTCCCTCGCTGTTTCGACCAATCCCAGGGCGGCACCTGTGACATCAGTACTACTCTCGACTACTGACCCCTCCTTTACAAATGTCTTCCCACGCCCGCTGTTTCAACCAAACCCAGCGCTGCACCTGTGACATCAGTTCCCTCTCCGGCAACTGACCCTCCCTTTACAAAGTCGTACGCAAAACTTTATTTTCTCTACGTTTCTTATTAAAATTCAATAACAACGTAAAACATTCACTATCGTGCCAGTTTCTCTAAATTAGAAAAGATAGTTTCTCTCACATCTAGTAAAACATTTCCGTTTACTATACATACACTACGAGTAAAACCCTTCCGTTTACTCTTCACGCAAGCTTTAGAAATACCTGTTACTTCTTTAATGTTACCCTTTCTAGGTGATATAACATCAAATTTTACCAGCGTATTCCTTTGCTATTACTCACACGCATAGAGTCCCTAACAAGTACTGATAGCCCTGCTTAACTTTTCAGTACTATTTCTGCCTGACAGATAACCTCACTGCAGTATGGCTTCCACTTACCATCCGCTATTCAATTTTTCCCCGGGCAATTCTGGACAACATAAAACAAACTTTTTAAACACACGGATGTTAGTTCATAGAAAATAAAACTCTCATTACCCAATTAACAAAGTCCAACCATCCTCTGATAACCAGAAAACTGATCCAGTGGGTTACTAGCAATGAGCATTCATACACCAAATACTCACTTGGGCCCATACATTCATTCTACGCTAGTATTTTCCGCTGGTGGGTCAGTTGTACTCTTTATCAAAATCCCTGCTACCAATTACTTTTCTGATGGAAGATTAATGACTTACCAATGGACCCCCTGTAAATTGGGAAGTTTAAAATGAGTGACATTCATTATAATACATAATCCTGAAATAATCACTGAGTCAGGAAGTTTTAAAATGTTTATCTAAAGATTTAGCAGAGTAAAGTACAGAACCACATGATACTTAATCGTATATCAAGGATGAAGCATAATAATCAATTAGCATTCAATGACGGTCCCTCAGAAAGGAGAAGATAGAGACAGCAGCGCAACTAAGGTTTGCATTTATATTTACCTAAAAGTGCGAGTACCAAACCCCTTGGCCAAGGAGTTGGAAAGATAGGACCCAGGAAGGATGAAGAGAAAAGACCTCCTCCAGGTTCAGGACGGGACAGGTGACCTCTCTATCAACGACGCCTGCGTCGTTCCCCTCTCTGATACTCCGCTTCTCCTTGATTCTCCTGTGTCTTCCTTCTAATGGACTCCGCCGCCCCCTCCTCAGGACCTCTCTGGACAGCAGTTCAGTCTGCAATCGATCAGCTTGTCTGTCTGGAGCATATGCCTCTCTGTGTGAACGCCTGTTCTGACTAATTAGCTAATTCTATATCTATTATACCCTTCTACGCCCATGTACCTCCCCTTAATGTTGCAAAAATATGGGCCCACTACTTCTGATTGGACAGGGGGTTGATCCTCACACCATATCGATTTGGTTCAATTTCTTAAAGCCCATTGTTTAAAAATACCGCCCATCACAATTAATACATTTGCTTTATTTCCCACCCGTCTCACGACAAATTTTATACATTGTTCATATAAATTGTTGCTATTCAGTAGGGACATCATGGGTACAGCAGTGTTGACCATCAGGTCACGGCCTTGGACGACGTCCAGGTTGACTTCATCCTTTTCCTCTGGGCAGCCACTCAGGGCGCATGCGCAGAATCATTGTCACACGGGTTTCAGTTCACCAACCCCAGGCAAATTTTACGAACTAATAAAAGTCAAAGATGAAAATATTAAAATCACAAATAAATTGTTTCACTGTATACCCACTCTTTCTACTCTATTCTCATTTACTTATAAATTCTATCCCGCATTAATAGCGTTAGAATACCACAGTTTAATTTCAACATGAGAGCAAGCTGTAGCACGTGAAAACATAAAGCAGCCATTTTAATGCACACTGCGCAGAAGCAAGAATTTCCCACCAAGCAAAGAAAGATGTAACACCATGTGATATGGTTGAGACATGCGCAATAAAGATTCCCGCACTTTAGCGGCCATTTTAGAATAGACAAGCGTTATTTGTTAGTTTAAACACATATGCAAGCTTCCTTGCTACTTATGTTTGTGTATGCAATTATTAGTATGAACAATACAAAGTTTAATAAATTAATAGTGTGAGAAGATTGCATCCGAGCAAGTCTCATTTGTGAGTCCTTGCTCCATCATTATCACCAAGGACTTCAAATGGCGCCAGTCAAAAAATGTTGTATCTGCCCCAACTCAGAATGCCTGTGCTGCTCTAATGACTGCCAAGTAAGTAAGGGAGCGACCTGTTTTTGTATTATGGAGCTTCCTGTGAAATGCTGCAGCTGGCAACATTGAAAATGTACCTCCATATGTGTAAGTACATTTGAAAGATGGCAGGGCATGTCACAACAATCAGGGGCCCTATTATGGATAGGGCACACTATCCCTGATTGCGCCTGGTGCACCCTAAAAAAGGTGCACCAGGCGCAAGCAGGGAAAGTGCACCCTATTACATGGAATGCACTGGCCCCAGATTAGTCGCAAACTCGTGCTGCCCTGGAGGCAGCACATTCAGGTGAAAAATGGAGTGGCTGCTTTGAAGCCACTCCGTGTTTCTCAGTGCAGACGGCAACCCGCCTGCACTTTTAAGGGGGATTCGAGATCCCCTTGCAGGTGAGTGCAGTGAGTGACTTCACCTGCCTGCAAGGGGATGTCAAGAGGGGGCACACTGACAGTGTGCCACCTTTTAGGGACCGTATTATAGAAGTGACCAGGGGCGCAACTGGCGTTTGCACCTGCTTTGCAAGCCCCCGGGGCACTTTGGTATTACAAAAGGGGCCACAGACGCTTGTGCATCCCCTTCTGTAATACTGATAGCACTGGCAAACATAAAGCGCCAGCACTATCTTCAGAGGGCGTCCCCTCATTTGCATGGAGGTGTGGCCCCATGCAAATGAGGAAATCCCTTTGCCTCTGTGCCATATTTAAAAGCAGGCGCAGAGGCATAGAAGCTGTCAGGAGGCGCACTGACAGTGCGCCACCTAAAAGGAAACGCACTGTCAGTGCGCCCTCTGATGGCAGGCCTTTGTAGATGATCAAGGGGGTCCCATGGACCCCCCAGAGAACCCCTTGCATGCAGGTGCAGTCATTCACTGCACCTGCCTGCAAGGAGAAATCTAATCCCCCTTAGAAATGCAGGCAGGTTGCTGCCTGCCCTGTAAAACACAGAGCGGCTTCAAAGCAGCTGCTCCATTTTTCACACGAATGCGCTGCCCCCAGGGCAGTGCGAGTTCGCGGCTGCCTTGGGGGCAGTGCATTCCATGTAATAGCATGCACTTTCCCTGTTTGTGCCCGTAGCAACTGTTTTAAGGTGTGCCGGGCACAATCAGGGAAAGTGTGCCCTTTACATAGGGCCCAGGTGGCGCACTGTAATTGCGACCCCTGACAGCTTCTTTACCTCAGCATCAGCGTCTGTAATATGGTGTGGGTGTAGACGCAAAGGGATTCCCTCATTTGCATGGGATTACACCCCATGCAAATGAGGGAATGCCCTCTGAAGATAGATCTGTTACTTTATGTGCTCCAGCGCTATTGGTAATTACAGAAGGGGACGCACAAGCATTCGTGGCACCTTCTGTAATACCAAAGTGCCCCAGGGGCACACAAAGCAGACACAAATACCCGTTGGGCCCCTGGGGTACTTCCATAATACAACCCCAGGTATCCCACCTTCCCAAGTTAATCACTGCTACATGAGTAGGATACCGGATAGTTTTTTAACGTGCACTATTTTACAGGTTAATTGAATTGCATTGTTGCGTGATATTGGTATATATATATATTCACTGGAAAAAACCATAGGTTTCAGGCACGTTATAGTTAGAAATTAGCATTTAAAAAACCTTAGAAATTCACTGAAAAAACCATAGGTTTCAGGGACGTTATAGTTAGTTAGACATTTCACTCATACAAAACCATAGAAATTCACCCTTTATAGTTAGTTCAGCTAACTATAACTTGCGCCCCCGCAATGCACTGCTGATGACGTCACATATTACATCATTCATGACATGGTCAGTGACATCACTGATGACATCTCAAATGACATCACTGATGACATCACTGATGACATCATCCAGTGACTGTGTGTTTCTTTAAAGTTTAAATATGTATTATATATATTCCAAGGTGTATTGAAGAACGAATGGGTGTATAAGTGTCTGGATGGAGGCTTTAGTAGGTGCGTGACTGACTGTTTAAGTGAGTGATTACATGTGTCTTACTGAATGCATGGGTTAGTGACTAAACTGTGTGAATGTCTGTATCAGTTTGTCTGCTGTTGAATAAGCTGCTGCATGGGTTGGTCAGTAGCTACATGAGTGTCTATATGGGTTATTGATTGGTTGCCAGAGTATTTGTGTGGGTGCCTGAGTTTGTGTGTGGGTGCGTGGGAGGTGTGTGACTCTGTGCATACATGTTTGAGTGATTGATTCACTGGCTGTATGGGTTCAATAGTGCATGTGGAAACAGCTGTATGGGTGGGTCAATGTGTGTATGGGTGTGTTACTGAGTGAATGGATGTCTCAGTGGTACATGTCCAAGTAACTACATATGTAAAAGGCAGTGTATGTGAGAGTTGGAGTATATAAATGACTATATGTGAGAGTCAGTGATTGTGAGAGTGGCTGTATAGATGAGTGTGTACTTGTATCAGTGATTGTATAAGAGAGTAATTATGTGTTTGTTTCTGTTTGAATAAGTGATCTGTTGTGTCTCTGTAGGTCAGTAAATGGAAGTGTGATTGATTCTTTGCATGACTGACGAGGTGTGTGAGTAACTCTGGATGAGTGCTGGTGTGTGAGTGTCTGTGTAGGTGTATGAGTGTACATGATAGTGTTGTATTGATGAGTGACTGCATGTATGAGTGATTGTATGGGTGAATGAGTAGATGTGTGTGTAGTCCTAAGAACCAGTGAGTAGATATGTAGTAAGTGGTATTGGTGTGTCTATGGGTTCAAAAATAGTATTCTGTATTTTGGAGTGGGTGTATCAAAGGTTAAATTAGGGTGTGAGGACGTGCATCAGATTATCACATGGATGATGTCATCAGTGATGTCATTTGAGATGTCATCAGTGATGTCACTGACCATGTCATGGTCAGTGAATTTCAATGGTTTTTTAAATGCTAATTTCTAACTATAACATGCCTGAAACCTATGGTTTTTTCAGTGAATTTCAATGGTTTTTTAAATTCTAATTTCTAACTATGCCTACAAAGGTAGGACATGTGAAGAAAGAGGAAGAAAAGCGCAGAAAGAAGCAAGACAAATGCTGAAAGAGTCAACAGAAGTCCATAAAGATGAACAAAAGTGCAGGAAGAAGCAAGAGATGTGTAGAAAGAGCCAACAGAGGAGCAGAAAGTCCTCCTGTGCCCCCAACTTTTTACTGACGGGTACTGGTGGTAACTGACTCTGACTAACCAGGACCGGAGCCAGTGCTATGGTAAAAGACACTTAGAATACAGTGAAGACACCTACATACACTAGGGAACACTATGCGTTGGGGTACCCCTGTGATTAGCATGACCTCCTCTGTATTTGCCATGAGTTAGTGCCTGAGTCATTGCATGAGTACATGGGTACTAAGTGGATGATTAGAGTACTGCAAGGAGAGTGCATGGTGAATTTATAAGTGCTTGGGTTTTGGTGGAGTGATTGGATAAGTACATGGTGCTGGCTGGGTGATTGGAGGAGTGCATGGGTAGTGACAAGGAGATGGCTGGACTGCATCAGTAGTGCTCAGGGGATTGTAGCAGTGCATGTGTTAGTGCCTGGGTCATTGCATGAGTACATGGGTAGTACCTGGATGATTAGAGTGCTGCAAGGACAGTGCATGGTGAATTTATAAGTGCCTGTGTTTTGACGGAGTGATTGGATAAGTACATGGTGCTCGCTGGGTGATTGGAGGAGTGCATGGGTAGTGACAGTGCGATGGCTGAACTGCATGGGTACTGCTCAGGGTATTGTAGCAGTGCATGAGTTAGTGCATGGGTCATTGCATGAGTGCATGGGTAGTAACTGGATGATTAAAGTGCTGCAAGGAGAGTGCATGGTGAATTTACAAGTGCTTGGGTTTTGGCGGAGTGATTGCATAAGTACACACATGTCACATCAGGCCCGCCCCCTCCCTTCACCACTATGCAAACACGCCCCCTGGTGGGTTTTAAGTTCGCAAATTAATTCCCCTTGAATCCTGAGGGTCCCTGGGGGCCAACTAGTCCACCAGGTACCTCCAGTAAGCACCACAGAGCTGCGTTGCAGAGAGGTGGTCCGCGGCCACGCCCCTTTTTACACCTCTCTGCAACGCAACTCTGTGGCACTTACTGGACGTACCTGGTGGGTAGTTGGCCCCCAGGGACCCTCAGGATTCAAGGGGACTTAATTCCCGAACTTAAAACGCACCACAGGGCGCGTTTGCACACTTGTTACATCAGGCCACGCCCCCTCCCTGCACCACTGTGTAAACGCACCCCCTGGTGCGTTGTAAATTGGGGGATTAAGTCCCCTTGAGTCCTGAGGGTCCCTAGGGGCCAACTAGCCCACCAGCTACCTCCAGTAAGCGCCACAGAGCTGCGTTGCAGAGTGGTGTAAAAAGGGGGCGTGGCATTGGACCACCTCTCTGCAACGCAGCTCCCTGGTGCTTACTGGAGGTACCTGGTGGGCTAGTTGGCCCCCAGGGACCCTCAGGATTCAAGGGGACTTAATCCCCTAACTTAAAACACGCCACAGGGCGCGTTTGCACACTTGTTACATCAGGCCCCACCCCCTCCCTGCACCACTGTGCAAACGTGCCCCCTGGCACACTTTAAGTTGGGGGATTAATTCCCCTTGAGTGCTGATGGTCCCTGGGGGCCAACTAGGCCACCAGGTACCTCCAGTAAGCGCCACAGAGCTGAGTTGCAGAGAGGTGTAAAAAGGGGCATGGCCTCTAAACACCTCTCTGCAACACAGCTCCCTGGCGCATACTGGAGGTACCTGGTGGGCTAGTTGGCCCCCAAGGACCCTTAGGATTGAAGGGGACTTAATCCTCCAACTCAAAACGCGCCACAGGGCGCGTTTGCACACTTGTCAAATCAGGCCATGCCCCCTCCCTGCACCACTGTGCAAATGCGCCCCCTGGTGCGTTGTAAATTGGGGGATTAAATCCCCTTGAGTCCTGAGGGTCCCTGGGGTCCAACTAGCCCACCAGGTAGCTCCAGTAAGCGCCACAGAGCTGCGTTGCAGAGAGGTGTAAAAAGGGGCGTGGCCTTGGACCACCTCTCTGCAAGGCAGCCCTGAGGCGCATACTGGAGGTACCTGGTGGGCTAGTTGGCCCCCAGGGACCCCCAGTATTGAAGGGGAATTAATTCCCCATCTTAAAACGCGCCACAGGGCGCGTTTGCAGAGAGTTGCTGGGAGGGGGCGGGGCCTCCGGCACGATGCCGGTCTTTTTTTTTATTTTTATTTTTTAGAAGGGGGGCTGTGTGGCCCCCCTTCTTTTTTCTTTTTTTGGCCCTGAGGACCCCATCCCCCAGGGCCTGACCCCTTTTTAAAAAAAAACAAAAAAACATCTAAACGGGAAGGGGGCCGCGTGGGCCCCCCTCCCGTAACCAATTCCAGCCCCGGGGACCCCATCCCCCGGGGCATGGCCACATTTTTCTTTTTATATAAGGAGGGGGGCTATGAGGCCCCCCTCCTGAGACCTCTATTGGCCCCGGGGACCCCATCCCCCAGGCCGACCTTTATTTATTTATTTTTTTGGGGACGGGGGCCGCGTGGCCCCCCTCCCGGGCCACTTCTGGCCCTGGGGACCCCATCCCCCGGGGCTGGCCCTATCCGTTGGGGACCGTGGGGGGAGCCCCAATGCCCCCACGGTCCCGCCGGCTCCCCACCTCCTGCGGGAAACCTGCTCTCGCTTCCAAAAGCCAAACCAGTGTTTGCTATGGCAGGGCGGGAGCCACGCGGCTCCCGCCCTGCCATAGCAAACAGCAGTGTCCCGGGGGTGGGCACCCCAGGACACTGCAGGAGCCGGCCCTGGGGGGTGGCAGTCCCCAGGGCCATCAAGGGCTCCAGGAGGGGGGCCGCGCGGCCCCCCTCCCTATGTGATTAAAGCCCCGGGGAGGTGGTGGTCCCCGGGGCTCAGGGGTCCGTAACGGACCCCCGCATTTCCATTTTAGTGCCCCGGGGAGGAGGCGGTCCCCGGGGCATGTGGGGGGCTCGGGCCCCCCCACACAGGATTGTTTTATTTTTAAAAACTAGCCCCGGGGGGTGGCGGTCCCCGGGGCTGCGGGGGGGCCGTGTGCCCCCGCGAATACTTAATAAAAGCCCCAGGGGGTGGCAGTCCCCAGGGCTTGGGGGGCCTTGGAGGCCCCCCACACATTTACAAAGAAGCCCCGGGGGGTGGCAGTCCCCGGGGCTGCGGGAGGGCCGAGTGCCCTCCCGCACATCATTTTAACCAAGCCCCGGGGGGTGGCGGGCCCCCGCATATATTTTTTGCAAATGCCCCAGGGACCTGGCCCACCCGGGGGCCTCAATTAAATGAAGCACGGGAGCCCGCGCTTCATTTTTTTTAAAATGTCGGCGGGATTCGCGGACCTTGCACAAATTTCGCCAAATTTTTAAAGAAAAAAATGCTTTTTTTGGCCCTGGGGGTCCCTGAGCAGGCCTAGGGGGTCAAGGTGTTTCTACCCTGCCCCCTTTTCTTTTTTTTCACCTTTGTTTTTCTGTTTTCTTGTGACTCGGTTCTACCGAGTCACAAGATGGCTGCCAACACTTCCTGGTTTGGAGTGTTGACAGCCAATTAGAATAAAGCTCGTGGTCGGGAGGGTTCGCGGATCCACCGCGCCTCTAGATATCGATATTTTTACTTTTTCAATTTCTCAGCAACTACTGAACGGATTTACACCATTTTTAAAAAGGTTGCTTTCTGAGCCAAGCAGTACCTTTTTGCCAAATTTGGTGTAATTCCGTTCAGCAGTTCGGGCTGTAGCCTTGGCTAAAGTTTCCTATGGGAAATTGATTTTTTGACTCTTATTTTTTGAATTTCTCAGCAACTACTGAACGGATTTACACCATTTAAAAACAAGGTCGCTTTCTGAACCAAGCGCTACCTTTTTGCAAAATTTGGTGTAATTCAGTTCAGCAGTTCGGGCTGTAGCCTTGGCTAAAAGTTCCTATGGAAATTAACATGGAGAAAACACTTTTTGGGACTCCCCTTTTTTCTCAGCCCCCACTTGACAAATCACCCCCAACTTTCAGGATAGGAGCTGACCTGGATGAAACATTTTTTGGGAGAATTTTGCGAAGATTCGTCCAACAACGCCAAAGTTATTAGCAAATCAAAAAATGCTTTTCTATGGAAACTAGGTTCTAACTATAACTACCTACTGGCGACCGCCAGTAGGTAATATATATATATATATATATATATATCCACATGAAAATCCAAGAGTGTCCAGTCACACCGGCACTACACAAGGACACAGACTCCACAGCAGTTGAAGTGGCAAGGTGTTTTATTAATTAACCATCATTGTCCAAAGACGCGTTTCGGCCGCCAGACATGCGGCCTTGTTCACATAGTGCACTGAAAGTGAAGGTGATCTATATATACATGGTGAGTAAGCAGTAGTCTTTCTACAGTGGTATTCGTTCAGATAAGCACTTTACAACATGATGTGGCACTTTTACTGCAGTATCATTGCTTTACTGCAGTGTCATATTACTGTAATCTAAGTGCTGACCAATGACTGCATACATGGTGCTATAATGATATGGAGGTTGAAGGCATCTGTAATGTCATTCTCCTAAAGGCTAGCACTGGTGTGGTAACTCGTGCTCGCTCTTGCCATTGCAAATATTACAGCGTTGGAAAATCCAAAGTAGCTGCGAGCTTGTGAGTATAAAATGTATCCTAAAACTTAGGATAAAGTATTTAATCAGTCGTGCAAGTCGCCTAACTAAATTTGATTGACCATCAAATCGGCCAGCCCGTATTAAGTATTAAAATGCGGGGCTGAAGGGCGCACAATCAGCAAAGAGATAGATAAAAAAAATACCACGAGTGAATTGTAGTGCCTGTTAGTATTGTAGCGAGTACATGCTGTTGCTGTTACTCATGAGTGATTAATTTTGTGTGTGTGTTCTGTGAAAGGGAGGGAGGTGTTTGGAAATGTGAGTGAGCCCGTGAGTGCATCTGGTCGCGCAAAAATGTACTAAACCCAATGGTTAATGTGACAACATCTGCACACGGGGTGTTATTTAAAACAAAAGACACAAAAATTGATAATCATTATAGTGCCTCTACAGTACATATACACATGGGTGTATGCCACCCTATAGATTTCTAGGGGGAACATTAGGTTAGGGAGGGAACAAAATGAATAACATTGTATGGAGATTCAACTGCTGCAGTTGCATGAAACTATGATGGACATATTTAAGAAGTGTGGCAAAAACGCAAGGATTCCAAAAAATACATGTAGCAAACCAATAACACAATAAATAGCTTACTGTTAGAAATATAAATATAAAGCCCGCAAATTGCTAAAATAAGCATATATGCGATTTCAAACTAGATATTGTGCAAATAAATAGTTTATAAGCAGATAGTCATGGCGAGAACATATTGAGCCATTGATACCCATTCTCTATCTAATAAATGGTTTGCTAAAGCACCTAGTGTGCCATAAATATAGTGGTGGAACTAAACATAGCAGAATCAGTGGGGCATTGGTAACAAATCTATGTGTCATCGATGTGTATACGTATAGCCTGTTCATACAGTAAGAAATCATAGGAAGTTATGCAAATCTTCACTCAAGTTTAACCCAGATGGGGCCTTGGTGTTGAACTCGATGATGTGTTTGCTCTCTAGCTGTCTAAGGAGTTTTTCCCGATTTCCACCCCTCACTAGCATAGGTATGCAATCAATGACCGAGTACTGTAAATGGGCCAAGTTGTTGCTGTGCTTGTCACTAAAGTGCCTTGCTACAGGGTAAGTAGAATCATTGTTAACTATGGCCCTAAGATGTTGTAAGATGCGCTGGTGCACCGGTAGCTTTGTACTTCCAATGTACCATAGGTTACATGAACAGACAAGTAGGTAAACTGCAAACTCAGTTTTGCATGTGAGGCGATGCCTTATGAAGAAGGGATGTTTCCTAAATACTGAATCTACCTGGGTGATGCTTCTGCCAAATTTGCAAGCCCTGCAACTGTTGCATTTTTTGAATCCCTTGATATCAGATAACCAGTTACTCTTGGAGATGATTTCTGGACTGTTTTTCACAAGGGCATCATGCATAGATGGTGCTCGTTTGTATGTGATGTCTGGTTGATTTGACACTACTGGGCCTAATATGGGATCAGATTTGATGATGCCCCAGTGCTTGTTTATCACTGCTCTGATGTTGCGGGCTTCAGTGTTATATGCCGTGATGAATCTGGTTGTGACTGTATGTAAAGGCTCTGGACTGGGGATACTAGTGTTTGTGTCATCCACTCGGGTGTCTTTGAGTAGGTCTTCCCTTGGGATCTGATTGGCCCTGTTCATAGCTTTTTTAATGTTGGCTATGGAATAACCTCTTAGTTTGAAACGTTGGAATGACTCTTCCTGGCATATTGCTAGATCTGATGGTGAGCTACAGATCCTGCGTATGCGCAGCATTTCCCCATAAGGGATGCTGGCAATGAGATGCTTGGGATGAAAGCTGGCCGCGTGGAGTGTAGAGTTCCCTGCTGTAGGCTTTCTATGTAGTTTTGAGTTAATTTTTGCTCTCTCACATATATTTCTACATCCAGAAACTCAACGGATGTCGCACTGATGGTGGCATTGAATTCTAAGTTCAAAATATTAGAATTAATATCATCAATAAAGGACTTAGCGCTGGTCGCATCACCCTTCCAAATCACAAAGACATCATCTATATATCTTAGCCAAGTTATGACATTGTTGTTCCATGTTTCACATAACTGACCTCTAAGTGTCTCCTCCTCCCAGGCTCCCACATGTAGGCAAGCATAACTTGGCGAAAAGCAAGACCCCATAGCCACTCCCCTTAGCTGTTGGTAGACTTTGTTGTTAAATAAGAAGTAATTGTGGCATAGGCACCATTCAATGAGGAAGAGCAAAAGTTCGTTATGTTTGTAGCAATTGATCGGTTTTTTGTCCAAAAAATATTTACAAGCTGCAATGCCGTCACTATGACTAATACTAGTATACAGCGACGTAATGTCTAGTGACATAAAAATGTAGTCATGACTCCAAGGAATGTCTTTGATTTTCAGCAGGAAATCACTAGTATCCCTGAGATAAGTTGGCAGACTGGAGACCAGGCCCTGTAAGAAATAGTCAACATACCTTGAGATATTTTCACATATATTTTTTCGGGCTGATATAATTGGGCGTCCTGGTATAGGAACAGTACCTTTGTGTATCTTAGGCAGAAAGTATAGGATAGGTGTTACTGGAAACTCAGCATGCAGAAAAGACAATTCATCCTTGCTAATGACTCCCTGTGCTCTAAATCCATTGAGATGTTTCTTTAGGTCTTTATTGCTGCTAGCGACCTCTTGTATGAATGTATGTATGTATGTGTGTATATATATATAGCCCTTTCCGTCCTATTGCTTGTGAACTTTGGAACCCCTTAGTCACCAGGCAGAAAAGAATCTCGTTTCTCAAGTGAGAAGCTGGATATGTTGTGCTAATCATCCATGGTTTTCAGCTCATCCCATTTTGCATATCATTATCTTACATCTTAAAATATTCTAGAAACAGAACTTGCATTAATGACTGCTTTTAGAACACACATGCAGATGCCTGCAACATCCCCATACATGCTTAAATTTGTGACTAAAGAATCATAAAACTCAGTTTTTCTTTTGTTAATCAATCAATGCCTTATGTCAACGGGCTCTTGTACTGTGGCAATTATAGAATGATTGTGACTCAGTATTGAATGGCGATGAATAACAGGCCATTCTATTTTTGATTGCTTTTAAAAATGGACAAATCTCCACAGCCATCTGGCACAGTCTTTGTAAAAAGCGATAGTGAGGCTACTCACCACTAATAAAGCATTTAAAGAGAACAATTCCTGTTATGCTTGAAATAGCTGCCTCATTCCTCTTTATAAATGTGTCACTCTGTATGTCACAGTACATACGGAATCCTTTATGAACACTATATTTACAAAGGAGAGACTTTCTGAGATGATTCAGACCATTTCAAAATCAATTCATGCGTATTTAGCCATTTAGCTTCTGAAATCCTTCAGGCAAGTGCTGTGATAATGCATTTTTAACAAGTAGGAAAGTTTTGAAATTACCATCTTAATGTAGTAGCCGTTTCTTGCTTTAAAACTCCAAGTTTGACTTACAGGTTTGCATTTCTTCCTTTTTAACAGACCGCAGATCCGTCACCACTGCACATTCTAAGTTACTGGGTTAGATTTATGTGCAGATCCTGTCTCCAGGAGCTGAACTTTTCTAAAGAACAGAATAATACCCCAGTGACTGACATCTAACTTAGACTGAGTTTGTGTAAGTCCGACCACATAGAAAACTTAAATCACTTAGGCCCAGATTTACTAAAATCTCACACAGCGCAACAGCCAAAAATGGTGCGTTGCATTGCGTGAGGAGAGAGCGGGAGACCGCCACATTTACAGAAATTTGACACTCTCCTCCCCTCTCCTTAGTACTGGTGCTGCAATTTGCTGCAGTGCACTACTCTCACACCTTTTCACCATAGCTCAAGAGTGTCTGCAATTAGTCTAGCATAGGTTTTGCACTGGAAGTATACCCTTTCAGTACAAAATACTGTGCCAGATGTACGACGTTATTTTGCATGCGCAAACGGGTTTGCGACCCGTTTGCGCATGCAAAATCACTGTGGGCCATGTACAAACACTATTTTGCGAGTCGCAAAAAATTCCGACTTGCAAAATAGTGTTTTGCGACTTGCTATTTGGAAGGGGCGTTCCCTTCCTAATAGCGACTCTAGCCATGTATGAATGTTTTGCAACCGCAATTGCGGTCCCAAAACACTAACAACTTACCGCCCTCTTCAAGAGGGTGGTAATGGAGTCACAAATAGGAAGGGGTCCCCAGGGCACCCCTTCCCCTTTGTGACTGGCTCTAAAAATATTTTTTAAGGGTAGGCAGTGGTCCCAGGGACCACTACCTGCCCTTAAAAAATGAAACAAAAGCGTTTCATTTTATTTATTTTTTTAAATGCATCCCGTTTTCCTTTAAGGAAAACAGCTGCATTTAAAAAAAATATATACTACTTTATTGACAAGCAGTCCCAGATATGGAGGTCTGCTGAGCCCAGCAGGCCACCATCCCTGGGAGGGCCAGCCATTCCCAATGGGGTCGCAAATTGTGAGTGGCTCATTAATATTCATGAGCCTCGCACTTTGCGACCCCATTGGGAATCGCAATCAGTGTCTCTGACACTGTTGTACATTCCAAATTGCGACTCGCAATTGAGCGCAAATTGCGAGTCGCATCTTGGAATGGTCGTACATCTGGCCCACTATGCTTAGACTAACTGTAAAACTTTTTCCACTTTGTGTGCTGTACAGTGCAGCACACATGCAAAGTCGGAAAAGAAAGGAGAAATAAAAGCTTTTCTCCAAGTTAAAGCCTATTCAAAATGGGCGCAGTTTTTGTCGTAAAACCCTGTCTACTTTTTTTAGTGTCAAAATCCTTGGGTGGTTTCATGTGAATGCCCATGCACCTGCCAGGGAATGCCCCCTTGGTGCTAAGTAATGCAAAGCAGCACTAAATGCTGATTTGCGTTAGTTTCATGTGATTTTCCAGCGCTGGAAAATTAATTAGTAAAAAAATATTTTTGAGTCAATTTGCATCACTTTTGTGATGCAAACAAGGTGCATAATCTTGGTAAATATACCCCCTATATTGATAAGTCTCGTAATAATCATCTATAATTGTCACGCTTTTGCCTACAATTTTTCTAACCTTTTACTGTGTCTTACAGACGACTATAGCCAGAGTGAATTGGGTAACTACAAGTAGAACCTTTTATAGCACTTGCCTTTTTAATATAATTTTTGCTGCTGATACTTACTGCGTTATTAATGACAAAGTCAGATTGAACGCCTTGGTGTGCATTTAAAATGACTTGTTAGTATTGATGAAAGAAAGTGAAAATGCATATTAGTATTGTGTGTAAATAAAAATAAAAAGGTGATACAATACTATTTAAGAGGCACAGTCTCTGGTGTATGTGGTCTGACCCCATAAACCTTGGTAATATTAGCTAATCACCATGGCTTCAGGCCTACATGTGTAGCCCGATTGCTGAAGCTTTTAAACCTACAAGAGTGTCTATCAAAATAACCCTTTTAGATAAGAAAGAGCCCTTCATTTAAATATTGAATACGTTAGTGCAATGTAGGCCTTGTAGCCCACAAGGTAGAGTGCATAATATTTAAAAGTGGTACATGTAAGCATTTCATACAGGCATTCTCCTACAGTGACTAGCCCCAAAAAATATTTTCACTGCATTTGACTGTAGCTGCTTCTATGAGAAAAACAAACTTGCAATTATAATACTATTTAGCTAACTATGGTTTGGAATTAGCCACAGAAATTATTTCAACCACTGTTTTTTAATATTAGTAAAAGAGAAGTTTGAGTTTTGATAAATTTACAGGAAAAGTAACTTTGAAAAAGTTAGACTTTGCCCTGTCTAAAGCTCCAGCAGGCTAATTAGTAGTGAAATACTGCTGTCATGGCTTGCGTCCTGCAGAATGGTTGAGGGAGGAATGTGGCCCAGCTTAACCCAAGCAGGGCAGTTAAGCAGGGTGCAGAAAACGAAATAACTTGAAAGGGATCAGGTGGAGAATCAGCTTAGTGATAAGGGAAGCCTGGAAAAGAGTGGTCTTTTGATCCCAGGATGCACTTTAGCTCCGTTGATTTTAGTCTCATGAAGGCAGGAGATGACCCAGATCATGTATTGACAGGTTAAGTGGATGTGCTGCAAAAGAGGGAAGGTTTGCCCTTGGGAGATGTTGACATATAGGCCAGTGAGTGTCCAGGAGCCACCGCTTCCTACTGTCTAGTGAATTAGACAAAGTAGCACCTCAGACCCAGATCCTCAGGACACTTTTTGGACATGTGGGAGAACAGAAGAGCATTGAACCTGCGGTCTGTGACATGTGTGGGGAACTGAGTAGTGGGATCTGCTCCCACTTGTCAAGGACTAAAAAGTGGACCCCAAGTGACAGTTGGCTGACGTCCTGTCTAGCCAAAAAGATATCAAAAGCAGCAAGAGCTCTTTTTTCTGGCATAGCCAGCTGATGGTCCTGTCTTGTGGCCACTGCTGAAGTGCCTCCTGGCCCCTAAGTGCTGTGCTTGGGTTTAAAAAGCCTTGGAGGTGACAAATAGGAACTGCTCCAGAAAGTCTGAAAAGTTGAGACTAGAAAATATTTGGACTTCCATGATGATGAGGGCATCAGTGGAAACTTGCAGCAAAGCTATTCAATTTCTAGAAGACTTCTTTGGCTACAGCTCTTGGCTTGCCCTGCTAGAATAATTTTAACTCCTCAAAAGAGACTAAATCTGAAGGCAGAAATCTTGACCGGATGAATGTGTGGAAAGAATCTGTCAGCAAGAGAACTTTGGAATGCAAAATTTGAAATTTTCCCTCTGAGCTTTTACTGCCATGACCCACAGCTGCAGATGTACCTCGTCTCTTCACCTAAGAGAATGTTTTTATAGTTTTAATACAAGAGTGGGAAAAGAACACACATTTTTAACGATTAAGTTTGCTGGAGGCAAAGTCACACATTGAAGTAATGGTTTAGTTTAACCAATATATGAAAGCAAAGGTGTTATTTATATGCTTACATAACATACCCCAATGGCCGATTTCTTTCACAGACACCTTTCATCAACCATTATATGTGATGGTAGACCGTCAAATAGTGTGCATTTGCATATATTTTTTCACCATAGATGAAATCTGATATTTTACCCCGTATAATATGATGTTTTATTACATTGCACATTCCGGCGATTATGTGCAGGTTTAACTATTGCTCTCCTCAATTAGGAACAGCTGTAATGAAACTGTTTTCGGTGGTAAGGAACACATAGGAGCCGATTACGATGCAGCCTGTAAAGGATCTGACCGATGGGTGGAGACTTCTGTAGCACATTGTAATCGGCCGCTCGGTTTACTTTCCGACCGCCACATTATGATGCTTGCGGTCGGAAAGTAAACCGGCTGGCCATTCTGGCTGGCTTCCGATGGGCTCATAGAACTGGTTGGCCAGTTGGAGCCGGCTCGTAATCCCAAAGGGCAGGCCTTTCCGCCCTTGTGATTACGATGCACGATTTCTGACATGGTTTCCATGCCAGCCTGTTTGACATGGAAACCATGTCGGAAAGCGTGTTTGGGGGTCCCCATCAGGGCCCCCTTATGTGTGCAGCCTCCGGTTTGGGGCCATTGATCTCTGCACCATGTGTGCCTGCCACGGGTGCAGGGATGAACAGCACCTCCCATTTCTCAATGGGAGCTTGTGTTACAATCGGTTTAAGGCCGCAACATGAGCCCCATGGAGAAATGGGTGTATACGACCGAACATTGTTTGGTCGCATTGTGATTAGCCAGTCGAGACCGCCAACCCGAGGTCGGTCGGTCCCAGGACCGAGACAGTGTCCTGCCTGACATCGTAATAAGGCCCTTAATGTACTATATCTGAGGAGAATTATTGATAGAAGTATGGCATTAAGATATAAATAGCTTCAATGTTACTTTTTCAGATTGATAAATGCTGACTAGTTGAATATATACGTTTTGCAACATTTACATTTACAAAATGCTAACATGTATGTGACAAACACCCAAATCGACCTTTGTAAAGCCCATTATTGGTGTTTATAGCAACAAAGTAGGTCATTCTTTTTTGTTAGCTATTTTCTTCTTGGAAAATTATGAGTGCTAAATGGCTTTTATCACATGCTTGGCAATGTAGGGTATCTGTTTTCCACAGGGAATATGGGCTCTGTTTTGTAACAAGGTGGAGCTATGGTTTCAATTGGCTGTTCAATATGTCTGGGACCTGCGGGTTTCTGCAAGGGAAAAGGCCATAGCAATTTTCTACATAGAAAATGATGGTTGGTAAATTGCTGTTTAATACCTGGTGATGTACTTTCATCATTCCTGTCAGGTAATCATAATAACCATTTTCAGCATGGCGCATTACAGGCATTAAGAGGCTGATTAATGTCCTAAACAAAAAGATCAAAAATAGGTGGGTCTAATCCCTTTTTCAAATCTAGCCAGCCCTTCTTGAGATATATTCTTGTGACAACTGGCCCAAACTCCTTCTGTTCTAATTCTATTGGTGCTGATGATGACCCTTGACTAACTATGGGTCAAATTTACATTGGGCAATTGGACATTTTTTTAGGTCAATCCACAAATGTTTTGGGACCGAAAATCTGTACAAATGAATATCTACTTTGTTGTCATTGCATCCCTCTTTTTATGTTACACACTTTATATTCCCCTTCTGTACACTGGGTGGTCTCTTGAGCCTTAAGCACTGTTATTATAAATGAAATGTTTATATTTTAGAATTAAATATTGGCTATTATGACTTATTTTGTTTATTGAATCCAAGAATGTTATTGATTGATTATTCTTTTTGTAACTGATTTACATTATCCCACTATGCATTATTTCTGATTGGGGACAATTTGTTGTTGCTATAGGTTATTAATTCTGCTAGGAACCATTGTGTTTTTTGCACATTATATTGCTCTGGCTCTGAATGGGTTAATGAGTAGCCCCTCTGTTTCATATAATGTTATTTGTCCCAGGCACAGAGTTTTGCCTATTCCTCTTGGGATAATGGGCATAGCAAGTTTCTATGTGAAGGATAATAGGTGTTAAATGGCACTTACACATCACAGGCACCTTGTTTACCTATTTCTTTTGGGGTAATGGACAAAATTATTTTCTCCATGGGAACGGTTCTATTAAATGGCAGTGACATTTATGTGGCAGTGTATTTTCATAATACCTGTAAGGAAAAGGTAATGAGCTATTTTACACATGAGGGATTATGAGATTGAAAGGACAGCTGAAAGCACTTTTAACTATGTTCTAATGTTTTCTGTGGTCAAAATGGGATTAACTAATTTTTACATAAGGTTGATGAGTGGTAAATTGTTCTTACATATCAAAGGGTACAGTGATTTACTTATTCCTGTTTCGATAATGGGCCAATTGTCTTTCTCCATGTGGAATGATGTTTGTTAAATAACTATATACCTGGCACTTTATTTTCGCATTTCCTGTAATGTAATAGTAATATGTATATTGTGCATGGGAGATTATGAGATTTAAGGGGCTATTGACTATGTTTTCCACTATGAGCTAAATATTCCTTTTGTGAAAATGGGATTACTTCTTTTTTTACTGGAGGATAATGGGTGGTGAATGTGTATTCCATATTCTGGGCATAGTGTTTTAAAAGTTCCTCTAGGGATAATGGGTGTAGTGATTTTGTAGATGGGGATGATTGGTGTTAAATGGCAGTCATATACACCTGACAACCTATTTTCCTGACTCCAGTAAGAAAAGGTAATTTCCTATTTTAAGCGTGGGAGATTATGGGTTGCAGCAGGCTATTGAATGCATTTTCCACTAAGATTTGATGATTCCTTTTTGAAAAATGGAAATAGCTAATTTTTACATGAGGGCATTTGATTGGTAAATGGCTGATGCATATACATGGCATTTCTTCTTCATGATTTCTGTAAGAAAAAGGTAATTGAGATAATTAACTATGTTACGTATGGGTGATTAAGGGCATTAAAGGGCTGTTGAATATATTTGCCACTATGTTCTAATGTTTTCTGTTGGGAAAATAGGAAGAGCTTATTTTTACATGGTGGATTATGGGTGGTAAATGGTTGTTACATATCATGGGCATAGTGTTTTACTTACGTCTCTTGAAATAATGGGTATAGATATTTTGTAAATGGCGGATGATGGTTGTTAAATGGCTGCTGCCTACACCTGATATGGTATTTTCATGATTCTTTTCAGGATATGATGATAAGTAGTGTTAGACCTTAGGGTAGTCTTCCCCAAACCTTTTGCATACTTTCCTCCTTTTTTGTGCTGAAATTTATTTTTGTTGGACTTAGGCCTTGTGACGTTTACCATTACTAACCAGTACTAAAGTGCTTGTGCTCACTCCCCTAAACATGGTTTGATTTGCTTACATATGATAGGCATATGTAATTAACTTACAAGTCCCTTGTAAAGTAGCATCCCATAAACCAAGGGAGTGTAAGTTGAATACTACCAGGGGGCCTCCAGCACTTGTTATGCCACCCCATAAAACATGTCCCAGCCCTGTCATTGTGGACTGAATGCAAATTCAAATAGCTAATTTGACTTGTTAATATACCCTCCCTTGCCAAGCCTTAAACTCCCCTGTTATTGCATTAAAGCCACCCCTAAGGCATTCCCTAGGTACCCATAGGGAAGGATGCATTGTAATTGAAAGGTTGGACATGTACTTTTAAGTTTTATATGTCCTGGTAGTGAAAAAAATAATACATTCTTTTTTCACTAATGTCCGGCCTACCTGTCCCATAGGATAACATTGAGCTGGCTTGATACAATTAATAAGTGCTAACTTTTTATTGGGAGCAGGTAGCCATGTCATGTTCAATATCTGTTGAATTGTAATGAAAAATCCTCTTTAATGGTAAAGTCAGATTTTTAATTCCAATTCTGTAAATGTCACTTTTACAAAGGTTGCATTTTCCTGACCATAACCCTTTTGTTGCTGCAGCCTGTCTTGGGTCACATGACTTGGTGTAACTGACAGTTAGACTATGTAAATTTCTCCCATACAGAATAGAGGGATTAAGTGTGTCTGAGTGGGCCATCTACAGACAGGATGGGGGATTGAGTTGAGCACAGCCCCATCCGCAACTGAATAGGCTTTGCTCTGCCTTCACACAAAGGACTGATCACCTCCACATTATCCCTGCAGCCAGCTTGGAGCCAGAGAAGGGGAGTCAGGAAATTCCATGCACTTTAAATAATCTTTCTAGAAGCTTCTTCCACTTTCCAGAGGAAGTGCACCAGTGTATAAAAATAATGCCTTCACCCCACTCTTCAGCTCACTCCTGGACCTGCGGAAGGGCTCTCAGAGGACTGTCTGCTGCTGTGACCTACTGTGCATGCTGCAAGACTGCTTTGCTCTGCCTGGAAAGACTGCTTTGCTGCCTGGAGCCTGCCTCGAACACTTAGAGGCCTGCCCTGCTTTTGAGTCAGGGCATCTTCTCCTTAACCCAGGACTACTAGAGTGACTTCAAGGGCTATTTTGCTGGCCTCCTTTTCAGAGCCACAGGGACACAAAAGTCTCTCACCATCTTGAACCCGCACCTGGACCCAGCCTGAGTGAGTCCTGAACCCCTAAGTGGTGTCCCACCAGTCCTGGATCCTTGGGTGTGGGGCTAAAGTTACCCTGATGGACACAATATGAAACTGACTACTTTTTGTCCAAAAACTGCTCTGAGAACCAGTAGGAGACAGGGACCAATCTCCTCTCCGATCCTATCAATGTGTTTCGCCAGTCAGATTGACTTTGTAGCTTCTCCTGCCCTGTTCTTCTCCACAGCCACAAATCCTGTTCAGCGGTCCTTTGCCAAAGGGGTATCTGAGTCCCTGGAAATGTCTTCGGCTACAGCCTTCTGCTTCATCCCGTTGGAGATTTTCAACTTTGAAAAAAGAGACTATGTGCCTGATTAAGACATTCTCAGTCGGGTCTCGCTGTGGCTTTTTTGATGGTCTTTGCACCCATCAGCTTGGTGGTCCACCTGCTCTATTTAGAAGTTGGTGATTGCATAGATGAAAGATTGCTATGGTCCTGCCATCATCGCCACAAAATCTCAACTGGTTTGTCGTCGGGATGGGCAAAAGTGGCTATTGGATGTCACCGGGCCAATAACGATGTGCCTTCCTGCCGACACACCTTTGGCAGGGAAACCTCTACACCTGATTGGGCAGAATGGAACACATATAAGGCACAAACTCACCTTTAATCACCTTCCCAAATCCTGTACCACCATGGACCTGATCCTACACGTCCTGCCTCTTCTGCTGCTGGCTGATCACAATGCAAATCAACACCGTTGTCGCTCAAACCAAAGGTAACCTCCCCCATTACCTGTTACCTTTTGACTTGGCTGTTCACATTTGCTCAGGACTCATGCATTTTTAAATTACTCACATTAGCAATAACATACCAATGTGCAATGAATATGTCTCTAAGGTTGACGTTTAAGAAATTTAAAGTAACACACCTGTATAACCACATTGTGTTCATAAAATTGGTGCCAGTTTCCTTCCAAAAAAAAAGACACTTGCACAAAAAAGGATATCAAATTAAAAATCAAGAACTCACCATACAGGTGTGTTTAAATAAAGTATGAAAATTGTCACAATAAAAATATATGCATCACACATCATTGGAATAGGTGCAATGTAACATTGTGTAGAAAATGCACTAGACAAGCTGTAATCCTCACCTCATAGATTACCTGGAAATTCAATGGCAGTCCCAAATTTAAAGCACTCTACATAATAATCCATGTAACATTTCCCCTTGTCTAATGCAAGTCTTGTATTGTATACAATTTCAATTTGTGCATTATATTGGAAGGTGCAATGCATATGTATACATACTTAGCAGTACGTATCAGTAATCAAGGTGAAACAAACCCACCTAGAATAAAATATCTTAAATAATGTGTCAACATCTATTTGTTGGTGCAAGTGTCCATTACTATGATGAATGGCTGCATCTAAATTCAAATGGCCATCACATACCATATGAACCAGTGTATGCACTTAACATAGTAGACATTTAAAACATATGCAGTAGTTTCTGCCATCATGCTAAAGAAAAATATGTACTACACATTTTACACTGAAACATTGCTAGGAATCAAACAATTGCAAAGGAAAATGAATGCCAGGACAAACTTGGTGGAAAGAAAAATAGTGAATTATTCACAATGAGATAAGTCTCTAAAGTTGTTTTAAACAAGGCAAATGCCAGTCCAAATGATGTCCAGAAAGTCCTGTGCACAGATGCGTGTGGCACTCAGCTTGCCTCAAATTGCACTGCCAGGGAAGCCTCCCCGGGAAGGGGCATCTATTGGGCAGAGCAGGCATCTCATAGATGTTACTTGGGAGGGAGAGTGCTGGGTTTGGGTTTAGGAGGGGTATTCTTCTATTTGGGAGGGGGTTGTGGGTTTGGGAAGAGTGGTATTGGGTTTGGGAGGGGGTGGGGGTGGGTTTGTGAGAGGTGGCCTTGGCTTTGGGATGGGGCCTTTGCCTTTTTTTAGGAGTACATTGGGGGTAGTAGGGGTGGTTCCTGTTTTTTTAAGGGATGGGTTGGGATGTGGAAGGAATGGGTTGAGGGGTGGAAGAGGTAGGTGTACATTTGGGAGGGGTGAGTTTGATTGTAGCAGGGGTCAGAGCAATGGCAAACATAAGACTTTCATGGGGAAAATAGGTAGGACGGTCGGGAGGAAGTTGGGGTTGGGAGGTAGATGGAGTGGGAGTGGAGCTGTTTGTTGTGCATGTGTCTGTTGAGAGAGTAGGTGTCTGTGGTTCTGGTGTAAGTTGTACACGTTTGGGTATGTGTTGATTTTGTTGGTGTGTGTTTGTGTGGGCATTTCAGTTTTGTGGGTGTGTGCATTATGGAGGTGCTGGGTGTAGTTGTGGTGCATGTGGCTGTGGTGGTGGGTGCAGTATCTGGGGAGTGCTTGTGGTAGTGGATGTGGCTGTGGTGGTGTGTGCGGTGTCTGTGGGTGCTAGTGGTAGTACATGCAAGTGTGGTGGTGGCTGCAGCGTCTGTGGTTGTGCTGGTGGTGGGGGTGGTGTCTGTCTGTTTGGATGCACGCACGTGATTTTTGTGGTGTTTGGGTTTCGGTGTGGGTGTGCTAATTGTGTCTGTGTGAGTGAGTGCATGCAAAGGTGTGAGTGTGCTTGGGTCAGGGCTGGGAATAGGAAATGTGGGTGGGTACAAGGCGGGAAGTGGTACACAAGGTTGGGATAGTTGGGAGGCTATAGTCAGTGAAAAGGCTAGCCCTTGAAAAGACCTCTGTAGGCCAGACATAGCACTGTCAATGCCTTCCAGGTAGTATACCATTTGTTGCAATTGGCAGCCAAGCCCCTGGATTGCATTCAGTAGTGCAGTCTGGCCTACAGAGATGTTCCTGAGGGGGTCAATAGCCTCCTTATTCAGCACAGCTGGGGGAACAGGAGCAGGGGTCAAGGTGCCTGGAGTGAAGGAGACACCACCCTTTTTAGAGGTGCAGGTTTGGTCAACTTAGGAGGGAGCAAGAGGGAGCCAGAGGGAGGGTGGAAATTGTACTCTGGGTTGTGTGCAAGGATGCAGGTGTGACAGATGCAGTAGGGTGCGTCACCACTAGGGAATGCTCACTGAAGGAGGTCTCCAAAGATGATGTAATGTCACTGCTGGCCTCCATTGCACTCCCCTTACCCTCCACACCATGGGGTCACTCGATGCAGGCAGGTTGAGCTCGGGATCCATAGTTTACAGATGCTTCCTGGCCACTGTGGCCAATGTCTCCATCGCCCGCACCTAATCATGCTGAAATGACATATACAATAGTTTGTGCAAAAAGAACTGACATGAACTTTGATTACAAAACAGTTCCCATGTTTTCATATTTCACCTGCTTCAAGGCCTTTGTTGTTTATAATAGTGAACTGATTTCACCAAAACTGATACCAACCAAAATTACCTTTGTACAGTGTGTTCACTAGGCCCTAAATTCTGCATACTTTCCATTCTCAATAACTAAGATATGAATACATGTGTGTCAACAAATACTGCAATGTTGTACCAATATTAGCATAAACTGAAAACAGGTTGCCTTTGTTTGGGCATTTTACCATGGTAACACTTACCATAAGTCACTAAATTATATGTCACTTGACAAAAATCATAAATGATTTCTGCACTGAAGTAGCCTTGCAATGTATCACATACTATGTAGATTCCTATGCTGTTGAAGAAAGTCAGAAACAAATATTTGGGTGGATTGACAAATGACTTCCACAGCTTAAGTAAATACATAGACCTTGAAATATTTCTAATACACTTCAGCACAGAGCAAAACACATGTTCACATTTCACTCCTAAATGCCCCTAGCCATTTGAAGTTTGTTGTATCTTAGGGTAATTGTTTCACTAAATATGCTGCCTTTCACTGTAGTCAAACAGTTGTAGAACATGATAGTAAGTATTACATACACTAATTCATATATAATACTTCAAATAATCACATATACATCAGAATATGCAACATATTACACCTTGATACATTTCAACAGTTGCCTAAGGAGTCATGAGTTAGTCCTGAGTTTGAACTTTCCTGATGGGATACTCCTAAATATATTTGATGGAGCATTCCATCTTGCAAAAACCCTTTACGTTTTCCATTTATCTCCATCATAGCTTTATCACCTGGACATGACAAAGGACATTGAGAAATGGTTTAGGCTATGTGTCACCTTGTCACCAATGTGTACACATTCTTGTGTGTGATTGAACAAAAATTGCATGCCTATCACTATTATTTGTCCAAAAACAGACTGACACATACATCTTTGTGAAGGAGTAGGACATCATGCTAATCTATCACTTTTAACTTGTATAAAACAGTATTTCTGATGCTAAACACAATTTGGATATGTTTTAAATCCAAAATTTAGCATTAATACTGATGTCACTAGTCCTTTTGGATCACATGCTCACTCTTGTTTGTGTAGAATCCCAACTTACAAATGTGACAATTGGTACATCCACTGTATTCTAAGTTCCTAGTATGCTATGTCACATGTAATAAGGCTACCATTACAGCATCCATAATAGTTAATGAGCATCAACCTGACACAGTAAATACTATTGGCCTGTTTGGTATAACTGTCCCTCATGACATCAAATAACATGATGTATATAGGGAGTTTAGGCAACCATGTGTCTGATCAGAACAGTCCATTGTTTGTGAATAAACAAAGCACATCATTATACACATTGTGCCAAACTTCCACCTTTAAGAATTCTTCTTGTGCATTCAACATGGGTCACCCTTAATGTTCATGTCAAAAATCCTGCCTGTAACAAAACATTTGCCATGTAACATGTGAATCTCTGATAAGATCTTACCCCCTTGTTGCAGCTGTTAGGCCCTCAACTGTCCATCAAGATCTGAATAGGTCACCGCAGGAATGTGGGCCATTAGAGGGGTCAAGGTGTGGCACACACAACTCCCACGTTGGGAGCACTGCCCAAGCTGGACTTCAGCTGCCTTTTGGGTCCAGCATCGTAGGTCCTCCCACCTCTTGCAACAATGGATGCTGCACCGCTTGCAGACCACCAGGGTCCACACCTTCCTGGCGATGGCCTCCCATATGCCCGCTACTGATAGGCGTTGACCTGTATGGATACAAGAAATGAAAGAAAAAAAATGGTTTTGGACTTTTTGATTGTATTGATGTAAGAAAATATTTTCTACATCTATCACTAGCATAATTCATAAGTTAACATACATGTGTATCGTCACATGATGACCAAAAGCAATATCTTTATATACACATTTGTAGTGACCTGTTGCCTACCCTCATCCCATGTCATGGTCTAAACTCACCAATCAAAGCCTGTGACATCATGTAGACCCAGGGGGCTCCTATATATTCTGTGTTGCGACCTACGTTTGATCAGTGCAAAAGATTGTGAACTACTGAAGGCTAAACATATATACTTATGGCACAGTGAATAGTGGCCACTGTGAGAAAGGAGCCAGCAGTTTGTACATGACACACTTTGAAATGGCAATAAAATGAAATAAAGTGTAGCTCTGGAATTTAGGTTACTCTTCCTTTCAACTGTCGACCATTTAAAAACATTCAGGGGTATATTTCTAAGCACACCTCAAAATGTGACCTGGCAAGGATATATGTTTATGTCAGATGTACCTCAGTGTTTCAGTTATTTGACCCTGTGACTCAGACCCAGCCTGGCTGATTATCCTGACTGATAACTGTTCATTGTCCGGCCTTGTTATCTGCAGCCTGATGATCATGATGCCACATGAACACAGCCTTTCCTTTTTATATGCAAAAATGACCCTGTGCCTATCTAATAAAGTACCTCAAGGCTGAGTTCTACTCTGAAGGGGTCTACACAACTGTTTGGAGAGACTTGATATAGGCTGAGTGATTTGAGGAGCCATACACATATCTAACATCATTTTCATTTTGTTTGTACAGAAACCATTTTTATGTAAAGTTGTAAAGAGTATATAATGTGCTTCTTAATTTCCATGATGTGAGTTTTCAACATAGCACATTTAATTCAAACATGTACATAGATACATCTCTCCATACACACCAATTAGAATCTAGGGCTTTAAACACACAACACATGCTAATGTTGTTTTCTTTTAATATTGTAAAGTGCTTAGAAATCCCCCACATCATTGTCCTCTGTAAGGAACAAAATATATGACAGTTCACATCAATAACTACACTTCACTCAGGAACTCAATGGGACAGTGTAGCCTGTGTTAATGGAAAAAAGAATTAGACAGATTCCCATATACATTTCAGACATGTGCCTGTTCCTCTGGTGAGCCATAGAGCTTGCCATACAGAGAGAGGACCTCCTGTGCCATCAATCCAGCTCCTATGGTAAGAAGGCAGTGGCCCTCTTACCTGCTCAACACACAGCAGCAAAAGTGGAGGAGGTCTTAATGTCAGCAGTGTTGGGAGGCAAGTGATCTTTTTTCCAACCGCCAAGTGGGATACCTAGAGGGGGTGACTCTTTTTTGGGGGCAGCGGCGAGCGCAAACTACGTTTTCTCTCCCTTGTCATTGTCTGTCCCCACCCCCCGTGCTCATCATCATCTGTCGTCACCCCCGCTCTTACCTCCCTGGGCAGCAAACTCTGGGATCGCCACAGGTGGCAAAAGCTCTAGCTACACCACTGCAACAGCCACGTACATGTATGCGACGTACATGATTGGCAGCGTGGACAAACACAGCCATTGGCCTTTGTACGTTACTTTCACCAATGTCAGCATATGGCTGTGTCCGTCATGGAGTTTACTGGCCAATTTCGACCACGCCCGTCTGATTCCAAATGTCCTATCAGGCACCTGCCATTTTAGAAATTCAAAATAGTGTGTTTGTGACTGTAAAGTGGTCACCGCCACTCAAAATGGGGGCTCATTTATTTACATATTTAAACTTAGACACTCATTCTTTTAAAATAAACATTGATATGTAGTGTGTTATTGTGCTGGAAAGTGATTTTAGTGCGGTGTTGTTAACACCTCCGTTGACGGTATTTTTGAAGGAAAAAATAATGTGTAAATAATACATTTAAAATACATCATTTACAATTTTTTATGTTTTGATTTTATATTAGGTTATAAATGTAATTTGTGAAGAATAAAGGGCAAAAAGCCAAGTTGGATTAAAATATGTAGTTAAACCACATATATTTTGCAGAACTGCACAACTTTAGTGTGAATTACCAAACTTGTTTCTGTGGAAAATGTGTCAAATATATTTTCCTATGCAGACATATGAACCTTGAGAGAGTGAGGAGACAACAGCCTCAGGTGTACTGTCCGTTTCCAGACCCTACCACCATGAAAGAAAGGGATATAATCAAGAAGTTAAGGTTCAATAGGCAAACTCTACTGGATTTATGTCATCAGCTGGAACTGGATTTTCAGCCTCACAACAGAAATCTCACATCTATTACGCCAATTGTCAAATTCATGGCAGTACTTCATTTGTGGCGACCGAATCCTTCCACTACACTGAGGCAGTATCTGGTGGAATGTCACAAGCAACTTTCAGTAGTGTGTTACAAGAAGTTCTATCTTCAATGATGACACACATCAGCAGTTTCATCCAGTTTCTACAGCAGCAGGATTTAGCCAATGTGAAGGGGGACGTTTATGGTTTGGGCCATCTACCACATGTGGTTGGAGTAATTGATGGCACACATATTGCCTTAGTGCCACCATACACCAGAGAACAGGTCTACCGGAATTGGAAACACTTCCATTCAATCAAGTTGTCTGCTTATAGGATTTGTACATCACAAGAGTCTGTGCACACTTCCCCAGATCTGCCTGTGATTCCTATCTACTACAGGACAGCTCCATACCCCTGCAAATGTGAGAACTTGTACCTGAGAAGGCCTGGATTGTTGGTCAGTACAATCTTTCATAATACTGTTTGGGAAATGTCTATGTGAATAATCTGTAATTATGTACCATTTTTGCACACTTTTTCTGTCTTCCATCTAGAAGACTCAGCGCATCCCAACTGACAATGGTTGTTGGCATCGCTGAGGAATCCAACAATGTCAGGGGAAGTCCAGTTCAATGAGGCCCATGGAAGGACAAAGTGGCCAGTGGAGAGGATTGAAGCGCTCCTAAAGGCAAGCTTTTGTTGTTGGGACAAAACTGGTGGAGCCATCCTCTACTCACCTGTTAAGGTGTACAAAATCACTGTGGCCTGCTGCATGCTCCACAACATCACCCTGCAATGAAACATCCCTTACATCGAAGAGGATGGAGACCATGAGAAGCTACCGGGTAAGGATCATGAAATGAAGATGATAGTGGCGAAAGGGAAGGAGTTCACTTACATCAAGATGTCTTTGGCAACTTCTTCTCATGAGTGTAAGTATATCTTTACATGTTATCACTTTCATCATTATACCAAATATTGATGTGATAATGAGAGAAGTATGTGGTGGTAATTTGTGTTTTGTTAATCAAAGTTTTGATACATTGACTAATGTGTTCAGTTACATTATCTATCTCTGATTGTTTTGTGAAAGTGTGTCCTCCAAAAGTTGACTTTGTAATCAGTCTATCATGTTATGTTTGATTGGTAATCTTTTTGTTTTGATCTGTTTTAGGTTCCTTCACCATGTCATCTTTATTTGGACATTTCAGAGTTGTGACATTTGGAGGTGCATGGTGCTGTTTCGAAGTTCAAAGGGAACATGGGTTGATCCTGGGAAGGATAGAAACAGACTTTGGGGGTTCAAATCTTGTACCAAGGCAACTTGTACTGTGATTGAATGGAAGATTTGAAGAATATATTGGACTTGTAATCTGTCTTGTGTTGGCACTATGGCACTATATAGGCCAGCATTAGCTCAAACCACATGTGGCAGTGGAGTTAAATCATGCTATTCGCCCTTCACATTGTGTAGCTATAGATGTGTCTCATCATTGTTTGACATACTTCTTGTGGCACACCGCTGAAACTTGGTTGTGACATTCCACCAGATACCGGAACAGTAGATTAGAGTGATCCTGTGTCTTCAAAATGTAGTACTGCCATGCTTTTCTCTATTGGTGTTTATTGATGTGGGATTCCATATGTGAGCCTGAAGATCTGGCTCCAGTTGATGACATGAGTCAATGAACATTTGCCTATTCAATCAGTTTGTTGGCAAGGTCTGTCACTGGAAATGTGAGAACAGGCACTGAGTATTAGTATCATGTGTGAATTGTTATGTTGGTGCAAATGCTGACAGCCAATTGTTGCTCAAATGGAATAAACAAAGTAGTAGATGATTGTTTGGGAGTAATAGTTGGGAACTTGAGATAAACATTACCTATTTGCAAAGTATCTATGTTTAAACAATCCTTTGATTTTTGTCATTATCAAGTTATGATGGAAAAAAACAAATGCATTGATAGAATTGAGATATACAACACCAGTCTATGAGTTTTTGAGTTGTACATTTACTGAACTAAACGCGAAAATATTAAACAAAGTGAAAATGAAAAAGCAAACCAAAAGAGTGAAGAAGTCAGTCATGGTGAATGAAACCATAGTTGGAGAGCCAAAATTGTTTGAAGTCCAATGTCCAAAATACAGCTGGCATCAGAAAGGTAAATGTATCCAGAAATAGTCCACAGAGTGAATGTTAGGCATACACTGGAGAAAATTAGGGTCAAGGTATCTTGCTGATGGTGGCAAAGGTTTGCCATCCTCATATCCTGGTGATAGGCGTGGATGTCCCCTCCTGCGGGGAAGTGGGGATCCACAGTTGCAGGGGTTGGGGTGGCTGCAGGTGGTTCTTCCAGTGGCAGGTCCTCCCATCATGTCTTGGGACTGATGATAGGCTTCCAAGACTTGGCTGATGGTAGTCTGGGTGAGGGTGTCCCCAGTGGCCTCACTATGCTGGCCCACAATATTCTTCCCATGACCCCTAACCGCACTACTCTGTGCCCTTGGCCCAGTGTGCCCCATCCGACTGGTTCCTGGATGAGCTGGAGCTGGTGGTGCTGTGGTCTCAATATTACCCAGTACTGCGGGGCACACAAATGGTGTCACAGTGGTAGGAACACAGGAACTGGAGTCGTTGGTTAGCTGAGGTGTTACCGCTGAGGTGGGAGATGTCAGTGTGTGTGCAGTGAGTCTCACTGGAGCTGTCTGCCCATGCTGCGTCGTCATTTAGATTACCAGGAGTGTGGTCCTTGCTGATGGCTTGAGCATGGGCTGGAGTGGAGGTCTCTTCAGTGGCAGACTCCTGTCCACAATCTTTGCTAGTTGGACCTACTGAGAAATTGAGAACATTTTTATTAGCAAACGTGTACATTGTGCATTCAAATCTTGTGAGACAATCAATGGAGATACCTAGAAGAAAAAATAGGGAGAGATTATGATGTTAGTTTTCAGTGGTATTGCACATATTACCCTAACATTTAGTAATTTCAAACAGCACAACTTCAAATAAGCAGGTAATAAGATGTCCTGAAATGTTAATGAAGTGATTAGGAAGTATACCTAACACCTCCAAACCATTCAGTCCAACACAGTGGAGAGGTGAAATGTGTAATTGACAATTCCAAGACCTAGTTGACTTAAAACAGACATTTCCCTAACTTGGAGGGATTTTTGTCATGAGTCATCATGTGAATAGTGCAGACTCAATTTTTGCAAGTAGCACTTATATTCAGCATAGTAATTTACACACCTAGCCATTTTTGTGTCAACACAGTTTGATTTGTGAAACTCATGGCACCAATTCAATTGGTTGAGAAGAACAGGACAACATTCAGAAACAACGCAAACCATTTTTTGAAGAGAGCATTGAATAGGGATTGATCACTACATGACACTTTACCATATGTTGAAATTTGGCAGCCAAGAGATAATGAGCAATATGACATAGCAATATTTTTTGACAAAACAGAAATAGGGCATCCTGGTATGTGTAGTCATTTCAAAGACAACTTCCTAACACTTGCAAATTGGTCAGTGGAACATACCTGTGGAAAATATGCAGTGGAAATGGGACAGACACTTACAATGTGACACACACATATGGATAATGGGTTATCTGGTGGTGTAACACTTACAGGCACTATATCATCATGTGACATGTAATGGAGATTGATGCCTGTAATCTTAGATGTCACACAATACATTCACACAAACAATCTAAATGATCTGAAACTGATAGTTTGAGATTTCTATGGAATGAAAATGTGTGCAGAACACATTAGCAACAGCTAACTTCAAAGTCAACAGGACATTGAGATTTAGGGAGAGTTTGTAAAGTATAAGACTCACTGTCAACTATTTTGGCCCACATTTGCCTTTTCTGAGAAAGGGGTGTATTTTGGACTAGGAGTCCAAACAATTGTGGCTCTACTTCATCCACCATGAGTCACAATTCTCCTCAGTAAGCTACAAAGGAACTACCTTGCCCAAGAAGTCAAAAAGCGGAATATCTTGCCTAAACCTGGGATGATCATTCCCATTTTTACCAAGCTATCAATATAAACACAATACCCTTACATAAATGTATGTGCATTTAATAAAAAACCTTTCAAAAATACATTTCACATTTTTTATGGCTATGATTTCAATTAGAACTAAACATTTCAAACAGAGTATTAAATCAAATACTCACAGCTGTATTTAACATCCCCCTATCAAAATACATTCAAACTCCTCATCCATACTAACTCATACCCGACATCACTCAAACCATACACATACTACAATCATCTAACACACCATATATAGTATATCTTCACTCAAATCCACCTTACATGTGTGAAAGGTTACACACACAAGAACAAAAACCGAAAAAGAACAAACTGAGATTCAGAATACAACAATACAATTTCACAATATATGTGTTATACAAAATAGATTGGGCACAACTTCTATTAAATATGTAGAGATAAATAACTAATTAATAGATATCTTCATCAATTGCTACAAATATTGTATGCATTCAAAAATTCTCTCCATCAGAGCATAATATCCTAGTGTTCCAGCTGTAACCAGCGCCGACGCGCGTTTCAGTGACCACCCAACTATGGGCTACACCTTCTTCAGGGAGATAAGGCAAGATGTTCCCGGATTCAAAGTGGCACGGAGTACAGGGGAGGAAACCAGCAAAAGTAGTAATCTTGTCTATCTAACTAGAGACGAGATCATACACCGGCAATAAGATAGATGGGTTGTCACACGGGCCCCAATTGAATGAAGATACCTCAACTCTCCAAACAGAATCATCTGTATATATATATATATATATATATATATATATATATATATATATATATATATATATATATACAAACACGTGGTAACCCAATGAGCAGCACTCGAAGAGAAAACAAAGGTTACCAGCCTCAATAAAGGGTATGGGCAGAGTTCAATGGCAGGTAAGTTAAGAGAAGCCTTCTGCAGTGCCTGACGCATTTCGCATGTCGCTTCATCAGAGGCTTATGGCAAAAGGAAAAACGTGATGGTGCGCCTACTCCCTCTTTATTGGCCAGCAATGACATGCTCCTGCGTGGGGCTAATAACAGCAAATATAAAGGCATTATGAGGGACGTAGTGCGATGTATTACACCAACAAGTACTCAATGTCTGCTCAGATAAAGTCCATAGTGAACCCCCGCCTTAGAAGCCTGCCCTCAATCCCACGTCGCTCTTCCGTATCGTGGGCAGTGTATCCATCCACATGGCCCCCTTGAGGATGGTAACCTTCGTTTTCTCTTTGAGTGCTGCTCATTGGGTTACCATGTGTTTGCATATATATATATATATATATATATATATATATATATATATATTACCAATTTCCCTCGTATACCAAGGATGACGACGCCTTGTCTTGAACAAATATTGATTTATTTGTCGACTGTCGGACGCGTTTCGCCTGCCTTGCAGGCTTGCTCACCAACAAAATCATTAAAGTTTTTCAACCGTTTTTAAATACAATTACGTGCCGTGCCACATGGGAACTACTGAACAAGTGTGTAAGAAGACAGACTCAGAAGTTTTTTTCAAGACAAGGCGTCGTCATCCTTGGTATACGAGGGAAATTGGTAATTAAAGCTGGGGTGGTCCGCAAAGACGACGCGCCCTCTGTTCAGGAGCAGCGGCGGGGTGTACACAAGCAACGAGCGTGGAATATATATATATATATATATATTCACTGAAAAAACCATAGGTTTCAGGGACGTTAGAGTTACTTGCACATTTCACTCGTACAAAACCATAGAAATTCGGACGTTATAGTTAGTTGAGCTAAATATAACTCAAGCCCCCACAATGCACTGCTGATGACGTCACATATTACAGCATTCATGAGATGGTCAGTAACATCACTGATGACATCACTGATGACATCTCAAATGACATCACTGATGACATCATCCAGTGACTGTGTGTTTCTGTAAAGTTTAAATTTGTTTTATATATATGCCACGCTGTATTGAAGAATGAGTGGGTGTATAAGTGTCTGTATGGAGGATTTAGTAGGTACGTGACTGACTGTATAAGTGAGTGATTAAATGTGTCTTTCTGAATGCATGGGTTAGGGACTAAACTGTGTGAAAGTCTGTATCAATCTGTCTGTTGTGTAAGCTGCTGCATGGGTTGGTGAGTAGCTGCATGAGTGTCTCTATGGGTTATTGATTGCTTGCCTGAGTATTTGTATGGCTGCCTGAGTATGTGTATGGGTGGGTGGGAGGTGTGTGACTCTGTGCATAGATGTGTGAGTGGTTGATTCACTGGGTGTATGGGTTCAAGAGTGCATGTGGAAACAGCTGTATGGGTTAGTGAGTGTGTGTATGGGTGTGTTGGTGTGTGAATGGATGTCTCAGTGGTAGATGTGCAAGTAAGTACATATGTAAAAGGCAGTATATGTGAGTGATGGTGTATATAAATAACTATATGTGAGAGTCAGTAATTGTGAGAGTGGCTGCATGGATGAGTGTGTATTAGCATCAGTGATTCTATAAGAGAGTAATTATGTGTTAGTATCTGTATGAATAAGTGAGGTGGTGTCTGTATAACTGTATAGGTGAGTAAATGGAAGTATGATTGATTCTTTGCATGACTGACTAGGTGTGTGAGTAACTCTGGATATGTGGCAGTGTGTGAGTGTCTGTATAGGTGTATGAGTGCATATGATAGTATTGTATTGATGAGTGACTGCATGTATGAGTGACTTTATGGGTGAATGAGTGCATGTGTGTGTAGACCTAGGAATCAGTGCGTGCGTATGTAGTAACTGGTATTGGTGTCTGTATTGTTTCGAAAATGGTAGTCTGTATTTTAGAATGGGTATATCAAATGTTTTATTAAGGTATGAGGAGGTGCATCAGATTTTCACTGGATGATGTCATCAGTGATGTCTTCAGTGATGTCATTTGAGATGTCATCAGTGATGTCATCAGTGATGTCACTGACCATGTCATGAATGATGTAATATGTGACGTCATCAGCAGTGCATTGTGGGGGCGTGAGTTATAGTTAGCTCAACTAACTATAGCGGCTGAATTTCTATGGTTTTGCACGAGTGGAATGTGCAAGTAACTATAACGTCCCTGAAACCTATGGTTTTTACAGTGAATTTCTATGGTTTTTTAAATGCTAATTTGTAACTATAATGTCCCTGAAACCTATGGTTTTTTCAGTGAATTTCAAAGGTTTTTAAATGCTAATTTCTAACTATGATGTTCATTAAACATATCTGCTGTGCGATCCAAAAACAAGCTGGTGCTTGTAGTGTTATGGACAGTGGACGCAACGATGTTACCTCAGGCAGTGGGGAAGATCTTGGTCATGAACCTGTGTCGTCGCCCCCTGTAAGCGGAAGCGCAGTGGGCTGGTCCAACGTACGCCACTCCAGCGTAGAAGTGTGAATAAATAGGCCGGAGTTCTGGGCGTGGTTCACTTGTGTGAAAGCCAACAAGTCTGCCAGAGCGGCGACCCTCACCCTGCCACGTGGCTGCCGCCATGACCGCGGGCCTCCTCGACACAAGCCCCCTGCGAACACAGCGGCACAGCACTGCACAGTTATGTCTGTACAGACTACTGCCTTCGATCTACACTGCAGACAGCAGGGCTCAAAATTCAGATTGAGTCGCGATTCCAGATGACGGAGTCCAGTTGGCATGACACATTGCTCCCAGTGCGGCCTGCCCGGACCACACATCATCACAGGCTTTATACACGCTGAGCACCAAAGGTACCACTAACTCAGTGCACCACAAGTAAACACCACGTGGCCTTATTAAGGCAGAATTCATTAAACAAAAGACATTGCTACCAGCGCGGCCCACACGGACCACGCATCATCGCAGTATGCGCACACGCTGAGTGCTTCAGGTGCCACTAGCTCACTGCACCATAAGTCATCGCCACGTACCCTTAAACCTACATAATATCCTTTTAGTATCCTTTCTTCAAGAACTTTTTTTATATCAATTATAGCTTTAGTACAATGAGCAAATTAATCTTGCAAGTCCAAAGGAACACTGAATGGCAGTCTACACTGCGGACAGCAGAGCTCACAATTTGAATTCAGTCTTGATTTATTAATTGGACAGAGAATTGTACTCTATGTCGTTGAATTTTCTCAAGAGGAAGTGACAAAAAGCTTTCCTCAATGTCTGTGCTGACTACTGCCTTCGATCTACACTGCGGACAGCAGGGCTCACAATTCAGATTGAGTCACGATTCCAGATGACGGAGTCCAGTAGGCATGACACATTGCTTCCAGTGCGGCCCGCCCGGACCACGCACGCATCATCGCTAGCTTTGCACACGCAGAATGCTTCTGATGCTCCTACCTCAGTCCACCACAACTGATGGACCCTTTATGACAGAATAGTTTGTGTATGATTTCAGATCTGGTGCCCCTAACTTAATGTAGCACAAGTCATGAACCCTTTATGATTGAATCTCTGTGTGTGATCCGATGATTACTGTTGTACTTGTTACCAGCACCAACCATTCCCGGAGGGCTGGCTTACACTCACCCCACACGCATCCAGCACAGACGTCACTGGACATGTGACCCTGGTAATAAAAAGGAGCCGAGTGCATGTGCTCGTACCCAGTTCCACTATCTATCTGTGTCTGTGTGTTCATTATGTATGCAACATGCTGCCCCTGGGCCCTACCACATTACATTGTGCTCTGGACAGCGTATGAACCAACTTACCTTTGACAGTGGGAGAAAACTTTGGTTATGTAACTTTGTCTCGGTCATTGTACAAGTACGTACGTAGAGACTGGATGATTAGAGTACTGCAAGGAGAGTGTATAGTGAATTTATAAGTGCGTGGGGATTGGCGGAGTGATTGTATAAGTACATATGTTGGCGCACCCTAACTCCAACAATGAGCTTGTTTCTAATTGGCTGCCCTCCATGTCCCAAAAACTGAAATTTGGATTTTGCATGGCCCAGTATTGCTACAGCTGCAATACTCCACTGAATGTGCAATAAACATTCACATCCACACAGATGTGTCATGTCCACCATCTTTCTTGTGTGGAACTATGCATGAATGTAGGGTCAGTGATTCCCCGTACCTTCCATGTTGGCCATGTTCAGGGACTTGGCTCACAGAGTGACACATTGACGCTTGCAACCCGGGTGACGGCAGCACTACAACAAGAACACCGGTATGGCCAGTGTTGCAAGATTTTTTAAGCATTCTCTAGCCCAAAGACAACCAAAAAGTAGCCCAAACTAGCCCAATATTGGTACTTTAAGGAAGGAGGGGCAGGGACATCGTCAAGCAGGCGGTGAATGGATTGAAATTGATGTTGCAGCAGGCTGCCAAGTAAATATTTGTCTAATAAAGCGCTTTAACATACTAGTTTGCTGGAGCGCTGTATATATATTTATAATCTGGCAACTAGCACAAACCTAAATTTTAGCGCACAACCGGGAAAAATATATCCCAATTGTGCGTGATCTAGCCCAATCTGGCACAGTGCCGCATCAGTTGATTCCTCATACAGCTCACGATGGAGCCACGCCCATAGCTCCGGAGTCATTCTTCACAGACTCACGCAGAACTGGCATACGCCAGGCCAGCCCACTCCCCTTACGCTTACAGGGAAGGATAACAACGCTACATGGCCCAGATTTTCATTGCAGTGATCTGCTGGTCACACCCTAGTTGTCAGTACGCCACAGCCACTCCCTCACGGCTAGTATACACCCACACCACACCCATCCAGCACAGGCGTCACAGGACACGTGACCCTGCCAATAAAAAAGACTGGGCGCACGTGCTCGACGCCATTTCATAGTTGCTCGCACCGGATGCACTGCGGCCGGCATTGACACACCGGCACGGGACGGTTACTTTCGGTCCACTGAGGTACGGGTACCGTAACTGCTGAGCGGGTGTAGAGCCTGCGGTTATGGCCCGTCCTGGCGGTCTGGACAGCTCAGGTTTTGTGTGCCCTGCTGGACCGCAGTGTAGGCCTGAGCCACCGAACAGGGAGGCCTACCACCACGTGCGTGGCCTCACTGTTCACTGAGTTAGTGGCACCGCAAGGACTGAGCGGGTGTGCAACCTGCGATGATGATAGGTGCACTAGTATGTCCTCTGGCATGGCAAAATCAAGACGCAGCACCAAATGTGAGACCTGTTGGCCTGTGGAGCAGGACTGCATGATGCGGAGGGTGCCCTGTCCGTGAAAAGGTGAGCAGTGAGGCCTTGGTGCGCAGCGGTGGGCAAATACGTCTGGGCGGCGGGAGTGGATACACAAAGGCGGCACAGCGATTTAGGCGTATGCAATCGTATATACTCTCCCATTACTGATTCTGTACTATGTTTAGATGTGGGAGCTTGAGGGCTCCACTAGGTCCTGGCACGTGGTTGGAGACACAGCACTCACTGTCCCTCTTCATCTCTTCCGTTCTCTCCTTCACACTCTTTCTCTCTTTCTCTTTGTCTTCCTCTCACTCTTTCTTTCTTTCTCTCTCTATCTCCCTCTCCCTCTCCATCTCTTCCTTTCTCTCACTCACACTCTTTCTCTCTCTCTCACTCTCTATCTCTTCCTTTCTCTCTCTCATACTCTTTCTCTCTTTCTCTGTCTCTTCCTCTCTCTCTCATTTTTTCTCTCTCTCTCTTCCTCTCTCTCTCTGTTTCTATCTCTCTTCGTCTCTCTCACTCTTTCTCTCTTTCTCTCTGTCTTCCTCTCACTCTTTCTTTCTCTCTCTATCTCCCTCTCCATCTCTTCCTTTCTCTCACTCACACTCTTTCTCTCTCTCTCACTCTCTATCTCTTCCTTTCTCTCTCTCATACTCTTTCTCTCTTTCTCTGTCTCTTCCTCTCTCTCTCATTTTTTCTCTCTCTCTCTTCCTCTCTCTCTCTGTTTCTCTCTCTCTTCGTCTCTCTCACTCTTTCTCTCTTTCTCTTTGTCTTCCTCTCACTCTTTCTTTCTTTTTCTCTCTCTCTTCCTCTCACTCTCACTGTTTCTCTCTTTCTCTCTGTATTCCTCTGACTCTGTCTTTCTTTTTCTCTCTGTCTTCCTCTCACTCTTTCTTTCTCTCTCTATCTCTCTTTCTCTCTCCTTTGATGGACGCATGACACACAATCTTATCTTGCTTTTTTTCTTGCAGGCCTGCGATGAAGCGTGGCCATCCTGCAATCAACACTCAACCTAAATTGTGAGCTCCGCTCTCCGCTTGTACACAACGGGTGAGGAGGTTTCTTCGGCACGTGGTGGACCCTCTTCGACACACGCTGGTGGTGTAAAGTGAGCAGAGAGGCTTGTTTGCGCAGCGGTGGGCAGTCACCTCCGGACAGTGGGAGTGGATGGGGTGCAGCAGCCTGGGTGCGCAGCGGCACGCAGTCACCTCCGGGCAGTGGGAGTGCATGGGGTGCAGCAGCCTGGGTGCGCAGCGGCTGTCATACACCTCTGGGCAGTGGAAGTGGATGGGGTACACTAGCCTAGATACACAAAGGCGGGACAGCGATTTAGGCATACGCAGTTGTATGTACTCATCCATTACTGATTCCATTTTTATGTTTCAGATGACTAAGCTTGAGGGCTGCCCTATATCCCGGCACGTGGTTGGAGACACACCGGTGACAGAAAGGTGAGCTGTGAGTATTTTCTCCACAGTGTCAACACTCACTCTCCTCTCCATCTCTTCCTTTCTGTCACTCACACTCTTTCTCTCTCTCTCTCACTCTCTATCTCTTCCTTTCTCTCTCTCACACTCTTTCTCTCTTTCTCTGTCTCTTCCTCTCTCTCTCTATCTCTCTCTCTCTCTCATTCTTTCTTTCTCTCTCTTCCTCTCTCACTCTTTCTCTCTCTCTTCCTCTCTCTCACACTGTTTCTCTCTCTTCCTCTCTCTCACACTGTTTCTCTCATTCTCTCTTCCTTGTATCTCACTCTTTCTCTTTCTCTGTCTTCCTCTCTCTCACACTTTCTCTCTTCCTCACTCTCACTCTTTCTCTCTCTCTTCCTTTCTCTCACTCTTTCTCTCTCTCTTCCTCTCTCTCACTCTTTCTCTCTCTCTTCCTCTCTCTCACTCTTTCTCTCTCTTCCTCTCTCTCACTCTTTCTCTCTCTTTCTGTCTCTCACTGTTTCTCTCTCTCTTCTTCTCTCTCACTCTTTCTCTCTGTCTTCCTCTCACTCCTTCTTTCTTTTTCTCTCTGTCTTCCTCTCACTCTTTCTTTCTCTCTCTCTTTCTCTCTCTCTTTCTCTCTCCTTTGATGGACGAATGACGCACAATCCTATCTTGCTTTTTATCTTACAGGCTGTGATTCACGAATCGACGTCCCCCCCACACCACCACAGCTGAACGCGTGTACAAACTGCGATGATGCGTGGCCATCCTGACAACGCCTGACAAAGTTGCTTCAGCACGTGGTGCACCCTCTTACACACACACTGGTAGCAGAAAGTGAGCAGAGATACTTCTTTCCGCAGCAGCGGGCAGTCACCTCTGGGTGGTGGGAGTAGATAGTGTGCAGCAGCCTGGGCGCACAAGAGCGCACAGACACCTCCGAGCAGTGGGAGTGGATGGGCTGCAGCAGCCTGAGTGCGCATTGCCGAAACAGATAATTAGGCGTGTGCAGTTGTATGTACTCTGCAATTACTAATTCTATACTATCTTTCAGATCACTAAACTTAAGGGTGCACTATGTCCCGGCACGTGGTTGGAGACACACCGGAGGCACAAAGGTAAGCTGCGAAGATTTTCTCCAGTGTCAACACTCCCTCTCCATCTCTTCCTTTCTCTCTCTCACACTTTCTCTCTTTCTCTGTCTGTTCCTCTCTCTCATTCTTTCTTTCTCTCTCTTCCTCTCTCTCACTCTTTCTCTCTCTCTTTCTCTCTTTCTCTCTACCTCTCTCTCACACTGTTTCTCTCTCTCTCTTTTCCTTGTATCTCTCTTTCTCCCTCACTCTTTCTCTTTCTCCTTTGCTGCACGCATGACGCACAATCTTATCTTTCTTTTTGTCTTACATGCTGTGATTCACAAATGGTCCAGCGATGACACGACATGGCTGCACATAGTTTTATTTGTTGTTGTTTTGTTTTAATAAAATGTTTTATATGTAAATCCATACATGACTAAGATTCTTATTTCTCCAACCTAACGTGACTGTCACATTTGTATGTGGGGGTGGGGGTGAGGGGAGATGGCAGACAAGGAGTTCCTACTGGGGGATGTCGGAGCAGTGTTGGGTGTCCGACCTGCATGATCGTTGCCTCTATTACATGTGTTCTCAGAGACTTAAGAGCCGGCGGTCTGGCTCGTAGATGAAGAACTGCGAGCCAACTAGCAGGCTCATAGAGGGAGAACCGCGGCCCGTCAGTTCGCAGAGGAAGAGCTGCGGGCCAGCTCGCAAAGAAACACCTGCGGGCCGACTAGTATAGGGAAAGGTGCGGGCCATCGGCTTCCAAAGGGATAGCTGCAGAACACTGATGTGGGGAGAGGGAGCGTGAAGAGCGTATCTCGCAGAGAGACACCTCCAGTATATTTCCAGTATTGGCTTCACAGATACAACTGCGGGCCCGAGAACTCGCACCCGAAGAGCTGTGAGCTGACAAGTGGTTCGCAGAGGCAGACTTGCGGGCCCAAGTATATTCTTGGAGGTATACTGTTGATGGTGGAAAAGGGTGCGTTACCTGCTAATGTAGGGAGATGCAGCGTGAAAGCGGTATCTTGCACAGACAGAGCTCCGGTATATTAAATTGCCCCCGGGACCTTTCTTTTATATTTTCACTCAATGCGAGGCACACGATGGCTGCTAACACTTCCTGGTTTGAATTGTTAGCAGCCAATCAGAGGCAAGCTCGTGCTCGGGAGTTAGGCACAGTCCAGAGATATATATATTTTTTTCCTTTAATATCTCAAAAACTACTGAAGGGATTTACACCATTTCCACAAAACAGCGCTTTCTGCACCAAGACCTTTCTCCCTGCCACATTTGCAATACTTTCTTTGTCACACAGTACATGTAATGCACCGCTCTCATCAAGAATGGAATAAGTAATGGCACAATTTCCCTTTTGCTCCACACATAAATACATGTAAAGAACAAATCAGAATAGTTCCTTTATTTTTTCAAATTGCAAAACTTCTCTCTATTAGTTATTTTTTAACTTTCCATATAAACAGTTTTAAAAAATTTTAAGAACACATACAGGTGAGAAGTTCAACGTATTCTATCAACAAACTTTCTAGAACATTCTACGACACGTGCAGGTTAAAAGTTCATCATGTTTTCAAACCTAACGATATTTTTTGCAACATTTTCTCGAACATTTAAGGGCACGTGCAGGTTAAAAGTTCACCATTGTTTTAAGTTCGAACAGTGCCTTCCAAATGCAAGTAGCAGGTGTGGTTGAACTGAGCAAATTTTATCCTATCATATGAACTCTACATTGAAACTGCTTTTTATTAACCAATGACAAAGATGCTTTTCGACAAACTAATGTGCACCCTACTTTTTAGTAAACAATGTTTTTCATCTCCCAATCAGTTATCGTTTTGTATGAGAAAAAAAATGTAGTTCCCCATCTTTAAACATATCTCTTATTCTACGAACGGACTGCATGAGCTACAGACATCTATCCATATCTTCCAGCTACACCTTCAAAATGCTAGTGTGGATCGTAGGACATAGCTATGTTTTCTGGTGCAAGAGGTATACAGAACAGAGAAGTATTGACTTAGACCTAGGTTTACAAAATGTGCACATTAAATGGTTTGGACAGAGAGGATTGAAGTGGCACCAATTACTCCCTTTGGTTAAAACATGTTTGCATCTCCAACTACCTGACCTCATAATTGTGCACTGTGGTGGAAATGACCTAGGCACATTGACTGGGGTAGGTTTGGAAATGCTAATGAAGGACACCTTTAGACAACTGATGTTGTTTTTGCCTCAAACTGTCTTTGTATATTCCAATATATGCCAAAGACAGAAGTGGAAATGGTCAAACACATTTTGTCCTCAGATTGAAAAATCTAGGAAGAATGTTAACAAAGCTGTGTCTGCATACCTCAGAGACCATAGAATGGGGTCGATCAACAACAACAACATACGTTATGATATGGCTGACATCTACAGAAGGGATGGAGTACACTTCACAGATCAGGGAAATCGAGTTTTTCTGAATAACCCAAAGCTGTGCATCCGCACTTATATGTAGCTCCAACTAATAAACACAAAGGATCTTTTTAGAGCCGCCTTATATTCCCAATATCTGTTCTCAGACTGACAACTGCGATCCGGCTAGCACAGGGAGACCTGCGGGCCGTCGGGCAGCCTCGCAAAGGGAGAGCTATGGCCCGTGGGCTCGGCTCGCACAGAGAGAGCTACGGGCCATCGGCTCGCAAACACAGAGCTGTGAGCCAATGGACTGGTAGTGTTTTATGGTTTAGGGTAGTGCAGTGGTGTTTGTGTAGTGTAGGGGGTCCTGCTGTGGATAGTGTTTTAGGGTTTACGGTAGTGCAGTGGTGTTTGTGTAGTGTAGAGGGAGGTGCTGGGGGTACATTTAGGGTTTAGGGTAGGGCAGTGGTCTTTACGTAGTGTAGGGGGTCCTGCTGTGAGTAGTGTTTTAGGGTTTAGGGTAGTGCAGTGGTGTTTGGGTAGTGTAGGGGGTCGTGCTGGGGTAATGTTTTAGGGTTTAGGGTAGTGCAGTGGTGTTTCTGTAGTGTAGGGGGTCATGCTGGGGTTAGTGTTTTAGGGTTTAAGGTAGTGCAGTGGTGTTTCTGTAGTGTAGGGGGTCGTGCTGGCAGTAGTGGTTTAGTGTTTAGTTACGTAGTGCAGTGGTGTTTGGGTAGTGTAGGGGGTCATGCTGGGGTAATGTTTTAGGGTTTAGGGTAGTGCAGTGGTGTTTCTGTAGTGTAGGGGGTCGTGCTGGGGGTAGTGTTTTAGGGTTTAAGGTAGTGCAGTTGTGTTTCTGTAGTGTAGGGGGTCGTGCTGGCAGTATTGGTTTAGTGTTTAGTTAGGTAGTGCAGTGGTGTTTGGGTTGTGTAGAAGGTCGTGCCGACATACTGACTCACAGAGCTCCGAGCCAACGGACTGGCTTCTAAAGGCATAGCCGCGACCTCGTGATGTGGGGAGAGGCAGCGTGAAAGGAGTATCTTACACAGACGCCAGTGTTGCCTCGCAGAGGTAAAACTACACACCCGATGGCTTCTACACGGAGAGATGCGAGCTGACGGACTAAGTCACAAAATGGCTGCCAACACTTCCTAGTTTCAACCGTTCACAGCCAATGAGCCGCGAGCTCGTGCTCGTAACCCTCAGCCAATCAGATGTCAGAATTCTCAAATATCGATATCTGTAAAATTTGATATTTCTCAAAAACTACTGAACAGATTTACACCATTTCAACAAAAGCACGCTTTCTCGACCACAACCTTTCTCCCTCACAAATTTGGCGTAATTCCGTTCAGCAGTTTGACCTGTAGCCTTGTCTAAAGTTTCCTATGGAAAATGCATTGAGAAAACACATTTTGGGACTCCCCTTTTTTCTCAGCCCCCCCTTGACCAAACACCTCCAAACTTTCAAGATAGGAGCTGATCAAAAAAGAGAAACTTTTTTGAAAATTTCGTAAAGATTCGTCAAACGACCTCTATTTTTTCAACATCATCAGGTATGGATTTTAATAGCTCTTGATAGAAATCTTTAATTCTATTCCTAGAGTTACCCATACTCTGCAAGACTGGCATCGGCCCCAAATTGATGTTCTCTTTAGGGATTCCTCTTATACAATTACGTATTTGAAGATATTTAAAGCACGAATCCCGCTGTAGGCCGAACCTTTGAGCTAGTTCAATAAGCATCATCAATTCCTGATTTGAATAAACATCTGTCAATGTGAGAATCCCCATTTGTTCCCATTTTCTATCCATATCGTCATATATAGTTGGGCGTAAAAGATCAGAATGCCAAAGTGATGTATACTTGGTAAACCTACTTATTTTACAGATTTTCTCTACCCTTTTCCAAATTTTCAAAACACATTCTATACATTTATAGCCTTTCTTTTGATACTTCTTCATATCGTCTTGGCGTTGAAATATTCCGCCTGCAGCTTCCCCAATCGCCAATTGATAGATAGTTGGTATTTTGAGCATATCAGTTTGCCCTTTATCATAATGATACAAAATACCTGATTGTTGAAGAGCCGTAGCCCAATAGTATAGCTGAATATTGGGGGCATTCCAACCCCCCCGATCAACTGGATGAGTCAAATATCTGTAAGCTCGACGGATTTTATGATAGCTCCAGATAAAGTTAGAGAACATCCCCTCTATTTTATGTATTTTGCTTACTGCAAGTTCTAATGGGATGGCCCGGATTAAATATAAAATCTTGGCAAATATTTTCATTTTGATTACATTAATCCTTCCAATTATTGTAAGGTGTAGATGATCTAGCCATTTCAACTCCCTATTGATTGAGCCCATCACTGGGTCTATATTTAATACCCATAGATTACTAATTTTAGATGTTAATATGACCCCTAAATACGTTGCTGACTCCATTACTCGAGGATCTTGTAATAAACAATGAGAAGAACAAATGATTTGCGTCTTTGATCTATTTAAAAGATAACCCGACCTCCTCCCGAATTTTTCTGCCAGCTTTTCTATTTCAATAATTGCCTCTTGTGGAGTTGATGTTACCAAGGCAATATCATCAGCATATGCCAACATTTTTGTCTCATATCTATGAGAAACTACCGGTTTAATTAGTGGATTATTCAAAATTAGGGAAATAAATGGGTCTAAATACAACGCAAATAAAATTGGAGAGCATGGGCAGCCTTGCCGGGTACCCCTTTCTATCTCCAGCCTCCTAGATGTATACCCCATTAATTGAATTTTTGCATGGGGTTTGTAATACATAGCCTGTATCGCCCGAATAAATCCCAGGCCAAATCCTCTCTCAGCCAATTTATCCCACAAATATCGCCAGGCCACCCGATCAAAGGCTTTCTCTGCGTCCAGGAGGACCACAGCCACCGCTCTTTTCTCTACTTCCGCAATGTCCAGTATTGATATTACTCGCCAAGTGTGGTCTGTGGTCCCCCGGCCGGGAATAAAGCTGTGTTGCCATGGTGAAATAATTGCAAGTATGTTCTTTTGTAATCGGGTGGCCATAATTTTAGAATATAATTTTGCGTAATTTTGAGGTAAATTGGATGAATAAATTAAGTGATGGGGAGGTTGATTTAGACAAGGTGTTGGAGGTGGGAAAGAACGTTTTTATGTCATCTAATTTAAAGGCTCAACAATATAAAACGGTTTATAGTCTCTACTATACTCCATCGAAACTTTTTAAGTGGGGAAAAAGGCAATCCGAAGAATGCCCTAGATGTCAAACCGGACCAGCCGATATGGTACATATGTTTTATTCATGTATAAAGTTAGATAGGTTAAAAGAAGGGATTGAATCTTTTATGCTCCAGACATTAGGGAGAAATATAAAGATCTCCTCCACATTGATGCTATTGGGTTACGATTGTAGGTTGCAGCTCGATCTGGTACAGAGGGATTTTGTGTTTGTAATTATATCAATTGCTCGTCTTTTGATCGCCACAGTATGGAAGGATCAGGAACCGCCTACATGCTATCAGTGGTTGTATAGGTTAATATTCATTGGGCGGCGAGAAATTGCCTTGTATAAGTGTAAAGGGTAAAAACTATGAAAAAAGGTATGAATATTTGGAAACCGCTAAGAGTCTGGATGGAGGAACAAAACAGACAAGGTGTTGGCTAAAGAATATATTATAATGTGCTGCTAAGTAAAGGCAATTAATGATTTTGGAATAACTGCGGAAATCTGATGAAAGTTTTGGAGAAATCGAGGGCAAGTTTGATCAGTGCAATTTATTATTAAGATATGTGATGGAATAAGATGAGTTCCATATTTATGCTAAGTTTTCTTTTTTCTCTTCCCTTAATTTTGTTTTCTTTTTTCTCTTTGTCAACAAAAGTCTATTGTAATATATCTGATTTAAAAAAAAATAAAAAAATAAAAAGATTCGTCAAACGACGCCAAGGTTATAAGCACATGGAGGACTCCAGGAGAGGGGCCGTGCAACTCCCCTCCCAACATGAGTGAAGCCCCTGGGCTGCGGGGACCCCAGCGGGCCCCCGCAGCCCCAGCGACCCCCAGCTATTATTTTTTAAGAAATGCCCGCGGGACCTAGCCCACCCAGGGACCTCATTAAAATAAAACACGGGAACCCGCGACCCCAGCGTGAATTGCGCCGATTTTTGTTTTTTTATTATAAAAATGCTTTTTTTGGCCCTGGGGTCCTTCTGGGACCCCCTGAGCAGGCCTAGGGGGTCACGGTGTTTCTACCCTGCCCCCTTCTCTTGTTTTATACCTTTGTTTCTCTGTTTTCTAGTGACTCGCTTCTACCGAGCCACAAGATGGCTGCCAACACTTCCTGGTTTGGAGTGTTCGCAGCCAATCACAGTGAAGCTCGTGCACGGGTCTTACGCTCCGCCCAGATATCGAAACTTTTATTTTTCTTATTTCTCAGCAACCACTGAATGGATTTACAACATTTTACAAAAGGTCACTTTCTGAGCCAAGCACTACCTTTTTGCCAAATTTGGGGTAATTCCGTTCAGTAGCTTCGGCTGTAGCCTTGGACAAAGTTTCCTATGGGAAATTGATTTTTTAACTCTTATTTTTTGTATTTCTCAAAAACTACTGAACGGATTTACCCCATTTAAACAAAAAGGTCGCTTTCTGAATCAAGCTCTACCTTTCTGCCACATTTGAGGTAATTCCGTTCAGCAGTTCGGGCTGTAGCTCGTCGCAAAATTTCCTATGGAAATTAACATGGAGCAAACACGTTTTGGTACCCCCCTTTTTTCTCAGCCCCCGCTTGACAAATCACCCCCAAACTTTCAAGATAGGAGCTAACCTAAAAAGTGCAACTTTTTGAAAAATTTCATAAAGATTCGTCAAACGACGCCAAAGTTATTAGCAAATCAAAAAATGCTTTTCCTATGGAAACTAGGTTGTAACTATAACTACCTACTGGCGATATATATATATATATGTTTTCCTATGGTCTTAAGGCTCTAGACCACTCATGTTGTCGTTAATAATTCTGAGCCACTGCCTGGCGTCAAAGGGAGAACTTCAGAGACGAAGCACAGGGCAAGTCAAAGTACGTCTAATCCGGCGTATTAGAGCTCAAAAGGGAAAAATTGTGTCGTGAAATGGCAAAGGATCATGGTCTGAAATGGAGTATGTTTCATTTTATAGTGTGGTATGCAGGTGTTTCCATTTGGCCAATGGACAGCAGGTGTGTTCTACTAGCATCCATCCAATGGCCACAGTGATGGTACATTGTTAAGCGCATACCATTAAGGACTCCATCCATCAGGATACCGCTGCTAGGAGTCCACCAGCACAACTGTGAAATCGAAATAGGCTTGGTGGGAACCCACTGGCCTAACGATGACAGAGTACTATTCATAAGCATTGGAGTCCACTTCTTCGGCAGCTGGGGGCTGCAGCAGGAAAGACTCCGTCGAGAGCAAGTCAGCCTGCATGTATCTAAGTATGACAGGTGAAACACTGTCAACTTGGCAGAGTACTTAAGACCGCCACCACAGAGGGATGGTGGTAAGACCGTCAAGATCTAAATCAGACCCTAAATCCAAACATAGAAATCTTCACTGTGGCTCCAACATAAGGCTCCCTGATGACGATGCACCCTCCTTGAACACCACTTGCAGCCTTTCCCCACTGAACTTTACCTTCTCAGAATTGTTTTCGCTAAATCGTTTCTAAGACCGAAGGTAAGCTCTGACTTGGCCCAATCTGCTCCTTGTATCCCATGCATCCTCCATCGGGTTATTCATATTTTTGAGCCTTGATCTGGTCTCTCATAACTAGGTGCCCACAGTAGGCACTTTGATCTTTTCGGCAATAGTTTTCACTAAAATATTTTTCAATTCATAACTCCTGTCCTACTGATTGGATTTTTCTCATTTAGGTGTCAAATAATTCATTAAAATCTACACAATTTTGCTAAATTGTTGTGGGAATTTGCTTGAGTGGTGTTTTCATTTTATTACTGTTTGTGTGCTGCATACTTTACACATTGCTTTTAAGTTAAGCCTGGCTGTTTTTTGTGCCAAGCTATCCAGTGATAAGCACATGATTATTTAGTGACTTTTGGTGGTTCACCGTGCAAGGGATTATGGCTGTTGCTTGACCAGGGATCACACCCTGGTCAACCAACCACCCATTTCCTCACAAATAGCTTCTGCATGAAGAATTATATGTGGTAAAGGGCTGTTGAATACCATTGCAATTGTATTCAAAAGGTTCGGTTAGGAAAACTGGCATAACTCATTTATGCAATGTGGTTATGGATGGTAAATAGCTGTTACATATCTTGGGCATGATGGGCATTTCAATTTTCTACATGGGGAATGATGCATGCCAAATGCACATTATACATATCTGATGCTATATTTTACGAATTTCTGTTAGAGAGATGACTATAGCTATTTTCATTGTGGGAGATTATGGATGTTGAATGAACACTAAAAATATCAATGCATTCTACTATTTTTCAGTTCAAATATTTGCCATATAAAATTTCTTTACTTTTGTTGAGTTTGATTGCTATTTATGTAGTGTTTTCTTACCCTATGCTTAGTCCAATGAGCCTTCTTTATTGTTGAGTAAACGTCTGCTGCATGCATGTCATTTATATAGCGCTTCAAGGTGATACAGTGCTACACTTTGCAGATGTTTGTGGGCATACTTTGGTATATTGTTTAAAATAAGTTAATTGTCATCTGGCCTTAAGTGCTATGAATCCTGAATATAAAATCCAAAATATTGTGTGAATATAATAACATGAACAAATATTATGACTTTGACAAATTTCAATAGTAAGTTTGTTATTTGTTCCTGTTTCTAAGCATAATAATGATGAATAAAAGCATGTGGTTTGTTATGTTTGTGAGATTATTTAATTATATGCATGTTTTGATTATTTTGCATTTATCCTATACTTTTTTCCCTTAGTTTTTCGGAGCTCAATGAGGAATTGGGTGATTAATGTTTTTAATGGAATATATTTTATTTATTAAGACTTGTTTTAATTAATAATGCAATTTGTCAGTATTGTTTCTTAATTGTTTTTATGTGTAAATCTATTAAATCATTTTATTTATTTGAGTTCTGGGGAGTTTAAAAATTGGGGGTATTTAGATGGGTAGTGTTGTATATGTATGTTAATGCTATATCTTTTAATGCTTAATAATAATTGATTTTTAGAAATTGTTAAAAAATAATTGGTGAGTTTCAAAAACGTGTTATTAATATTTTAAAAAAGAAATGGGTTGTTTTTTCATTTTGTGAAGAACTTTGTAGTTTCATTATTAGTTGTTAGGAATTATCGTTTTATTTTGAATTGTTTTAATGATATTTGATGTAGAAGTTACTTTATTTTTGTTTTTTTCTATAATTATTATTACATAAATAAATAAAAATGTATATTTCTAAAAATAAAATAAAAAATTATTTTTGGGGTTCCAAATCATACAATTTTGTTTGTTGATTTGTAAGATGTGCACACATGTTAGCATTTTATCAATGCACTGGTTTTTATAGACACGGGGTGCCAGAGATTTTATGGGCAGAGATGAGCCATGGGTACAGCTTTGCGCTAATTGCCAATGCACAAGCCAAGCCCGCAGAAACATTGTCATAATATGACAGGGCTTGGGTGGAGAGGGGGGATAAGAGGTTCACAGGGACACAGTACCTGACTTAACAATTGGTGAATATGGGCTTGCTGTGATGGGATGGTGCCTCTAATAGGTGGTTAGAGCAAGGAGTCATAAAGAGCAATAAGTCACACTGCTGAGTCTGCCTTAGCACTACCCACTTCTCTTATCAGCAGGCACCAGAATCAACCTTCTTCCATGGCATGTATTTGCTCCCCATGCTCTTTCTTTCTTTTTCTATTTTTCATTGCTCCTGATTACAAATTTAGTACCCTATCTTTCACCCTGACATGTCCCTCACAAAGCTGTTTGTATCCTTCTTTGCACTGACACCTGTTGATCTTCCATTGTCCTGCTTTCTTTCTGCTGGTTTGTCTCTTCCTCTCCAATCTCTACACCTTCCCTCACTGAATCTTGGCATAGCTGGAGAAATCAGTTACTTATTCTTGGCTAAGCTCATTGTTGGCTTGAGGGTCCTAATAGACCTCAAGCTGAGCCATAGCCAGACATCTGTCTCAAACCTTCAGTGATTCATCCACCTTTAGGTTTTACAGTTTTAAACCGGACCCCACCCTCAAATATATTCATTTTCCCTAATGTTTATGGACTAATAACAAAATAGCAAATTTTCCACACCCAAGTATACACACTTTCCCCAATGCTGGTGTGACTTGAACTAGAATAGCAAATTGTACCTCCCAAATATATGTACTCTTCTCAATCTTGGGGGATTTTTGGGATTGAAGTTAGAATAGTTATTCTGGCCCCCTCAACCCTACATATATGCACTTTTCATAACTCTGGTTTGATTGAAGTAAATCTGATTCCCTTTCCCTAAAGAAGCATAAGCACTTTCCCAAATGTTGATTGAATTTGGGTTAAATCTGCACATTTCACCCTCAGCACCCAAATATATCTATATATGCACAAGTCAATATTTGTCTGTGAAAATAGCAGCCTTTTCATGAATTATTTTGTAATGTATTTTTCTCTGATATGGATGAAATTATTTTTAATGTTTTTAAACAAATATAGATATACTTATATACTTATTTTTTTACTGTGTTTGGCAAGGTTCTTTTATGTTGTGCATTTTCCATAATTGCTTTTAATTAAATTTATTTCAAAATATTTAGATATACTTTAAATTACTTTATAGTAATATTGAAATGCTATATTTTATAAAGTAGATATTCTATTATTTTTTAACATAATATTCTTTTCAGGTGATATTTCCATATTAGTTATTTTGTAGTAGATACTTCAGTCTTTGAGTCGCCTCTGATCGACATTACTGCGGTTTTGGAACCGACCGACCTTGGGTCGGTTATTCAAATATAGCAATTTCCCTATGGGAGCTTGTGCTGCAGGCAAAAACTGCCTGCAGCACAAGCTCCAATAGGGAGATGGTAGGTTGTGCAAATCCCTGCACCGTGTGGCAGGCACCTGGTGCAGGGATTTACAGGGGGGCACCATAGGTGCCCCCTCGGCCTCCAACTGTAGGCCATGGAAGAAGGGGGGCCCAACATGGAAAGCCTGTCAGAAATCAACATCATAATCCCGACAGCGGAAACGCCGTCCGTACGAGATTATGTTGTGGTTCCGACAAGGAAGCCAGTCAGATTGTCCACCATTTTCAAACCTGACTGGCGTCATTGTAATATGGCGGTCGGATTTGAAACCTTGGATGTCAGTTGGAAAGCCTCCGATCGATTAGGCCCTTAATATTTTGGTCACAGAAGTTGTGACCTCAGTATTTTTGTAGGTTGATATTTATGTAATCAATATTTAAGACTTTGACCACCTAAGTAGCAACATTTGGGTGCATTGTGTGATGCTTGAGAATATGGCAAAGCTCATCCCCAAAGACCTCAAATTACTCTTGCAAAATCTGACATGCTCAGTTACCACCTGCTCATCAGTGGGGTGACACCTGCTCATCACTGGGGTGACACAAGATTAGTGCCATATCCTTAATGCCAAAAGAAAAAGTCAAAATACATCAATACTCTACTTTTTTTTTTAAATATTGCAGGAAATGCTGTACAAGAAAGTCTATGGGCCTGATTACAACAATGCGATCCATTGTCCTAGTCACGTGTTACAACTTTGGAGGTTGGACCGCCAGTGGACCTCTGCTACCACCAGGGATCTGTAATCTCAAGGCGGTGACTCAGTGGTGTGAGGAAGTAATATGCTTGTGGTGCTGCTCCTGCACTGCCGAGCATATTACGAGTTTCTTCACTGCCCTCTTTTTTTATGGCGGTGAGCCCATCATGAAAAGGGTGGTGATGAGGAAACTAAGGGGGGCCTAGCAGGGCCCCCTGTCACCTCTGTGCATGAGGGGGGCATATGGTGTGCCCCCTGTATTTCTGCACCCCATGTTCATGCATGGGAAGAAATGCACAACATGGTGCATTTCTTTCTATGCATTAACGTACTGCGGCAGTCGCACAGCTGTGCCTTCCTGAGGCTCTCATTTGAGCCTTAGAAAGGCACTGCCATGAGACCACCGCAGCACACACCGCCCACCAGGATTGAACTAAAAATTCTGCGGGCAGTCTGACTATGAGTTTGGCTGTCTACCTGCGGGGCACGAGCATGGCGGCCTGCATGAAGACCGTGTCTTTTTCTAAAAAAGGCATCAATAAAAGGTTTGCTATGCTAAGAACACCCTGTTCCCAGCTTTCAGGACCAGGGTTGTAAACAAAATAATTTTTACTACAATGTTTGCATTGTTCTAAGTGATAGTTTATCTTTCTATTTTGCAGTTTCCGCCTACTTGTAGTTTGTGGTGGAAACATGTGTGAAACCCATGGGTGATCCCAGAACACAAAATATCTATGAACACTAAACAAAATTTGGAATTCAACAAGTGGTAATTTTTGTCCATAACTCATTGATTTTCCCACATAAATTAACCATCAAAATAAAAAATTCATGATATAAGTCAGAAAAAATAAAACTAGTTGACAAAGTTTTCATCTGTAATGTCTTGCCCTGATAACCAATTTACAAAAGTAACATAGCGTTATGTCTGTCACACATTTATGGTCACATCACAGGGATATGAAGTGATATATAGTGTTTGTCGGTTGTCCAAAACAATGTGATACCTACAGCTAACAACTATCTACAAGTTATGTGAGATTTCATTACATATAGAGCAGGCATCAACTCGTATGGTAAAATCTAATGAAAGAAAAGTAAGTATCAATGAAACCTATGCATTTTGACTGAGTCTACTATCATGTTATTCAGATGGCATTTTGAAAAATGTGTTTTTTTGCACACTGGCTTACACTTTGAAGGGGAAAATGGAGAGAAATGCAATGGGTAATGATAAATGTTCTAATATTTTGTGTTCGCACACTTCTGATAAAAATGGTACCCCACTTGTGTGGCTGGTCTTATCTTCCTGATAGGAAAGGCTTCAAAACTCAACATAAAAACATCATGATTTCCCCTTGATGATTGACCCAAATAATACAAGCTTTTTTTAGTTAATCAAAAAGCCATAAAAACATAAGTAGTAAATGAAACTGAATGAAATACTTGATGACGAACAATCATAATAAAATACATTTAAAATACTTAATTAATAAATGCAAACGTACAATAAGAACACACAAAACAATATCATAACTAACAAAAACAGCAATTAAAAATACCTAACAACTTATTTTAATTAGGCCTCAATAATATTTAAATTATGCTGCCATGATTCACTAAATGTCATGAATTTCACATTACACTTGTTACGCAAAATTCCTAAAATCATGCCACTTTGAATATTTACCTGCCATTCAAAGATTTGCATTTCAGTTATCATGCATAATTTTTCTGTAATTTCACCCAACTATGCAAAGCAAATTATATGAATTTTGCACACTACAAATTTTAAGAAGGATCCCACTGCAAAATATACATCTACGGGGCAATTCACAAAGGTAGCTTATACTAGCGAGTAAGTTACAGTTTCAAATTTACTCTTACACTTATGATTACCTTTACTACTTGTGGCTCGTCACCTTTTCCGCACATAAAGTTACTAAACGTGCACAGTTACATGCCAATTTTATGAGTGTAAGCTACATCTGCTAAAAAGAGCACCTATATTTCCAACAACTGTTAACGGGAAGGGACTTAAAAAGAACCGCATTGGAAATAAGGTTAAATTAAATACATTCATTTAAACTTTTAAATATATGTATAATATTAATTTATTGTTAATTTATTGTTAAAAAGTCCAACATATTTAGAAATTGTTTTTATGCTAATATATTTTTACATTATAAACTAAATGTAACTTTTTTATATATATTTGTAATGTAACATAAAATAAAAATTCTACAGCACTTTAACTTCATTTTAGTTTAAAAGTTATTATCTCAAATATATTAAAATATATTGAAATTATTTTTCTAAGGTTTAAATTTGAAATAAAAATCCTCCTGGAGTATCAAATTTTATTTTTTATTGCGTATTCAAATTTAACTAAAGGGATGTATAAAATTCTTTTAAAGCAATTTAATCATATGGTAATACAACATAATATTATATTTTTTCTAGATTTAAAAAATGATTATTACTTTATTTGAATAAAATAATAAATATGCTTTGTTTTTAGATACTTTTAAAATGAATTACCTTTATTTATATTTTTAAATAGATTAAATAAATTTAACTTAATTGAGCTTTATTTCACATGGGGTTTTAACTTAATTTAGCTTTATTTCACATTGGGTTTTAACTGCCAGTTTAAATATCTCCATTATTTTCAATGGGAGGGAAATTTCACCTTGGTCTCGGTCTAGCGTGACCATTGAATTACATTGATAATTTTCTTTTCTTAGCACATTTTCCACTTGACGATTTAAAAATTCATATCTCTTGTTCACCTTAATGGATTGTTTTGGTGTCATTTTACTTATTATATGTGTCTCCCATTTTTCAAAGTAGGGAGGGTTTTTATTGCGTTGTGTTTTTCACATTGTAACAGTCTTGGTATTTCTAAATGCTTTACACATGTTTTTTAAATTAGGCCTGTTTGCTGTGTCCCATAGCTACAAATGGTTGAGCTCAGGGTTAAATTACCGAAACCATGTAACTGGACATAACGAGTTAGTGAATTTATTTCCGGTGGTGGGCTACCATTCACTATTATTAACAATTGATTTTCTTACCGTGTTCATATGTGGATGTTTCTATCTGGCAATATCTCCTCATAAATGGAGGTGGCAAAGGAGATATGAAATCCTGGTCACAGAAGAAAAACAAAACATATAGGCATGCATTTCTCCAAACACAGCTTACCCAAGAAGCATATATTAGGGCCTGGAACTCGATTGTATCACTCACATACCACTTGTGTGACAGTAAATAATGGATTTGTCAACTAACAGGTAAAGAAGGGAGAAGTTGGGGCGAGGCTTAGCCTTGCAGCAAGTTGGCCGCACTCTGAAAGGGCTCTGCTGGCTGAGTAAAAAATCTTTAATTTATAACTGAATACGGGGCACCCTACAATAAATACAGCAGCCGCAACATCACATCGCTAACTGGACATTGGCAATACACTGCTTGTGGCCGATGGCCCCGTCTGGAGCCAGGAGGAACCCGCCCCACCTGCGGCCTTCTGCATCAGCAGCTGGGGGGGAAGATGAACCTAGGCAGCGGGGCTGCAGGTGCTCATCTGAGGATATCTGACCACCGCGCTCCAGACACCAGAGGCGGCGGGGTAAAAATTAAAAAAACAACACGTCTTGGCCCTGTATCTCCAGACCCAGGACCGGGGGACAATCTGATCCTGGACCGTGCCACGGGATTTGACCCAAGGCCTGCCTGGAATGGGCTTGTGGAGGCCGTCCCACAGCTGACAGAGATGTGGGGTCCGTTGGGGTGGGGAAGGATTTGGCAAGCCCCATGATCATGCCCTGCTAAATCCCAACAGCAAGAAGTGCCCTTCCCTATATATATTGCAGCTACAGGATCAGTGCATTGGTGCATCTGCACCTACCACGGCTGTGAATGCGGGCCGCTGGCCTGGATCCGGAGGCCTCGGTTCCCCTGGGGTGAGTGCGAGTTGACTTAATTGCTGTGCTGTAGATGACTGCAGTGGGCTGCATCGTACCTCTTGAGCCCAACCTGAGTATCAATGGCTACCAAGCACAGTTGCTGGTTGTCAGCTGGTGGGAATGCCCTGCAAAGTAAGGCCATACTACAATTGTACCTCACCCTCCCCGGATAGGCTGGAGACTGCCTGTGTCTAATATAACATAACTTTACAGCAGTGATACTTGGGTGGATGGATGCAAATGCAGCTGAGGGAACATAAGAACTACAATCTTATACAGTGAAAAAACAAAAATATATTTCTCCAGTATTGATTCATTGTGGATCCCTAGGTACTGTGGAAATTGAGTGCTGGTTGACCTGCTCATGCTCCCCGGGGCAGTGTGGTGCTGGGATATGCCAGGACACTGCTTTCTTTTTGCAGACAACATACCTACTCATCACCGGGCTCTGGGGTTTGCGGTCTGAGAGGGCCCTCCTGCATTCTCGGTGCCAGCTGAACTCGCATTGCATTGATTATCCACTGAACGTGCTCAGGTTGAACTGCGATGGGGAAGCACAACCCCAAGCAAGCTAAACTCTCCTTTGAAAACAGCCATCTCACCCGCCAAGCAGAACAGGGCCCAGAATCCAAGCCCAGTGTGACTTCATGAAGTCAGGGATGACCGACGAGGATCTTTGCACTATCATTTTGGATGTAAAGTCAAGCTTAAAAATCATCAAAACTTGAGCATCTTACAAACCACCTAGCCCAAGTTAAACAACGTGTTGATAAACACAACACAGATCTGGATCAGCTGGAAAACAGAGTCTTAGAGGCAGATGATCTCCAAGCAGTTTCAAAAGAGCATCTGCTACAGATGGACAAAGACCTAAACATCATAAAGGGCAAGAATGAGGACCTGGAGGCCCTCTCCAGATTAAACAATCTCCATATCACTGGCATTGCAGAAACCACTGCTATGTCAAAGATGGAGGACTTTGTTGAAACTTTATTGTGTGAATTATTTGGCATTTGGTTCTGATCTTTCTGAGGTCTCCATAGTGGAAAGGGCTTATCAATCTTTTCGACACAAGCCGCTTGTGGGTGGACAGCACAGACCCATTGTGGCCCACCTGCTGAATTACCAAGATCATGATGCCATCCTAAAGTTGGCCCAAGAAAGTGGGGTGCTACAATATCAAGGTAATAACATTTCACTTTATCCTGACTTCAACCTGAAGTTGGAGGCGGCTTGTTGAGATTTTCTACCCGCAAAACCAATTCTCCAACAGGCCATTGTGCCCTATGCCCTCAAGTATACAGCCAACCTGTGAATCTCCTATGAGGGGAAGACACACTATTTTACTGATGCCAAAGCCACACTTAAATATGCTAAACACGTTGGTGGGCCGAGGAGATCCCTGGCGACCTCGTCCTAATTGTCTGCAGATGCCCAGCTGAGCAACAATGATTGACTATCACATAAGATAAGGTTGTACGGTGATATACCCAGACTGGGGCTGGTGTTGTAATTTTGCCATGAAGACATATCCATGCCATTTTACAATTAACTAGTTACAGGTACTGATATTTGCACTCCTTGAGGTTGTTCTGGGCTGGATCAACACACCAAAATGATATTATGTTATATGGTGTTGCTCCTGTACAGATATCACGGCCACCTAGCTGTTAATGGTGGGGATATATGCTGGCGATTCCTACTCCCCCAGGGATAAATCCCAATCGGAATTCTGATTGTAAGACTGTTCTTGGTTCAAGGGTGGGTATTATGACACAACCTGATTAGGAGTTGGTGTGGGAGGCGGGAGTGGGGGGTTTGTTTCACAAGTCGAATTGGAATTTGAGTTGAGTGGGAGAAAGTCAAAAGCTACGTTTGGATTGTTACCTTTCTTTATAGATTGCATCATGTCTTGTGTTCTTGTTTATACCATGTGTTTGTTACATCATAATGCATACTTACCTACATCTGGCTATGCAAACTCTAACACATTCAGGCCCATAACAAACCCATACCCTATACATAACATGGCTACCGTTTCATGCATTACATGGAATATTAGCGGGCTAAATGACTATAGAAAAGCGTGTCTAGTCCATACCTATCTACTTCAACATAAGGTGGATGTGTGTCTCCTTCAAGAGACACACCTTTGTGTCACATCAGCTTGTAGACTGCACTCTCGCTGGTGGGGGGACACATATTCGTCCATCTACCCATATTATGCTTGGGGAGTCATGGTTTTAATATGAAGGGGACTCCCTTGGTGGATGTCCCATGTCTTGACTGACCCGGAAGGCAGATATGTTCTACTAGTGGGCTCGCTCTATGGGCGACAGGTGACAATAGCCATTGTATATGGGCCAAACAACGATAACCCTGAGTTTTTTACCCACAAAAATAGCACATCTCTGTCCCACCAGCATCATTTGGGGAGCAGACTTCAACGCTGTCATGGATGACCAATCAGACAGATTTGGCACCTCTAAATGTCTACACTTGCAGGCCACAACTACACTCAGGGCAATTACAGGGATAACTTCCTGGTAGATGCTTGGAGACAGGTACATCCACGTACCCAAGAAGGCACTTGTGTGTCGACTTATTATAATGCATGGTCTAGACTGGATTTTTGGTTAGTATCTAAAGATATCCAGACCTGGATCACATCAGTGTCCCACATACCACACACTCTCTCTGATCACGCCCCAGTTCTACTCACAATACAGATTCCACAAAGCACCTCGCATGCATTCACCTGGCATCTACCACCAGAGGCACTGCTAGATAAGGTATTTTGGGAAGAAATCAGTAAGGAAATCATAGATTATTTTGTACACAACATAGACACAGTAAAATCACAGACTACTCTGTGGGAAGCATTTCAAGGGGTTATTAGAGGTTCATGTATTGCAAAAAATCAGTGGTGCTGAGGGCCATTAGAAGAACCCTGGCTGACCTGTAGAGGGATATTCATAGGCTGGAGGCAGAATACTTCTGATCTCCTGACCCTGCTATTCTAGCTAGCATCAAAGACAAACTCACTGAGTTTTAGGACGAAGCTCTTTGGGGAACTCACTTTATACACAGACATGCTTGGGCTAGGCGATATGGGGAGGGTGACCTTCCAAGTGAAATCCTCGCTTCTCTGTTGTCTGTCTTATATCACTGAATTACTTGACAGCAATTCCAATCCAGTCCACACCCAAAGGCAATACTTGCAATCATGTTCTCCTTTTACACTAAATTATACTCCTCCAACCCATCACTGACATCCAAGGACCTGACTGAATATTTTGATACTATACAGTTACTTTGGCTTGACCAAGCACACCGAGCCTATCTAGATGAGACTTTTACCACGAAGAGATAGTGCAAGTCACACAAAGCATACAGAGTGATAAAGCACCAGGTCTGGATGGACTCACCACTACTTTTTATAAAGAATGTGCCTCTTTACTCACACCGCATCTCTTTACTACACCTTCAATGGCGGAAGCTGCAATTATCACATTACTGAAACCAGGGAAACTCGCAAATCTCTATAACTCATATCGCCCACTATCTTTAATCAATGTTGATAATAAAATATATGCTAAACTCCTTGCTAACAGGCTGCAACTGCTTCGTCCCATTATTGTTAGACCTGACCAATCTGGATTTATCCCAGGGCGATCAACTTCCCACAACTTACGTACCCTATTGGCAGTAATGTATCACCTCGACCCCAAAATTCCTGCCTTAGCAGCCTTAATAGATGCCATCAAGGCATTTGACTCGCTGGAGTGGATGTACCTCCTTTCTCTTCTAGCTCGGCCGGGCTTCAGTCCCATTTTCATAAAACAGATACACCTTCTATTCACACTTCCTACTGCACGTGTGCGGCTAAATTAAATCATTTCTGACCCCCTTTCTATCCCCCGGGACACACGCCAGGGTTGCCTCTTGTCGCCACTATTATTTGCCATTGCGACAGAATCACTTGCGGTGCGACTAAGGCAACACCATGCAAACAGGGGTATTGGTTTTAACACTAGAGGGCTGGTAATATACATGTATGCTGCTGGCATTACACTTTATGCCTGTAACCCAGAAGAAAATGCGGGCCCTCTAACGCGCAATATGATTTGCTTTGGTGGCTTTTCTGACATACATATAAATTGGACTAAGTTGATACTATTCCCACTCACTGACCACACACAAAACATCTCCACTGAATACCCATTCAAATGGGCAGACACCCTAGTCAGATATTTGGGGATATGGATTAACCGGGATACCCAGGAATTGTGGAGCGCAAACTATGGCAGGGCGATTGCCTGGCTGGAGGAGAGGATCACTATCTGGACTAAACTACCTCTATCTCTTGGGGGTCAGATTGCAATGACGAAAATGATTGTTCTTCCTAAATGTCTATATTTATTTGCCAATATTCTTCTACCGCTAGCATAACAATTTTTTCAACATCTAAAATCCTGCATCGTTATCTTAATATAGGATGGCAAACAACCTAGAATATCATGGGACCTCCTTCCTCTCCCATTAACCCAGGGTGGAATGGATGCTCCGGATCTAACACTCTATGCCTACTGTGCACAGGCCCAATACTTACAGTTTTGCTATACACAACACCATTTTAACCGCACAAATGTTTTAGAAAGTTGGCATTTTCTTGTCCCAACTATTTGTGCCTTCCACCAGTGTCCTGGATAACATGACTATGAATGGCTCTGCTGTTGGGATTGGTGTATTGCTTGCAGACAGTAACACAAGGTTACATGTAATTTTGTAGCAAAATTATTTAATGGAATACCATTACTGAGAAACCATTTCACCTGAACAGTTCAATATAAATTTTCAGAATGAATAGCATTTACCATTTCAAAGAACCCAATTCATAGAATGTCTCTTTGTTCAAAATTGGCTTTTGCATGCTTATTTTTTAAGGTCTCAACACAATGGTTGAAGATATTACTTTCAGAAACAGTTTTGTGAAAGTGCTTTATTTAAGAGGACATTATTTCAGGATGCTTTTATTGTGCTGACCCCTCACCACCTCTAAACACCATCCATTCCTGACCCATCACAATCCTTAAATGCCATCAATCCCTGTCCCCTAAAAACCCCTCACAACATCTAAACTACACCCATCCTGACCCATAAACTAGACATGTCCCTGAACCATAATCTCCATTTCTACCCCTACACTCCACCCACTGCACTATCCATAAACACCACCCATTTCTGAACCCTAAAACCCTGCTTCTATGTCTAAACACCATCCATCTCTGAATCCTCAAATCCCCTCACCACCCTAAACTCCACTCAATCCTGAACTCACAAAACTCTTCTCTACCCATAACCGCTAACTATTACTAAACCTTAAAAGCCCTTACCAACCCTAAACTCTGCACGTCTATGACCCCTAAAACCTCTCAACACCCCTACACTCCACCATACCTTAACACTAACACCTCACATCCCTAAACTCCACTCACCCATCCAACCTAAAAACCCCTCACTACACCTAAACTCCACACATCCCTATTACCTAAAATACCCCTCACAGCTTCTAAACTCCACCAATTCCTGAACTCTAAAAAAATGTTTCTACAACGGAACTTCACCCATTCCTGACCCCTAAAAACCCCTGCTCACCCCAAACATTTTCCATCCCTGAACCCAAAAACCCTCGCAAGTTTAATGTAATTGGGGATTTTTCTTTAAAAGATCTTTCCTTTAAAATGTTTACTTTAATTTTCATTTTATTTGTATTTCCTTGATATTGTCTTTCCTTAAAATTGTTTTCCATGATTTGATTTCCTCCAATTCAAATGAATTCACCTACATCGGCAACACAAAGGCAGCTTAGGTGTAGGCAAAATGGGCCATCCAACATCCCCAGACAGTTTAGAGACTTGATAAGGTAAGGGGAAGCAGATGATTCTATAAGCAGATGTTGGCATAGGACAGGGATTCCCCCCACACAAATGTTGGCGCCAGGTATAAATATTGGACCTCCACAGCCACCCTTTAGAACACTCCTGGACCTGTGGAAGTTACAGTAGAAAGTCTTTCCTGCTACCAGAGGTCTACAATGCTTCTTGAAGGACTGCCTCGCTATCTGAGACTTAAGGCTGGAACGGCTTACCTCCATCCCAGACTACCCAGAGTGACTCCAAGGATCAGTTGGTTTACCTCCTGTGTGAGCTACAGGGATACAACAAGATTCAGGTGCCTCCTTGCACCTGCCAATCTTACCTGCTGCATCTGTAACTGCCTGGACCTGCAACTGGACCTGCTGAAAGCTTCATCTAAATCAACACTGAGCAATGCAAAGCTTCTCCGCTCAGCTGAAAACTTCAACAGAGCTGATGCCGAGTGGCTTGAAGCCCTACAAAGCATCATCACACAGCTAAGAGCTTCATCAGAAGTGATGATGAGTGACACACAGCCAGCAAAGCCTTGCCACACAGCGTAAACCTTCATTAGAACTAACGCAGAGTGACAAGAAGCCTCACAAAGCAACACCACACAGACCTTGCACCAAGGACATAAGGTACAACTCCCAGGGGCTGAACTTGGTCCTGTGCCCAGGCTGCACCCTACTGTAGTCAACATGAACTTGTGAGTTTGACCCAGTCCACCATGACCTGATACCCCCAGTTGTTGCTTTTTACCTAAAACTTTCAGATTGAATATAGTTGGTTCTACTGATTGGATTTTTGTTGTAGTGGAATAATTTTATTTATTAAAAATTACTCTAGTTTTCTATGTTTGGGATTTTCTTTGTGCTGCGTTTTCACCTTATTACTGTTTGTGTGGTTCATAAATACTTTACTCATTGCCTCAAAGTTAATCCTGACTGCTTTGTGCCAAGCTAGAGTGTAAAGCACAGGTTAATTCAGCGACTCTTGTCATCCAACCTGACAAGGATTGTGGTTGTTGCCTAAGTGAGGTATCAATCGCCCCATAACCAGTAATTCAGTTTCTTACAGCACTGCAAAAAAAAATTCTAGTGCAAGCACCCGAAAGATTCTCATTTTATAAAAAAATGTTATCTTTTTTGTTTCTATGATGTGCAGAGTGCACACAGCACACTGACATTACAGTAACAGATAAATGCAAATGGTGCCATTAGGCTCAGTCGGTTTTCACTATGAATGTTATTCTGGGGGCATAACTTCACCCACAAGCAACATCAGGAGAGTTATCACTGGAAAAGGGAGAATTTTCCCATTCTCAAGTTACCTCTTTCAAGTGGATCACTGATTGGGGATGCAATTTCCAAGCATGGATCCACTGGTTAGACATCCAGGAACAGGGGGCTGTCCCCATAAAATATAACCACCAATATACTCACCAAGGTCCCAGGGAAAAAAGGAAACAAAATGAGTGGCTGCTCCTCATACTTGCAAGTGGCTTTACCCCCAATCCAAAACATCCCCTATATTCTTTCTGCCCCCTCCAAAGGGATAATTGAGAGGGCAGAAAGCCCGCTACACATAGGTATGATTTTTTTTATTTAATGAATGGCATAGGGGAAGTTTCCACCGGGCTATACCCCATCCCTAAAGCCCCAACAGTCTCTGAGCCTTACCCAGGGGTAGGATTGGCACATTTATCCTCAATCTGCTACTAAAAGGGCCAGAAAGCACACTGGGAGCAAGGGATATTTAAAAAACAAATTGAGAGGGTGGACAGCCTATTCTAACCTGATACCACACTCTATCCCCTAAAGCCCCAACAGTCTTTCTGCTCCCTTGGGCCTTGAGGATTCCCATCACCTTGGCAAGCAATATCTTTTGGGTTTAGTTTTGACATATGGACTGGCAATTAGTGGTAAGTCACAAATTTCTCTCCTTTGTCATGGTGAATGGCCACACTAACTGGGCTCTGAGTCATCCTGCAACCAGGGAACCCTATGTACCATGAACATTTTTTAAAGCTAGGGACCCAGGAGAATCCAGAGTGGCATGGTTTATATGTATCCTGCTATGTTGTCTTACCCTCCAAACATCAAACGTTGTCTACAATCATGCATTTTTCTCACATTTCTGTGAGTGAAAGATCCAGAATCTGTGAGGAGCCATAACATTCCTAAGCATCCTGTGTTTCTACACTTCTTTCTATACTAAGGGTCCCCCTCTTGTATGGGTGGGCTTAACACCCCTGATAGGGCAGACCCCAAAACGGAATGTGGCGACATAAAACTTTTGCCATAAAAATTATCCTCCACCAAAGGAAAGTTGAAATTATGAAGAAAATGTACACTACTCTATGACAAAGACCACATGTGACATTACAATTGCCCTAAAGACGTTTCTCTAGAAATGGAAGAATCAGCTGGTTTGTGGCTGTTTTTAATTGTGAGGAAATAAAGAGTAAGAAGTGTGGAACTAACTGGAGATTGCTCTGTCTGTCATGCTGGACTTTATTGATTTGCAATTGAGTTTAGGATTTTTTGTGAGTTGTACTTAGATTCGATGAGAATGTTTTTTATTTGCATTTAGTTCATGAATTCCTAAAATAAGGACTCAGACATTAAACTAGCTTATGGCCCAGTATTAACTATGGCATCAAAATTTAATTGGCTATAATATCTAAAAGTTCATTTCTGACGTATTTTTTATAACTTTTATTCTTGTGACAGCCCATGAACAATTCAGCCTACTCTGTATACAGTAAAACATTCCCAGACATATTGCATATGTTAACACTTACAAAGCATATTAGCACAGTACATTATTCATTGTTCCCATCTATGTCCATCAACTGTTATTCACAAGTGACCACTGAGCAAAACGCATGTCATTATCTCGTCCACCAAAGTGTATAACTACTGCACGTCTTTATACAAATTTCTCTTCAGTTAGCAATGTGGCATGAAAAATAAATCTGCACCAGCCCCCAAAAGTCTTTTGGATGTGACATTCTGAAGAGTGACATGTTATATGTTTCAGAATTGGAGTTACATACAGCCAAGTCCTTCAAGCTTGTCCGCGTTGTAGGAGCCACTCCCATACCCCAGGTTGTGGACACTCACTCTTTGCAGAGCAGTAATATCATGCCCACCAATGTTTATCTATGTTTCAGAATCCTTTACACATATCCTAAGAATGCAGTCATAGGTTCTACTTGTCGTGTCAAATCAGTTATCCCATTTATAATGCAAAACAGCTGTTTCCAAAATCTAGCAATCAGTAGACAGTCTCATGCCAATTGAAAAAACCTGCAACCACCCCTTTACATCTAGCATTCTCTCTCCACATTATTTGTACATGGTAAGTGAGATATAAACAACTGGTGAAGAAATGTATAATGTATTAGCCAATGCCTACTATTTTTCGGTGACTTATTTTGTGCGGCTGCAGCAAAACTTCCATTGTTCGTCTGTTGAGGGGACTCCTAATCCCTTTGACCATAAATCCATGGATTGGCATGTCATGCCCAGCATGTCAGTCGTGATGATATTGTACATCATAATGATTATTTTTTAGCAACTGGCCAGCAGCTAGGAGACTAAGTAATCTCCAGTTTCTGGTTCACTAAGAAATATAGGGAAGGCCTCTCCTATTGAGTCACAAAGTTTATATACATAAAAACATATAAGGATGTAGAGTAGTGTTTCTATGGGTATTCGGCTAGCAGGAGAAAACTGCCTTCCTTGTCCTAGTGCCCCAGTGTTGTGATGTTCCTATCCATTAAGTTCTGTATTATCAATGGATTGCTTGTGATCGTTAGTTTGGGATTACACACCAATTTTATGTGTGGCGAGTACACCCTTTGTACTCCACTGATTTGATCTAACTGCGACCAGGCCAAGGTCATACAGTGGATAGTGTGTATTGCATCCTGCGGTCTAATCTGCTTTGCCAGCACTATATTAACTAAATTGTAAGGCATCACCAGTCCTCATCCCACATCTCGATGGGACACCTGTCAGCTAATACAGAACAACTGCTTGTCAAACTGCGATTGTGCCACATAGTAATATTCTTCAAAATGCGGTACTGCAAATCCTCCTTGTTCACGACATTTGACTATCTCAGCAATGATTGGCTCCATATTTGTACCAGGGTCTTTAACCAAGAGTAAAATATAATCTGCATTCAGTGAAGTCAGCACCCTTTGCCTCTCATATTGGATCCCTCTATACCCATAAACTTCCCTCAGAAGACTGAATAGTCCTTCCATTATCAGCTAAATGAACTTATCCTGGAAAAAACAGACAGCTTTATTCTTTTCCTGGAGCATTCAAATTACATTTTTGAAATCACCATCACACTGGTGTCTTATAACTAAGTGCTTTCTACTACACAATGACCTTATGAAACAATTTACCTTCATACTAATGAGAAAGGGTTGACTAGTAACATCTTAATTAACAGAAAAAAGCCACTTAAGGCTGACAGCTCATGCCCTGTTGACTAGTTTGATCACTTCTTGGTACTTTTGTCCTTCACTTCTTTTAGAATTATAACTATCGGGCAGCAGAGGAAACTCAATGAGTGAGAGAATACCTGATATCAACCTAGATGACCTCTTAGACACAGATTCAACAATCTTATGAAAGTCATTTCACTAATCCAGATTAACTTGTCTATGCAATGAGAACCTTTTAATCACCATGTAAGAGCTGACACCACTAAAATGGAAATGATAGAAAAGCAGGCTTAAACTATGTAACCAGAATTGAAAACCCTCAGAGATGTACAATTCAAATGCAACCTAAACCCATCCATGGGGTACCTAGAAAAAATAGAAAGAAGAAAAAAAGTTTAAAAGACTATTTTTTAGTCTAATGTATCATTAATCATTTATAGTTAAAACTGTATTGAAAACTATGGAGATGGTCACACAATACCCATCTGTGATAACTTTGCTTTTACTTCAAAGAGAACAGACATTTCACAAACTTCCACATTCCATGGAATTGTAGAGATAATGCAGAAAACTGAGTTCTCCTGTCATGAATTTAGAGAACTTCCCAATCAGAATTGATTCCCTTAAATTAAACCAAAATGAAAACATGGATTAATAATATTTACCCACAGTTGCTCAAATTTAAGTGTGGCTGAATGTTCTCAACATTTTTGAATGATGCCCATCCATCATTGACTGAGCCGAATTATTGGGCTTTATGCCATGTTATGTTATGTTGTGTTACTGGAGTTTGTAGAGTGAGGCTAATCACCCATGAGGGTATCTAGGCACTGAGTAGGGCAGGCCTGAAGTGGGGAGGAGGTCATGCATGTTTCATCTGGAAGAGCCATGTTTTGAGGTTCCTTAGGAAGTTCATGAGGGACGGGGAGGCTCTAAGGTGTTTCAGTAGGTCATTCCAGGTCTTGACTGTGGGGTATGAGAAGGAGTGTCCTCCGCTTCCAGTCTTCTTGATGCAAGGGAGGTGTGCTCTATCCTGGGACACAGATCAAAGGTGTCTGGTGGGTTGGTAGTAGTTGAGATGGTGGTTGTTGTGCAGCAAGAATCACAACCTCCCAAACACAATATATTTCTTGCCAATAGGATCACAATTCCAAATCACGCTGCTTTGTGGTTTCTAACCTTTCATACCTAATGACAAATTCAAATAAGATGTCCCTTCGCTAGTCAAATAAAGAGTAGAATATGGTGACGTCTTGCTTTTGCTCACTGGAATAGCTGTACTACACTTCATATCACTGAAAGCAGCACATTGTGCTGACGCTAGATTGGAGTCAGTACCACAAAATATGATTTTCTTCAGCCAATACAGAGTTCCTTGAACTTACTATCGATCGAAGCCAGAGGTATTCTTGAACTGGCTGCATTTTCAATAATACTCTTCAGTCAGGTAATTGAATTTTCCTAATTAAACACGTTATCTCAGATGGTCAATGGAAACTACGTAACTCAGATGCTCTTACACTTGAATAGCCAAACTGAAAAGAGGAAAAAAAATATTAAATGGTTACTTTTAGAGACTGCTCCTGAGTTGTGGAATTCTACCTCATCTTCTATCGAAACAAAACCCTCCTATAAGACAGCAGAATAAAAGGACTACTATTGCAGAAACAGGGGGACGGAGCCAGCTGCTACGGTGTGAGCCGCTCGGAAATTAGGTTTTTCACTGACCATGGGATCCCCAGCCACCCGCATCAGGAGTTCTTCACTTCTGTGAGTGCCCCCGTGACCTGGGGGCCTCAACGGCCTGCAGTGGACCCAACAGAGAGCCCGATTGATACTGCAGGCCCAGGCCAGTGCCTGCACTATTTCCCTGACAGCCGCATCCAAGATGGCAGCCCCTTAGTCATGGACAGACTGTTAGGCTCATGCTGAAGCACAGGGTGGCCTTCATGGTATTGGAGCCCCCCCCCCTTTTTACACTGCAACCTGGGGGCCTGGATACCCCTTCCACCTCCCTAGTCTTCATAGTGGTGGTCCTGGCCTGGAGCCGGCCACGATGGTAAGCCCCTCTCTCACTGGCTCTGAGGCACAGAGTCTTGTGTGGCTACAGCAGGGGACATATTTTCTTTTACCGCCACACACAGGCCACAATGCAAAGGCTTTTCTGTGCTCGCATCCCGGGGGAATTTTCAGGACAGCTTTATCAGTAGCTGGCCCCTAACGGTGGGCCCCTCACTCGGCAACTCTGCTCCTCTGAACTTCTCAAATTGATGACTGCATGGGGAGAGGCTTCTCCAATCATATTTCCTTTGCCTGTACTGTGAAGGAAAGTCTACTGAGTGCCCCCTCTGAGCACCCTTGCTGCACATTCTCCTGCCTACACTGGCACAACCAGGTGAGGCCGCTGAAGAGGCTAACAGGTGCCCCGTGGTGGCCCTGGCTTCCTGATGTAGCGTGCCTCCCAAGACCAGTAAGGATCCCTGGCAGCACTCCACTGCACCCTGCTACGGTTTGCCCCTAGGACTCCTAGACACTTGCTTGGTATGACCCTTGTTTTGGCCAGACAGGATGACTGGCATGTCCCCTTTTTTCTCCTTTGCTGGGCATGTCCATTGACCAGCTGAAGTGTTACTCTTGCTCACAGAGGTGCCTTGTTCAAAGAGTGAAGGACGCCCACTGGTAGGCAATGCAGACAGTCTGCTCACACTCCCTGGCAGAACTGCCTGTGTTTGCTCGGCTCGCATGTAAGCTCTTCTTTTTCACACCGCCCATTGCTGTGTTGTACATAGGCCGCACACAGCACCCCAAGGATGCTACCCCCTCTAGTGCCTCCCAAGAGGGAATCAATCAAGGTGCTCGATGTGGGGATGCCCCCACCATGGATTCTAAGCTGGACAAACCCCTGGTGGCGATTGATGCTACAGGTTATCACCTGGAGGGTAAAATTGACTCCATTGCGGTGGAGCTGGGCTTGATCCAGGAGGATTCCAAGAAGGTGGCTGAGTGAGTCTCTGCCCTATAGATGACGGTCCAGACACTGGTGCCCAAGTTTCAAGCTACAGGCACACAAATAATGGACAGAATGCAGAACAAATAAAAATATTCACCCCCAGTCATGAGATCCGGGTTAAATCCATTGTTCCTGTGCTCACATGCCACCCCAGTTTAGACCCAGCCATATGACGATCAGTCTTGACCCTGCTCCTCATGAGAACAGCCAAGCCTGAACTGCCAAGCCAGGTCCTCTCTGGACCAGAAACAAGCATCCTGGGACCGGTTTCGGGGTTTCACCCCTCATCAGCCAGGCCAGCTTGAATTCAGTGGCACAGTGAAGCCGGGACCCACGTCTGGGCATACCCGGTGCTCTTAGGGCGAGAAAGCAAAAGACACACAAATGATGGACGGAATGCAGAACATATCAAAACATTCACCCCCAGTAAAGAGTATCAAGCTACAACACATTGACTGGCTGACCTGAAGGCACAAATACGACAGCTGGCTGCCACTTGGACGATCAGGAGGGGAAAGCCTGCTGCAACAACAACAGGGTAGTTGGTCTGCCGGAAGGAGTAGAGGGTGATGCTATGCTTAATTACCTGAACAGGTGGTCAGGAGGCGATGGACCCCGAGGGCCTTTCCAAATTCTATGCCTTGGACCAAGCACATAGAGTCCCGGCCTTGCCTCCTACACCTTGGGCCCCACCCTCCCGGTGGTGGCCTGCCTCCTGCATCTCTGGGATTGTGACTTCCTCCTTTAGCAGGCCCGGCTCCATGGCCTGTTCGTGTTGGAAAATACAAAGGTTTCGCTCCACCCCGACTTCACTCCAGGTGCAAATGCAATGTGCTTCATTCCTGTCTGTTAAGCGACCCCTTGAAGAATTGGGCCTGTTGTACTCTTTGCTTTTCCCTGCCCGCCTAAGGATTCAGCTTGATGACAACACCCATTTCTTTAATGACACCTCTGCTGCTTGGGACTGGTTAGGGACTTATGATGCAGGGTCCACACGCCATACCAATTCCCATGAACTCAGCAGGCCGACTAAGCATCAGGTGGCTAAGGAACGCACAAGAGTGGTGGAGGTGGTGGCTTCTATGCGCTCTGGAGGGAACTCCCCTCATCCAGATGCCCAATCCAGAAGGGGTTCTGCATTGAGCTTGGGAGATTCTGGGCTAGAAGAGGAGCTGAGGTGTTTTTGGTGGGGAAGTGACTGAAGATGGGGAAGTGAGAGGCAGAGTGCAACAAAAACTTGTGAATGAAAACTGGCTCTTGCCAGGACCCTTCACTGCCAGGAAGACACAGATTGCTACTTCGCCGTGTATATAGTGGGGCACCCATAAGACTGAAGAGAAGTATTGAAAATCTTCTATCAGATGCTATGGTGTACCTACCTCTGGGCCATCGCTTGCATAGCTATGGCTAGTATACACCTATACACATTTCTTTGAATGCTATTTTAATAATTTTATTACAGAGTGACTAACCCTTTATGGTCCTGAAGCATGCCTCTGAACCCCGGCTGGGGTCACGGATAGGCAGAAACATGTTGACCTAACCCAGGGGTATATTTGTTGATAACCCCTAGTCCTCTTTCCTTTTTTAATTCTGTCCTGAGAGACCGCATAATAAAGACATTTGGTCCCCTAGAGCTAGTTTTAATTCAAAAGATGTTGTTGCACTTACCCCATCTTCGGTCCCTTCCCCACAAAAAACACCTCAGTTCCTCTTCTAGCCTTGCGGCACTGGTGTGAGGCACCCTTGGGTGAGTGAGGGTTCTCATCTTAAGAAAGGCCTTTTTTCATCTTCCCCCACGATTAGTGCACAAACCCTTCTGGCTCTAACGTTGGTAGTATCTTATGAGTAGGAACTCTTTCCCTCCTTATATTTATGATTTTTTGAGATCGTATTTTTAGTGAGCATACATGTAAACAAGGAGAAGTATGGTCTCTCTTTTCTTTTGGGCCTCTCCCTTTGATTCTTTGTGTGTATGAATATGATCTCCTCATTACCTACTGGCCAGCTGCCTCACAACTGAAAGGAGATGCTCTTTCCCATATACATGTCTCTCATCTGCACCATAAAGACAAATGTGAAGCTATACCTATGTTTCCCAGGGATGAGGGGGTGATTGGATACTGTTCCAATGAAGAATTTCTTGTTGAGATTGAGAAACAATGGATGTATCTGCATGGTTGTCCAATCCATTGTAGTCACTGAAGGAGGGTCTTTTGTATCATGATACAAAGCTTTTAATTCCACTGGAATTCTGGGATCTGATCCTAAAATGGTGCCATTCTTCTGCTTTTGCCTGTCATTCGAGAACAGCAAAAATCCGGAAGTTATGCCTTAGATGGTTTTGGTGGGACACCTTAGCACATGAGGTACCATTGTTTGTGAACTCCTGTCCGATATGGGCTACCAGCATGGCCTGAAATGCTCCACCTGCAGGTCTTCTACACCCTCTAACGGTACATTCCTATCCATGGCAACTATTAGCATGGATTTCATCACCGACCTTCCCCAGGATTGCAGTCAGACCACCATCTTTTCCTGTTAGACTTTTTCTCAAAAATGGCTAATTTTGTCCCACTACCTAAGATCTCCACAGCCAAGGATTTTGTGTTCAATTTCATACAAAACACAGTAATGCTCCATGGTATACCTACAGCCATGATTTCTGACTGGGGTTTGCAGTACGTTTCACGTTTCAGGTGGGAGGTTTGCACTGCCCTACACATGGAATTACAGCTGTCATCAGCGTATCACCTACAGTCAGAGGAACAAATGGAATGTACTAACCAGTCTCTGGAACAATACCTCCATTGTCTATAATCCACTTTGACCAGTAACTGGGTGAAGGCATTACCAGTGGGAGAATTCACCTATAACAACAGCCAACATTCTGCACTAGGCATGTCTCCTGTTTTTGTTCCATGGGTTTTCATACATAATCCATAGCCATACAGACAACATATAGGGTGCCAGAAGTTGACTCACTTTAAGCCACACTCACAGACATTTGGAGGAGTGCACATAATAACCTACAGGTGATAAAGCAGAGCATGAAGAAACAGGTAGCTAGGCATAGGCGCCCAGCCCCTTCCTGTGTCCTAGGTAACCTGGTTTGGTTTGCTTCCAAGAACTTGTAATTGGGGGAGTCCAGGAAACACCAGCCCTGGTATGTGGGACTCTTTAAGATTCTACAAATAATAAATCCAGTGGCCATGAAGCTGGAATTACCTGCCAAGCATCAGTTCCATCCAGTGTTTCATACCTCCTTTCTAAAATCCTTTGTTCCCACTAGACACCCACTCCACCCCAGCCCCTGCTTCTGGGTGAGGATCAGGAGGAATATGATGTAAATCATGTCCTTGATTCTAGGAGACATCAAGGTAGGCTGTCCTATCTTGTGGATTGGAAGGGTTATCCACCAGGAGAACGTACTTGGAAGCATTTCCATCATGTGCACTCTCCCCGTTTAGTGTGGTTGTTCCATGCTTGTTACACCACTAAGCCATGTCCTGTAAGTTGACTTTTAGGAGGGGATACTGTTACGTCCTGCACCAGTTGCATGGTGTGCTCCCCACATGGGGCCTCCATTTGCCGCACTCTGACCTATTTGTTTTGCACCTCCTTACTCGTTCGGCTGGTGCAGTCTTTTCTGTGGTATGCGTGTGGCGAGATTTTGGAGGGATTCCCTCCGATTATACGTGTCTTACCTTGTGCTTTGGTTGTTTGCTTGGGCCTCAGGTGACGTTATGACCTCCTTTCTTTTGCCCTACAGCTGCTCGGGGAGGATTAGCAAATTGTGATTGTGGCTGGAGCAGCCATGTAGTAGTGATTGGCAGTACGGCCATCACATGATAGGGGGCACTTTGATACGCTGTTGAGGCGACGGTGCTCGGATTGACGACATGGTCAACACTTGGTTGGGGGCATGTCGTCCATTTGAGGAAGGCACTTCCTATATATAGCCCATCCACCGTTCACCAAATTCTAGGCTTACATTACTTTTTCCTGCATCATTGAACAAATCTCGATGCGGGCTCATGTTCCTGGGTTCCTGCCTTCTCCACTGGGTTCTTTGTCCTGGCGGCTCGAATGATCTCGTTCTTCCCTGTTGCTTGGATCATAGCATTCTCTCTACTTACACAAAGAAGCATGCAACGGAAAAGGCATCCTTTTGTCCTTATTGGTATTTTCCCTACTCTTTCCAGGCCAGCACACTGTACATTAGTTTGCAGTTTGCTCACTTCCCTGGACTTCCTATAAGCGAGTTAAACCCCTCCTTTGTTTTCCCTGTTCATTGCATTCCCCCAGGTACTCCTTACCTGCTTTTAGGATTAAATACTGATTTATTTGTCCCCCCTTTTTTGTCCTTGGTGTTCCCCAAGGCTGTGGCTTGATATCCTGTTGATAGCATGTTGCCTATGCTGTGAATAGTGACATAGCTGTGAATCTACTCCTATAGATTAAGGGAGTCCTACTTGGAATATGATGCATTATCACGATATGGGTGATCATGTACCGCTGATGTCTTCTTGTGATCAAGACAGATTGTGTTACTGATAGAGACGCAAATGTGCTGGTACTAGATATTAACCCCCATGTGCTTTGTTTTGTTTTTAGGGATATACTGCTTGAATCCCATTTTCTGTTGCCTGTGACCTGCCTTGGAGAGCATATCTTGAATGTCTTCTTGAGTGAGTCACATCACGTCAGGAGGATTCCTTCTTATATTTCTTTTTTCCCTTTCCCCTTACAGCTAACCACACACAGCTGTTATCCATGCAGCGTGGAGGGTTAGTTGAGGTGAAAGGACGGACTATCTCTGTTTCCGCTGCACCTGAGATTCAGTTGAGTGGGACTGCGACAAGGGCACATCGCTTCAGAAAAGACGGAGGGGGCAACTGTATTACACAACTTACTCTGCATTTGGAGTGGGATCTCTTATTTGGATCAGACCTGGGGTGCCCTTTCTACTACACAAGTCTATTACAGACCCTGAGGGTAGGTTTCTTTGGATGCTGGGCCGACTGGATGTTGAGGATGTGGCTTTGCACAAAGTATTTGCTCCCAACATCGATTAGACACCTTTTCCGGGTAGGCTGATGACTCTCCTCCCTTCCATGCTCCCTCATGGTTGTATAGTGGGTGGAGAATTTAATTGTGTTGCGGATGTCAACTTGGCCAGCTCATATCCCCCCTCATATGGCACCCACAAACAAAGTGGCAGATGCTTTCTGCACTTGGGCACAGCATTTATTTATTTTTTTAAATTTTACAGAGTTTTATATAGCGGGAGCTTGACCCGTATCGGGTATCAGAGCGCTTTAAATAGCACCAGTTGCGTTACATGAGGACACATTCATTTTTGTTAGGCACGGGGAGATTAAGTGATTTGCCCAGAATCACAGGATGTTCAGCGTCCTTGCCGAGACTCGAACCCAGTTCCCCAGATTCGAGGTTGACCGCCCTAGCTGTTAGGCCAACTCCTCACATTGGGGAGTGGTGGATTGCTGGAGGATAAGAAACCCAGGGACCAGGGCCTACTCATTCAGCTCCAGCACGCATGGCCTGGAGGTGCGGTCGGATAGGGTGCTTGACTGTCCTGAGGCATGCCAGAAGCTGTTAGATGCTGAGTATCTGGCAAAAACGCTGTGCACCTTCCAATTGCCTCCTCTCAAGCCTTGTATCCCATTTTCGAAGTTAGACCTTATAGTGCTAGAGGACCAGGCATTCCGGTCCAAGTTGCATGAGAAGATCGCAGATTACTGGGCTGATAATGAGGGCCTGGCAACATCGGTTGGGCTTGAATGCGAGGCCTTTAAAGTAGTTATGCATGCCCATTGCATCACCATTAAGATGGGGGTACATGCTCGGCTACATTCTGATATCCGATGGTAAGAGGCAGTCTTGGAGGGACGCCGCGGGGAGTTGGGTGGCATGCCTAGCTGCAGAACAAGGATACTCATGCCAATATGAGCACAAGGGGTACTTGGCGAGGGCCTACTAAGAGAAAGGTAAGTCATGTAGCATGTTGGACTGGCTTCCTAGAGAGTATACCAGCTGCCACACTATCCTACAAATCCAGGAGTCCAGTGGCCAGCCTGTGTTCGTGCAGAAGGATATTATTGGATATTTTTGCACTACCACACTGTGCTCTATGCTGCAGGTAAAGAGATGATGAGAAGGAGATGCTGAATTATATCTCAGATTCCTCACCCCTACTGTAGGACCCTGAAGTGGCTGAACAACTGGGAGCAGAGCTCACAGTGCAGGAGGTCCGGGGAGTCATTAAGGAGATGGCCATGGGTAAGGTTTCTGGTACGGATGGCCTACCCATAGAATTCCACTCTGCCTTTTCGGCGTTGCTTGCCCCAAGACTAGTAACAGTTTTCAACAAGGTGAGATGCCTTCATGTGCTTCCATCCTCCCCACAGAAATCCTTAATAGTATCACTTACTAAGAAAGGTAAGGATCAGCTATTGATGGACACTTATCAGCAGGTATCCATGCTCAATACATTTTACAAAATCCTGAGCAAAATATTGGTCAACAGGATATTGCTGCACACGACTATAGTGGTGCATCCTGACCAAACCGTTTTTATGTCTACCCACAGCATTCTTCTGAACATTTGTCAGCTTGTACAGGCCATCAACAGCCAGGTGACATTACCGCCCGATGCTCTGGTCCTAGTGGTAGATATACAGAAAGCATGTGACTCCTTAAAGTGGAACTTAATATATACTGTTCTTTTGGGGATGGGGTTTGGAGTGATGTTTGTCTTATGGTCTAAACTCTTGTAATCCCTGCGGCTGGCTAGGGTTAAGACAGGTTCAGTCATTTCTGAGGTGTGTAAGGTGGAGTGTGGTACTCGACTTGGCTGTCCCCTTTCCCCGCTACTCTTCATGTTGGTGCTGGGCCCGTTTGTGTTGACAGTGTGGGAGGCACTACCGAGGTTCGCAGCTGTTGGGGGACCTCGTGTATATCTCTCTTTATACAGATGATGTAATCTTGCATATATGCAGGTCAGCAGTTGATTTGGAGGGTGCTGCAAAGGCATTGTCAAATTTTGGGTGACTATCATGGCTGGAAGTAGACTGGCACAAGACGTGTGCCTTCCCCCCTTTGGCTCGGTGAGCAGGAGACCTGGCCCACTTCTGCCATCCTGGAGTTGCATTTGGAGAGCCACTCCTTGCTTTTTATAGGGATAGACATTTATAGAATGTCAGGGCAACTTTACCAGGGTCCTGTCACGGTGCAGGGATCAAAATCCTTCTGGAGCACCCAACTGCTTTAGCTTCTTGGGCAGATCGCCATCTCCATCATGGACCTTTTGCCACGCCTCTTATACATTTTCGCTGCACTCCCGATCGAGCACCACAGGGTATATTTCCGGGAACTGGACAATATTCACACCACACAGTACTGGGACACGTCGCAGCGCAGATTGGCCCTTGCCAATGCGACTGCCAGTGGGCGAGAGGGGGATGGCTACACCTGATTTCGAATTGTACTACTTATCTGCTCAATTACAGTAGATCACTTGCTGGAGGACTGTGCTCTGGGAAGAAGCAGACACTTGAGAGCGTAGGATGCCTACTAGAACTCTCCTAACTCATATATTGATGCGCCCTGCCCCTGCTTCATTGACCCGTGGGGTGAATATCCTAATCCACATGGCGTGCTATTTGTTGGCTCGCTAACTAAAGAGGGCATATTCTGGGACTCCTTGCTCTTGTGAGCTACCCTTTGATGGCCCGTTATTGGCCTGTTATTGGCAGCTGGGCTGGGTTGAAGGTTTGGCCTGTTGCAGGTGTCAATATTCTGGGGGATTTGTTCACAGGGGGCGAGTTGAGCACTTTTCTGGACATTAGAGAGTCGTATGACATCCCAGCTGGACATTTTTGTTTCTTGGGGCTTTAACAGGTTGGATCCGTACTGGTGTAATTCCACGGAGCCCAAGGAACACAAATGTCTCTGATACCTGTTTCTCATCTTGGGATGGACCAAGGCAGTTACTCTACTGTATTGCATGCTGTTGGTGGGTGCACAGATGAATCTCTTGCCTCTACGGTGTCGATGGGAGACTGATTTGGGCCCAGTGCTCTCTGACTCAACTTGGAGGTCCATGCTGACATCCTGGGCCGAGGTCTCTCAGAACTCTCGGTTCAAACTGATCCAGCTTACGGGCATATCTTACACCATGACAATTACATGCTGTGTTCCCTGGGATGTCAATGGACTGCCTTCGTTGTTGTGAACTAGAGGCTGGATTTTTCCATATGGTAAGGTCCTGCTCAGTTTTGACTGCGTATTATGCTCCTATAATTCAGGTGACATAGAGGGCCACTACTTGCTGTGCCTACATGCGATCAGCACAGCCAGAAGGCAACTGACCGGTTTATGCATTTGGCTCTGATATTGGCCAGGAAACAACTGATGATGAGTTGGAAGTCGGCCTCTGGCCCTGATTTGGGCTACTCGGGTAGGGAACTGAGTAAGTGGGTGGAGTGTGAGAGGTAGGTGTTAAGAAAAGGAGGAGGCTAGAGGGTTATGGAGAGTTCCCTTGCTCCCTGCCTAGATGCTATACTGGCTACTTGGCTGAGTTTGGGCAGTCAAGGCAGGATCAGGGACATGGGTCTATCACCGTCTGCTTCCCCTTCCATGCAACCACCTTCTGTTTCTGATGTGATTGGATCCCCTGCTGTCCTCTAGTTTTATCATTAGGCTGCGTAGGGTCAGTATGCGGGTGTACTGTATGAGACATGCTTTGAATAAGACGATTGGAAGAGGAGTTGATGGGTGCCCCACGTCTACCACCTGGGGGGTGCTGCAGGTCCTTTCTCTGGATAACCTTGGTGGATTCTTGTTTGGCACTAGATAAATAATTGCTGTTACCCGCTCTCAGATACCCACTGTGTCAGAGTACATACATATTTTATGGTTGTCGCAACTTGCCTGGTTTGCTTGATGTTTTTTTTTTCTGTATGTGATCTTGCTTTTTCTGCTGGATTTTATTGATATTGATATTGGATTGAAAATGGAGTAAACAAATAAAAAAAATACTATTGCAGAAACACTTCTGATCATGAGTAATTAACCTACCTTGAAACTATAAGACAATGTCTTCTCAAGGAGAACTTCCTTAACCCCTTAAATGCTGAGACTTTTCCAGCCCAAGTAATTAGCCCTTTTTTTTGCTAATTGGGGTAGGTCACACTTATGCCTCCATAACTTTTTTCCCACATAAGGTATCCACACCAAATGTGGGCCATTTTTCCAACATCATGGGGATTGTAAAGATGCCCAAGGTTTGTGGATTCCCTGGAGGGGACCGAAAATATAGCTAGATGTTGGATATTTAGGGGGAAAATGGGAAAACAGTGCTGTGCAAGAAAGTGCCTGTTTTTCCCCCTAGAAATGGCATCAACAAAGGTTTCATATGCTAAAATCACCATCTTCACAGCTTTCAGGAACAAACATTACCACAGGTTTGGAATTTTTCTAAGAGGTTGCCCATTTTTTGTAATGTTTGTGGTTTCAACATACTTGAGGTTCATGTTGGGAACAGATGTAAAATCTATGGGTGATGCCTGAAAGCTATACATTCTGAAAATTAGGCAATATTCTTAATTCAGCAAGGGTGAAATTTCAAGGTTTTTCCAAAGAAACTAACTGTTGAAATAAAAAATATATATTGAAAATGGTTATGAAAAAACAGCCATTTGTGACAACATTTTCATGTGTATCCTCTTGTCACGATGGACGATTTACAAAAGCAATATACCAATACATCTGCTAGACATTTATAGTCAGTCAATATATAGAGTTTGTAGGATCTCCAATCACTTGATATACCCAGAGCCAACAACTGAGCTGCTCCTTACAATGGTTTTTCATTGTGTACTAAGTATGGGTAAAATAAAAAGAGTGAAAAATGGGTGTGAGGAAAAGGTATGTATTTCTGAAATATACACCAGATACTAAGCAGTGTTTTTTGGACATCTCTGAATTTGTGGGCACTGATACTAGCATGTGACTTGGAGAGCATTTTGCAAAATTTCTTCTTATTTGCACACTGTCTCACATTTGGAAGGCACAAATGCAGGGAAATATATTTTGTAGAAGCAGATGATCTACTATTACATATTCCCACATGTCTCCCAATAAAAATGACCTACCTGAGGGGTGGGTCTAGAGTTTGTTACACAAAACACCCCAAAACATGATCTGTAGACATCATATTTCAACCATCAGAATCCATGCTTTTTACAATGTGGGTAGTTTTAGGTTTTGGGCCCTAGCTCAGTTGCCACCTGGGAAACTCTACCATACCCACACATTTCTGCAAGAGCTGTCCAGCATGGTGTGACTTGTGCAGTTCTAACAAAGTTTTTTTACCTGGAAGCGTATGCAAACCTCAAACTGTATATAAGAATACACATTCTCCTCATATTTCTGTGAAGGAAAGTAGGGCAATCTGTGTGGATCCACAAATTTACTACCACCAAGTGTCCCCCTCGTCTCCTGATAAGAATGATAACTCAACTTGTGTGAGTGGGCCTTGCACCCGTAACACCCGTAACAGCAAAGGGCCCAAAATGCTACATGGACAGATCAAACTTTTCCACCTAAAAAGAGCTCTTATTTTAAAAGTTAGGGACTGCTGAATTTGGGACCTAGCACAATCGGCATTCAGAGAAACCTACCACATCCATACATTTCTGAATACTAGACACCCGGGGGAATCCAGAGTGGCATGCCTTGCATGGATCCCATAACATTTTCCTACACACAGTGCCATGCAAACCTCATATTTCTTATAAAAATACACATTTTCATCACATTGCTCTGAGGGAAAGTTCTGGACTCTGCATTGAGCTACATATTTCCTACAACCCAGTATGTTTTCAAGCTTCCTGATACAAATGGTACCTGAGTTGTGTGGGTTAGCCTAACAACCTTAACAGGAAAGGGCCCAAAATGCAACATGGAAAGATCAATTTTTTCCACTCAAACCCAACCATTTTTCTGCAAATGCGCTAGTTGTGGATTTTGGGCCTTAGCTTATCCAGAACCCCGAGAAACCTACCAAACCTGCTCATTTATGAAAACTAAATACAATGGAAGTCCAGGGTGGTGTGTCTCATTGGGATCCCAAGATTTGTTCTTACCAACAATGCCCAGAAAACCTCAAAATGTGCCTAAAAACACGTTTTCCTCGCATTTCTGTGAGGGAATCAGCAGGAAGCCACAGATTTCTTACCACATATTATTCACCAAAATGGTACTTCACTTGTGTGGAAGGGTGTACCGCCAGAAACATGAAAGGACTCAAAATGCAAAATGGAGACATCAACATTTCCTGTCAAAAAATGACTGATATTTTGGCGCACTCCCACAAGTACAAACGTGCTATTAAAGATTGAATCCATAATACAACTCTTCTGGGTTCTGTGGGCACATTAGAACTGCTGTCTAAGACCACACATCATATCTAAATGTATGATTTATGTAGGCTTCCTGTAAGCAATTGGGATATTAGTTGAAGGTGGTGAGAACTAGGGGTGGGAGGAACTCTCAGAGTTTTACTCCCCAGAATGATGCAGAGTTTCATAAAAACTCAGCGAAATTCCATGGAGTACTGCGAGCTGGTGGTATTCGGCACGTTGCACCGCTCGCACTGATTTTTAGTACTGGGAGCTTGTTCAGCTCTGTAAAATCAGTGAAAATGGCACCACGGGGCATTCAGAGAAACCTACCACATCCATACATTTCTGAATACTAGACACCCGGGGGAATCCAGAGTGGCATGCCTTGCATGGATCCCATAACATTTTCCTACACACAGTGCCATGCAAACCTCATATTTCTTATAAAAATACACATTTTCATCACATTGCTCTGAGGGAAAGTTCTGGACTCTGCATTGAGCTACATATTTCCTACAACCCAGTATGTTTTCAAGCTTCCTGATACAAATGGTACCTGAGTTGTGTGGGTTAGCCTAACAACCTTAACAGGAAAGGGCCCAAAATGCAACATGGAAAGATCAATTTTTTCCACTCAAACCCAACCATTTTTCTGCAAATGCGCTAGTTGTGGATTTTGGGCCTTAGCTTATCCAGAACCCCGAGAAACCTACCAAACCTGCTCATTTATGAAAACTAAATACAATGGAAGTCCAGGGTGGTGTGTCTCATTGGGATCCCAAGATTTGTTCTTACCAACAATGCCCAGAAAACCTCAAAATGTGCCTAAAAACACGTTTTCCTCGCATTTCTGTGAGGGAATCAGCAGGAAGCCACAGATTTCTTACCACATATTATTCACCAAAATGGTACTTCACTTGTGTGGAAGGGTGTACCGCCAGAAACATGAAAGGACTCAAAATGCAAAATGGAGACATCAACATTTCCTGTCAAAAAATGACTGATATTTTGGCGCACTCCCACAAGTACAAACGTGCTATTAAAGATTGAATCCATAATACAACTCTTCTGGGTTCTGTGGGCACATTAGAACTGCTGTCTAAGACCACACATCATATCTAAATGTATGATTTATGTAGGCTTCCTGTAAGCAATTGGGATATTAGTTGAAGGTGGTGAGAACTAGGGGTGGGAGGAACTCTCAGAGTTTTACTCCCCAGAATGATGCAGAGTTTCATAAAAACTCAGCGAAATTCCATGGAGTACTGCGAGCTGGTGGTATTCGGCACGTTGCACCGCTCGCACTGATTTTTAGTACTGGGAGCTTGTTCAGCTCTGTAAAATCAGTGAAAATGGCACCACGGGGCAAGCCAGAGGGTGCTCTTCCTTTCTGGCACTCAAGTAGATTTTCTACTCAAGTGGCAGGTTTCTCAAAACGAACAATCGCAACCTTACGTGATCACCCACATTGAGAAATCTCGCTGGGTGGCCATTTAGCACCAAAAAACATGCTAGAGGACGCAAATTCTTTGTCGCGCTCACCAACAGAACATTGACAAGCCGCATGCAGGAAAAAACTCCGCCACTCGGCAGTCAGCAGAGTTTTGCCGGCGCTCTGCTTTCCAAGCGGAAAGTGGAGTAGGCAAGACACCGCGAACTCTGCTGGCAGAGCATCATTTTTCACCCACCACTAGTGATAACGCACTTCAAATGGTAATCACAACTCTCGCCATCAAAGTCACTAAATAAACCTGTGATCAACCCTCTGGTAGCTTGGCACAAAGAAGTCAGGCTTAAATTAGAGGCAATGTGTAAAGTATTTATTTAGCATTCAAACAGTAGTAAAGGGAACACACAAGACAATACAAATCCCAAACAAATTTAAAAAAATAAATAAAATGACAAAAATCCAATAAGTAGAACTGCAATTATACATTTTTAAAGTTTGAATTAAAAATAGCGCCAAAATCACAAAGCACCAACTGTGGTTACCTGACTACACTAGACCGGGTCAAAGTTTAAGGTTGACATTGATGGAATGAGTGTCAGATACAGGGGACCATGTTCGTCCTGGTGGAAAGTTTGCCTACAGACTTAGAAACCTTTATGGAATAAAAGTGGTTGTCAATGAGTCGTTAGCAGGCCAAGTGGCAAGCTGGATCCGAAGTGGGTCTTGGCAAAAGCAGGTTGCTGAAGCATGGGAGTTCAGGGGTGGTTGTCGACAAAGGCAGGAAAGCTCTGAGTGTGTGAAGTCCAGAGTCTGTGCCTGGGAAGGCCTTGAGGTCAATGGGATTTGGCTCGGCATCGATCTTGGTAAAGTCTTCAATGTTCTAACATAGATACTCTTCTGGAGTCAGATCTCTTTATGCAGGGCAAACCAGCAACCTGGGGCTGACTGGTGATTTGACATTGAAGGCTGTGACAGTTCTCCAGGCAGAACATTGGCAAAATGTTTCTATGTCCCACTTCTTGCAGTTTGAGGGACAAGAGCAGTACGCTTTAACACCAGCCAAGAGTCCTGGTCCTGAGGGGAACCAAATGGGGTTTAGCACTCACTCAAACAGAGACAAGCAGCAGGGTTCATGGTACACCTTGTTGGTATGGGTCAGCTTAGAAGTTGTGGGGAATGGGCCTCTAGAAGCTTGTTGTTTCCCTGTAGCACAAACAGGAAGTCAGCCAACTGACTAGTGGAGTCACTTCGAGGGTCCTGGGTTCAAGGCAAGCAGGTCCAGTCTTCCTTCAGGTTCTTCAGACAGCAGGGTAGTCCTTCTTTGGATTCTTCACAGGTCCAGGAATGTTCTGAGAATGGTAGTGGGGATGCCACATTTATGCCCAGTGAGGGCCTAGTACTGGAGATGCCACACTTATGCTCAGTGCCAGACTATGGATGTGGGAAACTCCTGGCTATTCCTTAACCAATGGGGTAAAGGTTCCTAGGCATCACCCTACTAACTCTTGCAGCACTTTCAGTGTGTTCTACAGGTAACCATACCATAGTGCCTCTCTCTACCTAAATCCAACACAGCAGAGCCTTTTTTTCCCTTGTCAGAGTTCCCTGTGCCTAATAGGCAAATCCTGTCTTGTGGCCTCTCCAAACCAGTTCTCGGGCAACCCCCTCTCCCACTTGGTTTTGATCAAAACTGACTATCAAAACATAAGGTAGGCAGGCTTAGGTGTGAGCTACATCTGCTAATGACAGGGTAGGAATCCTCTAAGGATCAGAAGGGCCTGCTCAAGGAAGAAAAACATCTCTCCACACCCAAGACTTTTGTCCACTGTCTGGTAGCAATCCACGTCTCACCACAGTGGAGCCTTCATTAGCAAGATGCTACTTCCCAGGTAAAAGAGGTGAAGTGCAATTGATAGGGAAGCATTTGCTGCTGGGAGCAATCCACATCTCAGCACAGTGGAGCCATACCCAGTCAGGGGACACTGGACATTGATGGAAAGGCCCCCTTTGACTTAGGCAGCAGGACAATGACTAATTTCTAAAAGTGTACCAAAAACAAGAGGGGGGGACTAGGAGCTTGTTGTGGTGCAGTACCTGTGCTCCCTATGCTAATCACAAACCAAACAAAGGGTAACTGTTGCAGGTATGGGTGCAAATAGTCACCCACAAACAAGAGAAGGAAGGGAAAGGAAGAAGAGAGTAAGATCCCAGTTCTAAATCTCACATACTAGAGGCAAGCGCAAGTCTTGTCTCTTGATGCCCTCACACACCCCGAAGGATGTCATGCTTCATCATCGGGCGTTTGCTCCTCGTCGGGCCGGCACTGCAATGCCCTACGGGTCCCCCGGAGGGTCACTTTAGCAGAGATCTTTTGTTTGTACTGCCGTATGATGAGTGTGGGTGTGAGAAAGAGGGGTCTAAGAGAACAGTGAGTGGGTGAGTGAGTGAATGGTAAAATTGGCTAAGGGATACCAGAGTGAAAAAAATGTAGTGTATAGGTTCCCTTGTCAGGTAAAAAAACCCGTAGGTCGTGAGTTACTGGTAGGGCGTAATGTGCCTTAGTAACTAGAGGTCGACATGGTTCGCGCCGTCTAGGTGGTCAGAACGATCCCTGGCACTTCTTCAGGACCAAATAGCGTGAATAAAAAAGTGAGTGGAAGTGGTTGGGTCTAGAACCCTAATAAATCGGAGCAATCCAACCTTGTGTGCAACTACAAGGTGGCAATAACTTTATTGAATGGCCGCTCCTGTCGCAACCTAGGAGTAGATAAGAGAAAACAAGAAGAACAAATGAGGAGTCAATGTAATCCTCTCTTAATGGCACATGGTTGAGTGCATCTGGTGTCTAAAGACATTTACAGAAAATGAGTTCGACATGCAAGACGTACAACACATATTAAAGAACGACTCCATTCTGGAATAAAATCATGGTTCTTCTCCAGCATGAGTGCACACTATAGTGGGTGCGGTACACCGGCTATAGGTCATGCCACGAGGGTAGCAAGAACATATGCGGCATTGGCGGACACCCAACATAAGTACACCACCCCTGCTGGGAGAAAGCTATTACGATACTCATAATAGTGGTAGCTTCGCGAGTGCATCAAGGTTTTAGCATGATTGCCGTAGTACATGCAGGCGCTTCCAAAATGTGACTTAGCAGCGCAACATGCCATGCAATTAAGAAACATGGCTAGCGGTGTTGGCTCTTACCTAGTCTAAGATAGTTGGTTGCTCCATAGGCTAGCGCATGTGGAAGCCCGCACCGTAACGGACTGAAGTGGAAAAAATGCATTTAGGAGAAAAGAAGAACAGTGTCATCGCCAATACAGAGTGACATCACAGGATGTTTATGTGACCAGGTCATGGTCGGAATTGACCCTCCTGGCTTTTACTTACGGTTTCCCGCCGGGTGCACTGTCTGTCAGCACCTACCCTTTACACGCCTGCCTTTATATTGGGTGCCTGCTCGTCGCGCCCGCTTGAAATACTGCCGGGCCGTGAATGAGGGAGTGTCCGGTTTCTAGGGGCGTGGTGGACCGTGGTGCCCATGGGCGGCCGCCATCTTGGAGTGTATGGTAAACTCAGAAGTGGTCTAGTGATTATGGATAGACCTAACGGGCGGCATATTGGAGTGTACCCCATGCATGTGCTTAGTAAAGGCTGGAAAACAGGCTACAGTACTCGGAGAAGGTAATTCACGAGTGCCAGGTGGCAATATGTGTTAGTGCATCTTTGAGAATCTGTATTTTATAATCAGTAGAGATGAGAGACGAGAGATGAGAGATAGGGAAAAGCACAGCGTGGGTGCTGACAGACAGTGCACCCGACAGGAAACCGTAAGTAAAAACCAGGAGGGTGAATTCCGACCATGACCTGGTCACATAAACATCCCGCGATGTCACTCTGTATTGACGATGACACTGTTCTTCATTTCTCCTAAATGCATTTTTTCCACTTCAGTCCGTTACGGTGCGGGCTTCCACATGTGCTAGCCTATGGAGCAACCAACTATCTTAGACTAGGTAAGAGCCAACACCGCTAGCCATGTTTCTTAATTGCATGACATGTTGCGCTGCTAAGTCACATTTTGGAAGCACCTGCACGTACTACGGCAATCATGCTAAAACCTTGATGCACTCGCGAAGCAACCACTATTACGAGTATCGTAATAGCTTTCTCCCAGCAGGGGTGGTGTACTTATGTTGGGTGTCCACCATCGCCGCATTTGTTCTTGCTACCCTCGTGGCATGACCTATAGCCGGTGTACCACACCCACTATAGTGTGCACTCATGCTGGAGAAGAACCATGATTTTATTCCAGAATGGAGTCGTTCTTTAATATGTGTTGTACGTCTTGCATGTCGACCTCATTTTCTGTAAATGTTTTTAGACACCAGATGCACTCAACTATGTGCCATTAATAGAGGATTACATTGACTCCTCATTTGTTCTTCTTGTTTTCTCTTATCTACTCCTAGGTTGGGACAGGAGCAGCCATTCAATAAAGTTATTGCCACCTTGTAGTTGCACACAAGGTTGGATGGCTCCAATTTATTAGGGTTCTAGACCCAACCACTTCCACTCACTTTTTTATTCACGCTATTTGGTCCTGAAGAAGCGCCAGGGATCGTTCTGACCACCTAGACGACGCAAAACATGTCGACCTCTAGTTACTAAGGTACATTACGCCCTACCAGTAACTCACGACCTACGGATTTTTTAACCTGACAAGGGAGCCTATACATTAAATTTTATTCACTCTCGTATCCCTTAGCCAGTTTTACCATTCACTCACCCACTCACTGTTCTCTTAGAACCCTCTTTCTCACACCCACACTCATCATACGGAAGTACAAACAAAAGATCTCCGCTAAAGCAACCCTCCGGGGGATCCGTAGGGCATTGCTGCGCCGGCCCGATGAGGAGCAAACGCCCGATGATGAAGCATGACATCCTTCGGGGTGTGTGAGGGCCTCAAGAGACAAGACTTGCGCTTGCCTCTAGTATGTGAGATTTAGACCTAGGATCTTACTTTCTTCTTCCTTTCCCTTCCTTCTCTCGTTTGTGGGTGACTATTTGCGCCCATACCTGGAACAGTTACCCTTTGTTTGGTTTGTAATTTCTAAAAGTGTCACTTTCAAAATAGTGATATAAAATCCAACTTGACCACTAAGCTGGATTTTAAATTACTATTAAAATGAGTTCATGAACCATTTTTCTAGATGCTCCCAAACTGAAATTAAATACTATAAGTTGTTATAGTGCAAACCAGTGTTTTCCTATGAGAAAGCCAGCCTTGCCATAGTGAGATACAGCTTTAGGGCTTTCTCACTGCCAGGACATTTAAAACATTAAATACACATGTCCTACTTTTTACATACTATGCACCCTGCCCTATGAGCATTTAGGGCCTACCTTAGGGTTGAACTATATGTAGAGAAAAGCAAGGTTTAGGCCTGGCAAAAGGTTTTTTGCTAGTTTGAAATAGGAGTTTAAAACTGCATAACCAGACTACAGGGGCTGGCCTGGAGACATGCTTTACGATGCTACTTTAGTGGGTGGCACAATTATTACTGCAGCCCACTAGTAGCATTTAATGTACAGGCCCTGGGTACACTAGTACCATATACTCTATACTTACAAGCAAATTAACTATGCCCATTAGGTATATGTCGATTTTACCAAGGAGAGCACAAGCATTTTGCTGTAGCTGGGGTAACGTGTGAAGAGTCCTATGGCCAACAAAAACGTGTTCAGTTAATGGGTTCAACAATATTGGGGAATTCCAGGCAAAGGACGGACATTTCTAACACTTCCAATTGTTTTTTTTGTGTTTTATTTTAATGACAGTGAAATACCTCTTGTCTTCTGAGGCATACATAAACATGATAGTCGTATATTTGAAATAAATGACAGATCTTTTTAAGAAATCTAAGTATGAAATTACAATATTGAGTTTTAACCTACATATATTTAGAAGTAATTTACTTTTAAAATGCAAGCTCTCAATTTCCCATTTCCTTGTCGAGCATGCAAAAACATTCTTTATTCCTTCTCATTGATAATCCACTCACATTTTTATTGCTGTTAGCTTGACTTCATTTCCATATTAGTCCAAGAGTTCAAAGTCAGCAAGCAGCTAATTGTGGCACTCTTGCTCTTTACTGATGAGTGAGAAATCAAGTAGAAAATGTTAATGTATCATATTTTAAGCAACCAAATTACATCCAGGCTGCATTAAACATTATGCAAATTCGAAACCTGAAGGCAGTTATAATTTCAAATAATGTACACTAATATGAGAGTCGAAATGCTGTTACAGATGTCATGGATATAATGAAAGCTGTGAAATATATCATTTTTCAAGAAAACTATAAATCTGCATTCAAATAACGTCCTGGTAATTTTGCATTAGCTGTTATTTTCTGCAGCCGTATACCAATAACTGAGCATGTATTGTAAAGAGCTTTCTTCAAATATGCAGTTCAATCACGTCTTGCGGGTTGTCAGCTGCCACTAAATACACTGAGCCATTCAAGACTTCCCTGCCCAAATGTGGTGTACTGAGTCTATCAGTAATATGAATGAGCTGGGACCTGTTCAGTACTACCAAGACAATGGCTGCGTTTCAATGTGGGGCAAGGATTCACCTATATATGAATGAATGAACGAACGAACGTGTTTATGTGTGGTTTGTATGCGTGTAAACTCACTTACATGTCATATATCAATACCAGCATAGCACCGTTTCTAGGCAGTATAAAATTACGACCTGCTCCACAGCACTCTTTCACTACACACAGATGTTAACGCAGTATGCACATATGCGCCCTGTGCTTGTTTTAGTGATTTCTCTGCCTTTTCTTTTTTGAGTATTGAACATCTTTATACAAATATAAATGGCAAGGAATTCTGATTCACCCAATAGATGAAAGAATAGAACATTCTAAGCCTTGATCCTGGTGCGAGACCCCTCGATCAAAGGGGACGTCTAAGGCTACGTAATGCGTACAACATCACAACGAACCATATAAAACCCTGTCAATGAACTCACCACCCAATAAAAGGCCCTCAAGTGGAAACGCTCTGAAACGAGAGATTTAAAATAGTTGAAAAGCATAATACAGTATACGACCCTGGAAAATATGGAGAATTTCTGTGATTTATAGGCGCTGGAGAAATGAGTAGAGCAAGCCTTCTCTGGGATGGTACCAGTGGAATCAGTTTGAAATATACTATACCTGTTAGGGCAGGGTCATGGCTCATAGTGCCAAAATTAGGCAACTCACCCAACATGAAAAACATAGCATGCACACCAATAAATAAACACACAAGACATGTTTGTTGGGAAACATTTTGCCGCAGGTTTTATTTCATACCAGAAATATGCCAACGTGGTGGGTTAACTTACGGACGATCCAAGGGCAGGCAGCGGTGACTAACCTAAGCTGCCCTGCCCGCCTGATGAGCCAACTGCACCGTGGCCAAACCAATCGGTGCTACCATTTTATGGGAAATGATACCCCCTTAAATACCATGGACCACCAGTTCATCCCTTTACTCACACCTTTTAGGGGCGGAGCGTGTCCAGGCAAGCCCTGGGTTGCTCAGGCTTACAAACGCCCGAAGGACTAGCAGGGCGCTGTCGCTTTCCTCCAGGGTCCTGCCGTAAAGACTCCTGGGGTTGTTTGGCTTCTGCACCCTTATTGTGCTCCTGAAGAGGGTACCCCTATGTACCATTCAGCCTCCGGATCACCCTGTAACTCGGCCAAGCCCTGGATGTGGCCACCGTCATATCCGGGGTCCCCCCACCATGGCAGGCTCCATAATCTTCTGCAACCTGCAGATACCAGTCCATCCAGCTGGACCAATTCCCTATCAACCTCTGGCAGGTGTACCCAGTCCCTATCGGGATACACTGTTGTGTTTGCACTAACTAGCCCATGCCTAATTTACCAAGCCCTTCTTATTTTATTTGATTTTGAATTTGGTTGAACCAAGCCCTCCTGCTTGGTGGGCTTGTACTTGGCTTAATTTACACTTCTGTAGGAAAGTTAGATGACCTCCCTGGAAGTTGGGAACTAATGTTCACTTCTTTAACCACAGTTCCACAATATGTCCCTCTGTGCTAATGGGCCTTCTGATTAGGGTTGTCTTGGCCCTGTAATTACCCCTCACTGCCCAGGCCCTGACTTCAGGATTCGCTGGTAAGCATAGAGGTGTCCGCCTTCAAGACCATGAGTATATTTGTTTGAATAAGTCATTGTGGCCAACACAATACCCATATTTTTACCCGCTGACCTCAATTTGTATGGGAGTACAGCACGGCAAGAAATAGGACCCCTACGGGATGTAAAACAACAGCTCTCTTCATAACCACAGTTCTGTCTGATATAATCCATTGCGCCCCGTGTGCAAATTTGTGCATTTTAATTTGGGGGTTGACTAAGCCTTGTTTACCCCCATTACTTGGATGGTCCCAAATTTCAGGGTTCAGACTGATTACCATGTGCCACACCAGCAAGTGAACATGTAGGCATGTATCAAATTTAAGCTGTGTCATGTCCGTTCGAGGATGCCCGGTGATCCTCTCCCTCCAAGAGCAAGACAAAGGTGGATCTAAAAACAGTGGAGGCCTGGGGTCCCCCAAGTGTGCTCAGTTATTCTGCTACATCATGTCCTTGCCTGCAACCGTCAGCCTGACTGCGATCTGCAGCTGCTGTGTCACCATACTGGAGACCCCACCCTAGCATATGTAGCCCCTAGTCAGACTTTTGCTAAAGGTATACATGTGTGCAGTACCTAAGGGTACTCCAAATCTTCTGCTACCTTCAAGACTTTTGATGGATGTTGTGTTGCCGTACTGATGCACCCACCATGGCGTGGAGTGCCCAACACCCGAATTCTGAAACAGTTATTGCCGGGATGCACACAAGGAAATGTGAAATGCTATAATACCCTTTGTCAGCCAGAGTCCTCCAAAGAAGTGTTCCCCACACCATGACAACGCTGCCCCTTTTATAAGGCAACCACTCCTACACCACCTGGCTGGACCAGCCAAAGGGCAGGCAGTCTCTAACTTTCAAAATGAAGCGCCCTGTGGTACACACTGGTTTTTCTGAGAGCTTATTCCCGTTAACAGGCCACTACGTTTGCACTCCACCCGATTTATTGATACCACTCTATTGGGCCAATAGTGTGTCATATTCAGTACAAGTGGGTACTTGCCTTTTGTGCATCACCAAGTCAGTCCCCCGCTTGGTTTAACCGTATTAAACTTGCGGTATCTACACACTTTCTTTTCCTTCTCCGACTGTACCATGAAAGGAGTTTGCAGCACCAGTCTGAGTGTTGCAATTTTTTTAATTAATTAATTAATTTATTTATTTATTTTTGCTTCAATGCAGGATCCCGTTAACCATACTCTCATGTTTACAGAGTGCATATCCTCTATAGTAATGGCCAAAAGGAAAACCTATTTAAAACCCACTCTTTTTACAGGTTCCTGTCAATGTACCCATCTGTCCATATGTAGGCAAATGTAACACCTCTAGCACTGTGGATCCCACCGCCCTACCATCTAATGCTATAACGGAGGGGGGTGGGGGGGCCTGCACCCCTAGTATTCTGCTTCATTTCATGTCCATGTTGCATGCAAGCCCTTCACCGCCTGGCTGCCATATATAAAAGCTGTGTCGCCATGCTGATGTCCCCACCCTAGCGTATGTAGCCCCATGCCAAACTTCTGTAATGTATACCATAATGCAGACAAGTGTATAGAAATGCTTTTCGGATGGTGAGAACAGGAGATCAATATGTACAGGTTACCTGCCCCTTACATAAATTAAGGGAAAGCCGAATGATTTCCAATAACTTGTAGCCTTTGTGCTCAACCCAGTGTTTCTCTGTACTTTGGAACCACTGCACACTTTTAGGAAGACCAGCTTATGCAACCCGCCTAGCTGCAATGGCGGTAAGGCGGGCAGGATTTAGCTTAACTGACGCAACCTGTAACACACACTTGTTACAGAGCACATACTCTGTTGAAATGACCAATACATTTGCACAGGCAGTTTTATGATAAAACAGTGGGAACAAATTAATAATGTGTCAAATCCAGTTTCAGTGAACGTGTGTCTTATGTGCATCTGCCAGCAAATACCTTGATTTGTTTTGGGCTGTGTTAAAATTGTTGCTTCCGCCACACCTAGGATTACACGACAAGTGCTTAATCTATTGCTTTCTTGACTGCTGAGTGTGCCCAGTCCATTCACAGATATCTCATTACATTAACCACTTCTGACTGCAAAATAGAGGAGATAGTGTGATCTGGACTGCAATGACTATGGGTCACTGAAGGCCACGGCAAGTAACACTGAATTAATGATACGCACCATTTTACTCAGCTTAAGACTGCAGTCGATATAGCCATCCCCCGTCCTGTGCCCTTTCTGCTCTAACCCAGTGTTTCCCCAAAACCTGGAACCACAGCATACTTTTAGGATGACAAGCTTATGCAACCAGTTTAGCTACAAAAGCAGTAAGGCAGGCAATGTGTCAATCCAGTCTCAGTGAATGTTTGTCCTTTGAGTGTCTGCCAGAAAGTAAGTACCTTGATGTGTTTCACTGTTTTTAAATTGTTGCTAGCGATTGGACGGCCTTGAGCCTTATTTTGGATTTGCTGCGGAACTGCTTGTTCGAGTAGGTACATCTTGTGCAACGTGGAACATAATTTTGGGGTTGGTCATGGCTTCCCTGCTTGACAAAATTGTGTGATCCTAGGCAATTGTCTGAATTTTACTTGTACGTTCATTTGCCATAAGGGCACCTTGACATGCATGTGGTCAAGCTATCCGCTGAATAAAACTCCCTTGTGTTTGGATTATTAAACTATAATGTTGTCAAAGTCATAACAACCAACAATCCGGAAGGCTCCTTGTGTTAACTGACTCTCCAGGGAGGAACGCTTGCTAATGAAGTACACTTTTTAATCAAGAAGAGACTGTATATTCGGACGTTTGTTGAGAGATTGTATGGATGCCAGTAATGCCAGCAGTATGTGTGGTAGGGAAAGGGAGTGTTCACTGCTGATTCCGTTTAAACCCCAGTTTTATCATTACAACGAAACGTGTTTTGCCTAGTGCATCCAACCCTGCTCAGTCATCTCAGCGCTGGGATTTGCAGATGCAACTCTTCGCATGCGTTGCAGTCCTTAACCGTAACAGGAAAAGGTGGCCAATCCAGGGGGGGGGGGGGAAGGGGGCTAGTGACAAGCTTACAAGTATTGCGGGTGGCTGTGCTAATCATGACATGTGTTTGTGCGCACCGTCACCTGGAGGTTGTTTTGGCACTGAATACCAATGTTCCTTGATACCAAACTCAATGGTGCTTAATTTATTGACCTCAGAAGAAAGGCTGAGTAGACCTGCCAATATGTGAGCAGGCTGCATAGAATGTCCCTTCGAATCCCTGTTTCAAGCCAATATTGAAGCATATGAAGCGCCACATCCCACTCTGACCCTGAACTAACAGGCCACCCTCACCTAAAGCGCAGCATGCACAGCATCGGAGGATGTGTGGTCCCATCACCTCCTTGTGGAGTGTCTATCAAGAACAATGTTTGTAGGCATTGGAGCTTTTTTTAAATATTATTTTTATTAAATGAATTACATATGACTGTCCACACCAAACGTAACCGATTTGTCAGGATCATAAGGTGTTGGGCCCACCTGCGACTCAAGCCTGGTTGCCCCGTCCCAGTGTAGGCTGCTATGGCCATACCATCGTCATTTACATGACTTTACATGACTCCGTGCTACGAAGATGATTAGCGTACACTGGGGCAGATTTACAAGCCCCTTGCGCCACTTTTGCGTCACTTTTCCCATGTTAAAAGTGACGCAAAAGTGGCGCAGGGGACTTGTAAATAAGCCCCACTGTATATAACTAGATTGGGCCTGCGTGGTGTATGCCCTGGTAAATGTAACTTTTGTTAATTTTATTTTTTATTATAAGCCAGATTACTTTAACGCTGTGTATAGCACGGTAAATAGGGTTGTCACCTGTTGAAAATTAGAAAATTGCGAGAGGCTGTATTTAACCCCTATAGATACAAGCTTCAAACTGAAATGAGATAGGAGAACACGCTGCCCTAATAACCCTGGCTGATCATTTAAGATAAAGACTGGTTTAAACTGAATACAGGTGACTTCCCTTAAAGTGCTACTTACAAAGCATGCCAGGGACTAGAGTCTTAAAACGTGGACAGATTGGCTGTATTTTTCTTTGGGCTAGGTGGTAAACAAACCCAAAGCAGTTGCCAATGAGTACAGCATGACGGGACAATGAGAGGTGTTCCCCTGTGCCAGGAATGTTGGAAGATGCTTAGGCAGAGGAGACTGTTGTTTACGAGTATAACATACCTCCAGCCCACTAATCAACGTGGAGGGCAAGTTCCATACAAGTTACTAAGTAGAATTAAAATGTATTTCATCCCATTTAGTTAAAAGCATGGGGCACATCCTTACGAAACGGGAGGAAACTAACCAACACTCCATCCTTACCCTAGCCACATTCAAAATAGAACTGAGTCTAACCACATGTTTTCTAAATCCACTGCCGTAGCCTTGTGGCTGGCAACTCACCCTTGTCCACTGTGAAGCTAATGAGCACAATCTGCAGCGCTTGAAGGCCGCAACATAAAACTTGTGCTGCAAAGAATTGCGAAAAAACCAAAGCGTGCATCTATCTACAGGACCCGAGCCCTGTGGGAGGGACATTGAAGTCTACAAGATATAGTACGGACTCGGTCCAGGGAACTTATACACGAGGCCACATTGATTTTGAGCGAAGGAATTTTCATTAGTGTGCCCAGTATAAATGAGTTGCGAGCCGGCGCAGGGACTCGAACCTGGTCTCCCATTGCAACAGGACAGTTCGGCCCGTGAGCCACCTCTACCTCCTCTAATATCAGGACTGGTGGTGCTGTTCTCTCCATTCCCTTCGCATGGACACGGTCATTCATTTTTTGTTTTGGGAAATTGTCAGATTTACCCAGCATCACAGGGTGTTTAGTTGAAGCCGAGACTGGCTCCCAGTTAGCAGCTGTGCCCGTAACTTGCCGCATCTTCTCCCCTCTCTATTTACTGTTCCCCGTTAAGCAAGCCAGATACAAAACAGAGATTATATAATTGAGAATGGCACATTACAAAACTTTACAGAGCTGTTAGCTTGAACGGACTGTGCATCCAGTTAAACATTTCGCCCTCTAGAATAAGTTTTGCCCATTAGGAATGCACCTCCAGCAAATATATATATATATATATATATATATCTACACACACACACGATATATCCCGTATGGGCTCCCAGAATGGAAAATAGAACAATAAGGAAAACGGTTCTTAACAGCCAATGGAAATCGACATCCAGAATGCAATCCCAGTTGAAAGGCAGATTTTCGCAGTGAGCGCCCGTCTCTCAAATGTGCAAAACGACAGAATCAAAATGCTAATTCCCTACCAGGAAAGATGGCTGCGCCACCTCGGGGTCCAACCAGTGCACCCTCAGCCCGTTCTGTGCCCGAAGTTGTTCTTTATGTGGTGGATACAAAGCTTCCACTGCCCAGCAAGGTCCCCAACCGCGATAGCCGGTCAAATTATTAACTATCCAACAACAAAATTACACAGCCCGCAGAAAGTCAACAGGGGTAACCCAAAGGTGTCTGCCGATCTCACGACACACCGATTTAAGATGGGGAAGTCTCGCAGGATAGTCGTCCGCACAGTTGCGGTCCGTGGTAGGAGTGCCGGCCGGGCGGTGATGTGGGGTGGGGGAGGGGCAGGGTGGGGGGTAGTAAACCACGGATTACGGCCGAATACAGGTAAGTAAACATTTAAAGAAATAAAACGAATTTCGTTGTGAGCGCTGCATCGCCAAATGCGATGCAGTGCGCGTGGGCAGCCGCATTTCCACATAGACTGGTCACTAACGGGTCACTGGAATATGATTAAAGAAATTAGGTGCGAGCAGTCGGGAACCCTTCTTGGAGACAGTCAGGGTATTGGATTGGCTTTCTTTAGGCATTTTAAGAAAGTATATCAGGAAGACTTGAATGTGACGGAAGGAGAGGTACTGACTTGGTTAAGTCAAGATCATTTTGACCCCCTACCAGCTGAAAAGAGGGAATTGCTAAACGATAGGCAGCATTCTTTTTGTCTAGAAAAGAATATCTTTGCACACAAAAGCAATCCTTAGCAGCATATTCCTCATTCTATGTATGCTGCAGAATGCAGCATATATGGAAAAAGGATGTAACAAGGAAAAATAAAGAAACTTCGCCTTGTTATGCCTCTGTTGGGTAGGTGCACCATTTTGGCGCAAACCCAGCTATATACATCTTTGGGACCTGCCAAGCTCCACGCATGTTACACCTACCTGATGCAAAGTAGCACAAGGGTGCTCTATGCACCGTGTTGCTGTACTTTGTATTTACTAAACCACGAAATGCTATGCAAATGGACTTTGTGTTGCTTATTAAAAACCAAAAAGGATTTTACTTCAAGGCTGCACCACAAAAATGACGGAACCCTAGTGCTAAATGTTGGCATATCCGGATCCTAAGGTTTATGCCTTACCTTAATTCCTACCCTTACAAATACTTCTACAAAGAATAAACGAGGAGGAATTGAGAGACTGAAAGTATGAGGTACAGGCTCTTTGTATTGAAGAAATAATTTGTGACATAATACCTTTTTGTGATGTGGTAATAATTGCAAGAAAATATATTTGTGAAACAGTGAACGGTGGGGTGGGAATTACGGTTGGATGAGGATGACAGAGATGGAATCTTTTATAAGATTATACCATGACTTGCAATTTTTATGATTTTCTAACTTTATTTCAAGGGAGAAGTGTAAATTTTTTCTGAAGGCATAGGGGCGTTGTGCTGTCTCATCTTGCTCAAAAATGAACTCACATTTTTTGTATGCCACAGTTTGCTTGGGGAAGGGAAGGGGCCAAAGTATTTAAACCCCAGAAAAAGAAGCCTACCTAAACTTGCAATTGTCAATAGAAATAAAAAATTATTGGTGTTCTACCTTAATATCACTGTAAGAAAAGTGTGGTACATTAATATAATGAAAAATATAGTAATCACAATAACACCGTAGAACATAGTATTTGTTAAGTGGAACATAATATTTGTTAAATAAAACAAACAATGTAATATTGTTTCATGCAATATCATAAAATATATGTTTTTATATTTTTTTGCAATTTATTTTATTTTTGATGCTATACATTATTATTGATTTTATGTTATTTACTTGAAATTCCATTACAATAATTTTTATTTTTTGGTATTTATTTATATATTTAAATAATAATATTTTAGAATGCTTTTTATTTATTGGTGGGTTGTTGGCTTTGTAGGGGAGTATGTTTGAAAATATATTTAAAGATTTATTTTATAATAATATATGCATTTTAAATTAATTTATTTCATTATATTTAGTAAAATAGATTATGATTTCTTTAAATTCGTTAATTCATTTTCAAATCTAATGATTGTGTATTTTGATATAGTCAGTGTAATCTGTTTTATTTATTTTTTGCTATTTTAGGTTAATGTATGTATTTTACAGATTATATAATTTTAGAATTATTTCAAATCTGGTTCAAACATTTCGTGAGGTTGATGGGTTTATAGAGGATTAGAGTGGGATATGCTTTAAATATATATACATTTATCAATGACATTTTAATTTGTTTATTAAATATGACAAATATTAAAAACAAGCATTTGGGAAGATTTTATGATTATTTGGATGTTTTGTAAAATTGTTAAGTATCTATTTTAAAATAGTTGCTTATTATTATTATTATTTTTATTATTATTACTATATTATTTGTGTTTGTTGTGTTTGATTAATTATAATAATAATTTTCTATATTTTTGTTTTTTCTGCTCAGTTTGGCTAGTAGTTAAGTAGGGCACAAGTGTTTTAAAATATATTTTCATTAATTTTGCAATTTAATTTTCAATTGTAAAATCATTTAACAAATGACTAAATAAAGTGTCTAGCTTTTTTATTTTGACTTCATATTTTTTATTATTTTTGTAAATATATCTATATTTTTAGTGATGTCATCAATGATGTCATTTGAGATGTCATGAGTGATGTCTTACATGATGTCATAGATCATGTAATGAGTGCAGTAATATGTGAGTTCATGAGCAGTACGTGGCTGGTCGCAAGTTATAGTTCGTGCTGGTAACCATAGCTGCTAAATTTCTATGCCTTTCTTTAGTTCAAAACGGTAGTGTTGTCAGTGAATAAATATATACATATATATATATATATTTACTGAAAAAACCATAGGTTTCAGGCACGTTATAGTTAGAAATTAGCATTTAAAAACCTTAGAAATTCACTGAAAAAACCATAGGTCTCAGGGACGTTAAAGTTAGTTGGACATTTTTCTTCTACAAAACCATAGAAATTGCCCCGTTATAGTTAGTTCAGCTAACTATAACTCGCGCACCCCCAATGCACTTCTGATGATGTCACATATTACATCATTCATGACATGGTCAGTGACATCACTGATGACATCTCAAATGACACCCCGAGACACTGCAGGAGCCGGCCCTGGGGGGTGGCGGTCCCCAGGGCCATCACAGGCTCAAGGAGGGGGGCCGCGCAGCCCCCCTCTCTACCATTACAAAGCCCCGGGGAGGTGGTGGTCCCCGGGGCTCGGGGGTCCGTATCGGACCCCCACATTTGCATACTTAGTGCCCCGGGGAGGTGGTGGTCCCTGGGGCGTGTGGGGGGGCTCGAGCCACCCCACACAGGTTATTTAAAAAAAAATTAGAGCCCCGGGGAGGTGGCGGTCCCCGGGGCTGCGGGGGGGCTACATGCCCAGTGTGTTTTTATCATCAAAGCCCTGGGGAGGTGGTGGTCCCTGTGGCGTGTGGGGGGGCTCGAGCCCCCCCACACAGATTATTTGTTTTTTTAAAAATAGAGCCCCGGGGAGGTGGCGGTCCCTGGGGCTGCAGGGGGGCTGCGTGCCCCCGTAAAACATAAATAAAGCCCCGGGGAGGTGGCGGTCCCCGGGGCTGTGGGGGCCCCTGTGGGCCCCGCTATACATTTTCTGCATGCCCCCGGGACCTGGCCCACCCGGGGGCTTAAAAATAACTAAGTGCTTCATTTTTTAAAAATTTTATCGGCAGGATTCACGCACCCGGCGCGAATTCTGCCGTTTAAAAAAAAACACATGCTTTTTTTGGCCCTGGGGGTCCCTGTGGGACCCCCCGAGCAGGCCTAGGGGGTCAGGGTGTTTCTACCCTGCCCCCTTTTCTTGTTTTTCATGTTTTTTTCTGATTTCCTGTGGCTCGGTTACCGAGTCACAAGATGGCTGCCAACACTTACTGGTTTGGAGTGTTGGCAGCCAATTAGAATGAAGCTCGTGGTCGGGAGGGTTCGCGAATCCACCGCGGCCATAGATATCGAAACTTTTTCTTTTTGAAATTTCTCAGCAACTACTGAACGGATTTACACCATTTAACAAAAAGGACTTTTTCTAAACTAAGGCCTGCCTTTTTGCCAAATTTGGTGTAATTCCGTTCAGCAGTTCGGGCTGTAGCTTTGTCTAAAGTTTCCTATGGAAAATAACATGGGGAATACGCGTTTTGGGACCCCCCTTTTTTCTCAGCCCCCGCTTGGCGAATCACCCCGAAACTTTCAAGACAGGAACTGACCGGAGCTGATTACTAGTTTTGAAAATTTCGCGAAGATTCGTCAACTGGCGCCAAAGTTATTGGGAAAACAAAAAACGCTTTTCCTATGGAAACTAGGTCCCAACTATAACTACCTACTGGCGACTTGGACCTTCATGGAGAGGGAGCATTTTGCATCCAATTTTTAAAGCAGGCGCTAGATCGGACCCAGCAAATTATAGGCTGATTGCCCTTATTGACGTAGAGGCTAAAATATACGCGTCTAATCTTCTGACAGCATTGGAAGAATGGGTTTCCATGAGCAAGATCCTCCCTATCACACAGACCGGGTTTAGGCCGGGAACAAACACGTTGTGTAATTTGTTAGCCTTAAACCTTCTTGTCGAAAAAGCTAAGGACAAATCAACAAAATTATATACCTGTTTTGTCGACTTAAAAGCAGCATTCGACACAGTATCTAAGGATCTCCTATGGCAAAAGATGGCAAATTGGGGCATTCCATCAAAGTTACTACAGGCCATCATCAACCTGTACACATCTACCTGGGTCAAGATAAAATTAGGGAATGGTGAAAGAACAACAGCAAAGATCCCAACGCACATTGGCCTAAAGCAGGGATGTGTACTGGCCCCCACTCTTTTCAACATTTTTACTGCAGACTTGGATAAGAAGCTAACAGAAGTCCAAAGAGATCCTCCAAAGATAGCACACCGCAGAATAAGAAGCATGCAGTACGCAGATGACATTGTCCTATGTAGTCAGACCCCAATGGGCCTACAGCGTTCAATTACAATGCTGCTCGAATATACTAGGGAGCACGGTTTGTTCATTAATTACAAAAAACGAAGGTCATCTGTTTTTCATCACACATAGGACAAAACAAAAAGTTTAAATGGCACGCAGCAGGAAACACCATAGAACAGATTGTGGCATACAAGTACCTAGGAGTAGTGGTAGACTCAAGGTTCATATTAAAAGATCACCAACTAACCAGAAAAGCCCAGGCAAATAAATTACGCTTTGCTTTAAATTTACTAAAAATAAAACTGAAGTGCCCATCCAACTTATATTTATTAAAAGTCATTGCTGCTAAGTTTCTTCCAACGAATACGTACGGCTCTGAATTATTCAAAGGACAAGATGCAAACTTCCTGAATCTCCAACAATCAGGGCTATTTAAATACATCTTTCAGATACCACAGTTTGTATCTCAAGCCCAAGTACGTCTGGAATTCGGCTATTAAATCAGCACCCAGTAAGACAAGCAGCAATAATAAAAATGTGTTGGAAACTAAAAGCAGCACAAGAGGATTCCTTGATGGGTCACTGCTGGACCAAAATAAAGAATCAGACAAAGGGAAAAAAGCCTGGAACACAGTATTGGAAGAAGCATTGGTAGCCCTCAAAATGCAAGAAGCCTGGAACACTAACTACAGATTTGCAGCTTTTAAAAAATAGCCAATAATGCGGCAAAACAAAAAGCCTGGATCACAGACAAAGCCGCCCTAGCAAAGAAAAAACACGGCTGGATGGTATTACCCTCATATGAGAGATGTTCCCCCCAATCAAACCTAGTTAATCATATAACAACAGCAATTCAACAATTGCTACTTCGAATTCGGTTGGGGACTTTCATCTCAAAAGATCAGGTTCCAGCATGGAAACAAACATGGCCAACAACACTATGCAGACTCTGCGGCAAAGTGGAAGAAACTCTGATTCATTTATTGTGCATTTGTCCAACTGTGAACAATCTGAGACGTTATTATTTATTACAAGCATTTCGTATACATCAAATTAGATCATGTCGGCTAGCAGTAATGTTAGTACTGAATAGTCAACTGTTACAGGTAGCATGTAGGGCCACCAGATTCCTGCAGAAAGTCAATTCCTTACTACAGAAATCTGAAAAATAGCATCTTGGAATCTTGAGGCATATGAAAAGAATGATGTCAAATTTACAGTTTTCTTTTCCCTCGGTTTTGTTTTTTAGATATTTTTATTATGCAAAGATTGTACTGTTATTTAAGGATCTGCACACTGTGGCACATCTTAGAGTATGAAATCAAATGGCTATAATTTAAGGATTGAGGAGTAAATCACTGCACAGTATCTAATTCAACGTTAATATTGTAAACACGATAGCATACACTATCTGTGCATTCTTTTTTATTTTTTTAACATTATATGGATGATTTTAGTACAAAAAGTGTAAAGGTTTTAATTAACTATATACAATAAAATTTACTTAGTTAGTACTGGCGACTGCCAGTAGGTAATATATATATATATATATATATATATATATATATATATATATATATATATATATATATATATATATATATATATATAGAGAGATAGATAGATAGATAGATAGATAGATAGACAGATAGAGAGAATTGTGTTTACATAGGAAATGCCTTTTTTGTGTTGCTAATCATTTTGGCGCAGTTTGACGAATCTGCATGAAACTTTCCAGGAAAGTGCTGTTTTTTTCCTAGTTGCACATCAAAGTTTCGGGGTGATCCGTCAAGCCGGGGCCAAGAAGAAGGAGGAGGTACAAAACAACGTTTCCCCATTAATTTTTCTATAGGAACTAGCTACAACCCAAACCACAGAACAGATTTACACCAAATTTGGCAGCAAGCTAGATCCTGGTCCAGAATGACTTTTTTTTGTTTTGGTGTAAATCTGTTCAGTAGTTTTGGAGAAATTAAGGCTAAAAATGTAAACATCACACAGCAGAGGATGCGCCAAGCCAACAGATGTCCTGTTTAGTCCCGAATGAAACTCTAAAAACCACAGAAATTCACCAATTATAGTATAGTTATCCCAAGTAACTATAACTCATGTCCTACGTAAGGGTGGATGGAACTCACTGAATTTCACTCTGCAGAATTCCCCGGAGTAACATATAAACTCATAGGTGTGTATTGAACACGTTATAAATGTGTGCATTCAAGAGTAACTATGTGTGCAAGCAACAGTTGACTTGTATTCATAATGCACCACACAAAGCTTTGGTTCTGCAGAAAACGTTTGCCACAGGAGAAAAGATTCTACGTACTAGATACTAAGAGGCCTATTTAAGAAAAAGAGACCTTTCTTTGCTGCAGTGTGTGACAGGGAAAAGGCACGAATGTGCCCTATTTAAGGAAATACAGTACATTCCTGTCTTTTCCTCTTACCTGGTGCCCTTTTGGCAGCCTAGCGTCAATGCAGGCACCCTTGCACCATGGTGCAAGGGTTTCTGCATGCATGCATGCAGAACTGTTTTTGTGCAGGAAGGGATTTTAATTGGAGAATTCATACCCCTGACATTCCAGGAAACCATTGTCAAAACCATTGTAAACAGACAAAATGAAGAAAACAATCAGGCCTTATTTGACAGATAATACAACAAAGCCACAGAGGGTGCAGAGAAAGGAAACTCCTGCAAAGAGTGTGAAAAGTTTAAAAGTTTAGAATAGGAGAGAAAAGGGAGAGCAGAAAGGAGAAGAAAAATAGAAAAAAGAAGAAAGAGAATCCTATAACAAAAAAGAAAAAATACATCGAACAATGATATAACGTAGACAGGGTAGGCCGACAAACATGAAGAATGACATACTTAACAAAAACCCAATGAAGGTGAGGGAGGGACCACACGAAGAAGACATCACATCCAATCTAGAGAGAGTTGCACGAAGCGGGACGGGGTGGCGCGACAAGTAATGGGGAACGAACACATCCACGACATAGAAAAATCGTCTTTAGGGTAAAAGAGAACAATATCAATTATTAAATCAAAGAACAAACCTTAAATTATTATACTATAGCAATAAAGCTCATCAACAACAAGAATAGTATGGTACATTCCTGAAAACAACATATGTAACAAGGAAACTTAGCAACAAAACAGCAGTCCCTCTATAGAAGTTGAGGGTGTCATATCCATGACATCTGCTCTGCAGGACGTAAGAAAGTCCCGCAAATAAGAAGGATCTTGTTAAGCTGTTGTTTTATTATTATGCGTGACTTTGAAAAAGCATGGGTGAAAAAGAACAAACTGGGCTCCCATTGAATGAAGGGCAGGTCTCATACTCAGAAAGTCTTTCCTCTTATCTGCCGTAGCTTTAGCATAGTCTTGAGAAAAATATAGGGCATTTTCTGACCAGGCGATCCACTTAAGGCGACATGCAGCCGTTATGACCTGCATCAAATCTGTATATTCTAAGAAGTAAAGAATGATGTCTAAAGGTATTTTAGGAGGTGAAGCAGTCGAAAGAGGGCGACCCAACCTATGAGCTCTCTGGATGTTAAGTTGCGGCGTCTTCTCCAACTGTAAGACCTGAGGTAAAAAAAGATTTGAAAAAGAGAAAGGGTCCACTCCTCCTGTACCTTCAGGAAGGCCATAAATACATAGGTTGTTTAGTCAATTGTGATTTTCAAGGTCTTCGACGTGTCTCTGCAAAGAAGAAACCTGTAGCTGTAAGGAGTTCACTTTGAGAGACGTGTCATTGAAGTGTAGGATTTGTTGTTCCACCGAAGACATACGTTCCTCCATAAGTGACCATTTCTCAGTGAGAGTTTGCAATTCAGCATTAGTGTCCTCCATAAAGGGGCATAGAGCTCTAATTTCCTCCAATAAAAGGTCAAGAGAGGCTGCAGGTGCAGATTTTTCAGGCGAAGGTGTGTCTTTTTTAAGCCTCTTAACTTGTGATTTACAGGCCTGGGCTTTTGAATGACTTTGCAGGTCAGATATGAGAAGAGGCCATGTTTTGCCCTACATTTGAAGTAAGATTATCCATTGCAGAATAGACAGCCAAGGTTGGCAAACCCCTTCTTAGTATTCCTACTGGAGATTGAGTTATGGAGTAAAGAGCTTTTGAACTGCCCATGTATTAAAGTCACACAAAATGAGCAAGACAGCGTAGTCATTGTGAGGTAAATATTACTCTACCACAAATATTAATTCAACTGATGCAGCAGTTAAAAATTCCAGAGCAGTCAGGCCAATAACAAGGAGACGCAGAGCATAAATTTAGAAGCTCCACAAAATTCACACAAAAATACTGCTAGAGACCTTTTTAATAATGATGCAGTGCTCCAATCCTGTCAACAACTGACGAAAAGTTCTTTAACAAATTGTCAGAAAGCCATTGCATTGAAGAAACAGGTCTGCCAGAGGAGGACAATAATTAAAACGATTTTTAAAAAAAAGGGAGAAGAGGCAATGCCTTTAAGAATAAGGGAAACTCAGCATGTAGACACTGCCTTTAAAAATATGGGCAGCCATCAAGGGAGGAGCTACCAAACATTTCCTCAGAGAGTGTCTAAAATGTCAGCCGGCTCTGAGGAAGAGAGACAGGTCGCTTCAAATCCTACATGTGGGCCGCCCCGCATCCCAGAAAGCAAACAAAAAGAAGCCGCTGTGCATACCCTTTAAAATTTGGGTCACACATTGAGAAACAAAGCAGGTGGGGCCGCCACCGCACCGCCAACATTTGCGCCATCCTCAGGAGCCTCACAGGGGGGCGTCCAACACCACCCCCCTCGTATGTGATTAAGACTGTTAGAGGTCGAAACATGGAACTGAAATAAACTGGAACTTGCTGTGTATATTTCCCGAGTGTACCACGTGTCCACGGGCCTGGAGATCGGAAGGAGCTTCTTGTGTGTACATATATATATATATATATATATATATACAAAAAAGTTGCCTTTGCGCGGAGGTCACTCCCAACAAGCCTTTAATATCTGGTAACAGAACAATTGCGGTGAGTGAAATACTGAGTATTTTTGGAACAGCTGCGGAGTTTATTAACATCGGAAAGCTGAGGGGAAAATAAAGCAACCTTGAAAGTTAAGAAATGAGCAAGTTCATTTATTTCCGACCTATTTAGGCAGGATGTGGACTCCAATTCCCGAGATGCAGTATAAAGAGGCCCACAAGGGAAGCTATTTAAACGGGACAATTTGAATTGGAGGATCGACGGAAAGAACATTGCTGAAGACATGCTGCCTTTGAAAAAGGACATTTATGTTTGAAACGCGTCAGGCAAGGCATGGTACTCAGTATTTCACTCACCGCAATTGTTCTGTTACCAGATATTAAAGGCTTGTTGGGAGTGACCTCCGCGCAAAGGCAACTTTTTTGAATATATACATATATATATATATATATATATATATATATATTCACTGAAAAAACCATAGGTTTCAGGGACGTTATAGTTACAAATTAGCATTTAAAAACCTTTGAAATTCACTGAAAAAACCATAGGTTTTAGGGACAGTTATAGTTAGTTGGACATTGCACTCGTACAAAACCCGTGAAATTTCCCCGTTATAGTTAGTCCAGCTAACTATAACTCGCGCCCCTGCAATGCACTGCTGATGACGTCACATATTACATCACTCATGACATGGTCAGTGACATCACTGATGACATCACTGATGACATCTCAAATGACATCCCTGATGACATCACTGATGACATCATCCAGTGACTGTGTGTTTCTGTAAAGTTTAAATATTTTTAATATATATAGGAAAAGACGTATTGAAGAATGAGTGGGTGTGTAAGTGTCTGTATGGATGATTTAGTAGGTGCGTGACTGACTCTATAAGTGAGTGATTTAACGTATCTTACTGAATGCATGGGTTAGTGACTAAACTGGGTGAATGTCTGTATCCGTCTGTCTGTTGCTGTGTAAGTGGCTGCATGTGTTTGTGAATAGCTACATGAGTGTCTATATGAGTTATTGAATGCCTGTCTGAGTATCTGTATGGGTGCCTGAGTGTTTGTGTGGGAGGGGTGTGTGCAACTCTGTGCATAGATGTGTGAGTGGGTGATTCACTGGGTGGATGGTTTCAAGAGTGCAACTGTGATAGACTGTATGGGTGGGTAAGTGTGTGTAAGAGTGTGTTAGTGAGTGAATGTATGTCCCAGTGGTACATGTGTGAGTAACTACATATGTGAAAGGCAGTATATATGTGTGTTGGAGTATATAAATAGCTATAAGCTGAGAGTGAGTGATTGTGATAGTGGCTGTATGGATGAGTGTGTGCTTGTATCAGTGATTGTATAAGAGCGTAAGAATGTGCTAGTATTTGTATGAGTAAGTGAGCTGGTGTGTGTATAACTGTATAGGTGTGTAAATGGTAGTGTGTTTAATTATTTGCATGACTGACTAGGTGTGTGAGTACCTCTATGGATGAGTGGCGGTGTTTGAGTGTCTATAAAGGAGTATGAGTGCATATGATAGTCCTGTACTGAGTGACCGTAAGTATGAGTGACTGTACGGGTGAGTGAGTGGATGTGTGCGTAGACCTAAGAATCAGTGAGGGGGTATGTAGTTATTGGTGTTGGAGTGTCTATGGTTTTGCGAATGGCAGTCTGTAATTTAGAGTGGGTGTATCAAAGGTTATATTAGGGTGTGAGGAGGTGCATGAGATTATCACGTGGATGATGTCATCAGTGATATCATTTGAGATGTCATCAGTGATGTCATCAGTGATGTCACTGACCATGTCATGAGTGATGTAATATGTGACGTCATCAGCAGTGCATTATGGGCGCGAGTTATAGTTAGCTGGACTAACTATAACGGGGAATTTCACGGGTTTTGTACAAGTGCAATGTCCAACTAACTATAACTGTCCCTAAAACCTATGGTTTTTTCAGTGAATTTCAAAGGTTTTTTAAATGCTAATTTGTAACTATAACGTCCCTGAAACCTATGGTTTTTTCAGTGAATTTCAAAGGTTTTTTAAATGCTAATTTGTAACTATAACATGTCTGAAACCTACGGTTTTTTCAGTGAATTTCAAAGGTTTTGTAAATGACAATTTTTAAATGTATTAATTGTTATATACATTTTTTTCATACTGATTTACTACATTTTTAGAAACAATTTTTTTTTACATATTTTATTTTTTAAATTACATTGTAATTACATTATACATTACATTACAAAAATACTTTCTCAGAATGAATTACTTTAGTTTAAATACTTTGCACATAGGCAATAGACTTTTAAGTACAGTAGTTACAGTTGTTGCAATGGGCAACACATTTTCAAACACAATGCAACATTCAGCTCAATGTGAATTTCTAGTTAAATGCAATTACTTACTTTATGGATTACTTTTTCTAACCACAGGACTGGATCCTAGATTCAGTCCTGGGACATCTCCTGTAAACAGTTGAGTAAAAGCGTTTTGGTTACAGTCGTGATTTTTAAGGAATATTATTGTACTTTAAAAGTTGACAGAAACTTTTTCTCATAGAATCACCAATGTTATCCTATGGAAGGAAATTCACTTAGAAGGTAAAAACTGTTATCGTTACTTTTTCTTACTCAGTGTTGGATCCTGGATCCAGCACTGGTGCATCTCCTGTAAACAGTTGAAAGAATGCGTTTAAGTCATACAGGCGATTTTTAGGAATATTTGTAGTTTGTGAAAATCGACACTTTGAAACTTTTCTGCTGAAAACCAGACAATGGATTCCTATGGAAGAAAATATAAGTTACTGGTAAGTACGGTTAAAATTACTTTTCAGGGTCAGTGCTGGGCTAAAAGATGCAGCACTGGGTTCTCTCCTGATAACAGGTGAGTAAATTGGAATTTGTACTTTGGTTGATTTTAGAGGAATATTATAAAGTTCCAAAACTCCACACTTAGAAGAATTTCCAAGTGAAACCAGTCAATGTTAGCCTATGAAGGAAATTCAAGTTACCGGTAAGTACGGTTAAAATTACTTTTCAGGACCAGTACTGGGCTGAAAGATGCAGCACTGAGGTCTCTCCTGATAACAGGTGAGTAAATCAGAATTCGGATTTCGGCTGATTTTAGAGGAATATTTGTATGTTTCAAAAATCAACACTTAGAAACTTTTTCAGCAAAAAGCAGGCAATGATATCCTATGGAAGGAAATTCAAGTTACTGGTAAGTACGGTTAAAATTACTTTTGAGGATCAGTACTGGGCTGAAAGATGCAGCACTGAGGTCTCTCCTGATAACAGGTGAGTAAATCGGAATTCGTATTTCGGCTGATTTTAGAGGAATATTTTAAAGTTCCAAAACTCCACACTTAGAAGAATTTCCAAGTGAAACCAGTCAATGTTAGCCTATGGAAGGAAATTCAAGTTACTGGTAAGTACGGTTAAAATTACTTTTCAGGACCAGTACTGGGCTGAAAGATGCAGCACTGAGGTCTCTCCTGATAACAGGTGAGTAAATCGGAATTTGTATTTCGGCTGATTTTAGAGGAATATTTTAAAGTTCTAAAACTCCACACTTAGAAGAATTTCCAAGTGAAACCAGTCAATGTTAGCCTATGAAGGAAATTCAAGTTACCGGTAAGTACGGTTAAAATTACTTTTCAGGACCAGTACTGGGCTGAAAGATGCAGCACTGAGGTCTCTCCTGATAACAGGTGAGTAAATCAGAATTCGGATTTCGGCTGATTTTAGAGGAATATTTGTATGTTTCAAAAATCAACACTTAGAAACTTTTTCAGCAAAAAGCAGGCAATGATATCCTATGGAAGGAAATTCAAGTTACTGGTAAGTACGGTTAAAATTACTTTTGAGGATCAGTACTGGGCTGAAAGATGCAGCACTGAGGTCTCTCCTGATAACAGGTGAGTAAATCGGAATTCGTATTTCGGCTGATTTTAGAGGAATATTTTAAAGTTCCAAAACTCCACACTTAGAAGAATTTCCAAGTGAAACCAGTCAATGTTAGCCTATGGAAGGAAATTCAAGTTACTGGTAAGTACGGTTAAAATTACTTTTCAGGACCAGTACTGGGCTGAAAGATACAGCACTGAGGTCTCTCCTGATAACAGGTGAGTAAATCGGAATTCGTATTTCGGCTGATTTTAGAGGAATATTTGTATGTTTAAAAAATCAACACTTAGAAACTTTTTCAGCAAAAAGCAGGCAATGATATCCTATGGAAGGAAATTCAAGTTACTGGTAAGTACGGTTAAAATTACTCTTCAGGATCAGTACTGGGCTGAAAGATGCAGCACTGAGGTCTCTCCTGATAACAGGTGAGTAAATTGGAATTCGTACTTTGGTTGATTTTAGAGGAATATTATAAAGTTCCAAAACTCCACACTTAGAAGAATTTCCAAGTGAAACCAGTCAATGTTAGCCTATGAAGGAAATTCAAGTTACCGGTAAGTACGGTTAAAATTACTTTTCAGGACCAGTACTGGGCTGAAAGATGCAGCACTGAGGTCTCTCCTGATAACAGGTGAGTAAATCAGAATTCGGATTTCGGCTGATTTTAGAGGAATATTTGTATGTTTAAAAAATCAACACTTAGAAACTTTTTCAGCAAAAAGCAGGCAATGATATCCTATGGAAGGAAATTCAAGTTACCGGTAAGTACGGTTAAAATTACTTTTCAGGATCAGTACTGGGCTGAAAGATGCAGCACTGAGGTCTCTCCTGATAACAGGTGAGTAAATCCGAATTCGTAGTTCGGCAGATTTTAGAGGAATATTTGCACAATGGTGAAGGTAGGGGGCAGGGCCTGAGGTGACATCTGTGCAAACGCGCCCCGTGGCGCGTTTTAAGTTGGGGGATTAAGTCCCCTTGAATCATGAGGATCCCTAGGGGCCAACTAGCCCACCAGGAACCTCCAGTATGCGCCAGGGGGCTGCGTTGCAGAGACGTGTAGAGGGGCCACACTCCTTTTTACACCTCTCCGCAACACAGCTCTGTGGCGCTTTCTGGATGTACCTGTTGGGCTAGTTGGCCCTCAGGGACCCTCAGGATTGAAGGGGATTTAATTCCCCATCTTAAAACGCGCCACGGGGCCTGTTTGCACACATGTCACCTGAAGCCCCGCCCCTCCCTTCACCACTGTGCAAACGCGCCCCGTGGCGCGTTTTAAGTTGGGGGATTAAGTCCCCTTGAATCCTGAGGGTTCCTGGGGGCCAACTAGCCCACCATCTACCTTCCAAAAGCGCCACAGAGCTGCGTTGCAGAGAGGTGTATAAAGGGGCGTGGCCTCTGTACACCTCTCTGCAACGCAGCCCCTGGCGCATACTGGAGGTTCCTGGTGAGCTAGTTGGCCCCCAGGGACCCCCAGTATTCAAAGGGAATTACTTCCATCTGCAAACGCGCCAGGGGGCGCGTTTGCAGAGTGGTGAAGGAAGGGGGCGGGGCCTGCGGGCAGATCGTTTTTTTTTTTTTTTTTTCCCTTTAGGGGGGCTGTGTGGCCCCCCTTCCTTTTTCTTATTTTTGGGCCCTGGGGACCCCACCCCCAGGGCCTTACCCCCTTTTTTATTTTTTTATTTTTTTTTTTTAAATTATTTCTGGGGAGGGGGGCCGCGTGGCCCCCCTCCCGGGCCACTACTTGCCCCAGGGACCCCATCCCCCGGGGCCTGGCCTCTGGTTGGGGACTGTGGGGGGGTCCCCAAACCCCCCACAGTCCCGCCGGCTCCCCGTGTCCTACGGGAGCCGGCATTGCTTTTACACATGGGGAGCAGCTAACATGCTGCTCCCCGTGTGGAAAAGCAATTGTCTTTGGATATTGGTAGCGAGCAGGTTTCCTGCTGCTCTCTTCCAATATCCAGCAGCTTGTAATGACAGGACGGGAGCCGCGAGGCTCCCGTCCTGTCATTGCAAACAGCAGTGTCCCGGGGGTAGGCACCCCGGGACACTGCAGGAGCCGGCCCTGAGGGGTGGTGGTCCCCAGGGCCACCACAGGCTCCAGGAGGGGGGCCGCGCGGCCCCCCTCCCCACATCAGCACAGCCCCGGGGAGGTGGTGGTCCCCGGGGCTTTGGGGGTCCAAAACGGACCCCCATTTTAATTTGTTAGTGCCCCGGGGAGGTGGTGGTCCCCGGGGTGTGGGGGGGGGCTCGAGCCCCCCCCCCCACACAGGAAAAAAAAAATTAAAAAGAAAGCCCTGGGGGTGGCGGTCCCTCGGGCTTGGGGGCCCTTAGAGGCCCCCATATATAAAATAAACACCTCCCCAGCATGCCCCCAGGACTTGGCCCACCCGGGGCAAATTAACATCGAAGCGCGGGAGACCGCGCTTCGATTTTTTTTTTATCGGCAGGATCCGCACACCCTGAGCGCATCCTGCCGATTTAAAAAAATAAATAAATGCTTTTTTCTGCCCAGGGGGTCTTTATGGGACCCCCTGAGCAGACCTAGGGGGTCAGGGTGTTTCTACCCTGCCCCCTTTGTGCGCTTTGCGCACTAGTTTCTGTCCCTCGGTTTGTCATCAGTGATGTCACTGACCATGTCATGAGTGATGTAATATGTGACGTCATCAGCAGTGCATTGCGGGGGCGCGAGTTATAGTTACCTGAACTAACTATAACGGGGGAATTTCACGGGTTTTGTACGAGTGCAATGTCCAACTAACTATAACTGTCCCTAAAACCTTATGGTTTTTTCAGTGATTTTTTAAGGTTTTTTAAATGCAAATTTCTAACTATAACGTGCCTGAAACCTATGGTTTTTTCAGTGAATATATCTATATATCTATATATATATATATATATATATATATATATATATATATATATATATATATATGAAAATCTATATATATATATGTATATATGTGTGTGTGTGTATTTCTATATATACTAACTTATGAGTGCATGTTAAATGAAATAAGGTATATATGTTAGTTGCATATTGTAGGAAAGTAGGATCTGCTTCTTATGGTTACACCCACTTTTTGCTGGATGTAATGCTGTTTTTGACTAGTCTGATTGGGATCCTGCTAATCAGGAGCCCAGTCTATCTGCTTTCTCCCTAAACTGTTATGCTATGTACTTAGGTACACCCCAGATTGGATACTGGGGTACCTTTTTCAGTCCCTAGTATATGGTACCCACGTACCCAGGGCATAGGTACCCCAGAGGTCTCCCATGGGCTGCATCATGTATTGTGCCACCCATGAGAGACCATTCAAAATGTACCTACAGGCCTGCCATTGCCGCCTGTGTAAGTCGGTGCATGCACCACTTACTTAAGATATAGGTTTACTATATCTAAGGGTCACTACATTTAAAACCTATAAGTTACCCCTCTAGCAGGCCTTTACAATCCTGAGGGCAGGGTGCTTGGTTCGAAGTAAGAGTGTGCCCCTGCATGAGTAGGACACCCTTGCAGCCTACGGAGTCCATTCTCCCGGGTTGTCAGTGAAGCAGCCATACACTAATATAGAGGGGCATTGCGTGACCAAGCAATGACCATCTCGAAAACGGCTGCAATGAACCCTATCATGTTTGGTGTCAAACATGTTGGAATCATACTGCCACACCGGTAATCGGTGTGGGAGGCATGATTCCACCCACCGGGAGAGCCCTCCGTTAGGCTCTCGTTGTTCCCAGTACCAGCCTTCCAGTCCCGGACAACACAAAATGGTTGCTGCTGACCAGAGACACATTTGTGCCCTCCTACAGTCGATCCAAGCTCGAGCAGGAGAAGGCTGGATAATAGGCATCCTGTCACAGGGAGGTGTGACCACCTCCCAGACAGGTTTTAGTGTATTAGGGCTGGGTGGGTGTGCTTGCCACCGCCTGAAAACCTGCAGGAGGGGCACATTTGGTGTCCCTATGCATAGTTCAGTTCAAACCAGTCCTGGGAGAAGTTGGCTCATGCTCTGGCGTGAAACTGGACAAAGGACATGGGAGTAACCGCCTCCCCTGAATCTTCCCAACGCTTTCCTTAGGGTACTTATGGCTTATCTAGGTGTAGGTCCCTAGATTCGTCGTGGACAAGATTCAGTACTGAAACCACTGCACTTCGACCGTCTGGGCACTCTGGACTTCGCTGGACTTTGTTTGGGCCTGACTTCGTCTCCCTCTCAGTCTGCTGCCTCATCTGTGCCCGTGCACCATACAGGATCTGTGTAGGGCCTGTGGAGCATCCAAGACACCCAAAGATAATCTCCCTTGGAGTGAAGGAGTCACTCCCCTGCATTCGCAGGCACAGCAACACTGCTGACAGGTCTGCTGATCCCAAGCTCCTACGGACTCTGAAGGGTTAAACAATGCAGGAGGTGAGTTTCTGCGGCCCGAGCTGCCCTCTCAACCAGTTTAAGGTCAGAATCCCTTGTGGGGGCTGCAATACCCGAACCCCTGTGCAACGCATACTTTTGCAAGTGCAAATGCTTGTTGGCAATTCTGCAGCAAGTGTATTGGGCTCTAAGTAGCCCTCGCCTCTCGCAACTTCTCCTGCAAAGATCTTCAACCACATCACACCGTGTGCTCTGTGGCCTTTTGTTTTGTAAAGCTGCTCGAGGTCCTCCTGCGACTCCAGTGTCTTCGACCTGTGGGTCCTGTGGAGGGTCAACTACATCTTCTTTGGGCTCTCCCAATTGCTCTGGGCTTGCCCTGACTCCCCTGCTTGTGGTGAGTCTCCTGGACCTTGCTGGCCCATTTCCTGCAACTTCTTGACCTCCTGTGTGGGTTGCTTTTGCCAAGGCTTGTTAGTGCTCCCGCTGGACACCGACCCTTCAGCACTCAACATCCTTTGTGGGAAAGCTCGTATCCAGCTCCTGGTTGTCCTCAGTGTGGCCTGGTCCCCACAGCTGCAGAGTCAAGGTCATCAACATCTATCCTGAAGCACCCGGCATTGGTGGGCATTCGTCTACCGAGCCCCTGGTCACTCTCAAGTGAACTAGACTCTGTCCCCTCTGCTTTCAGGTACTCTTCATCAAGAATCCACATTTGAATTCCCACTGACTCTTTCTCCTCTTCCAGCAGCAGCACTTTCCTGAAGTCCTCTATTGGGTTCGACAGCGGTTTCCGATGCCACTTCACACCCATGCACCCAGCTTCCCTGGGATAGGTAACTTGGGTACCACAGTATCCACGGGTGGGGTGGCTCTCCAACCTTATGTCTTCTACAGGGTTTCTTCAGGGTCCACTGGAAAGGGTCCTTAATCTTTAAAAATCCAACCGTGACTTGCACATAGACTTGTAGGGAGCACACAGTTGTGTACTCACACTGTACACACTCTCTGTGGGGTCCCTATCTACTTACCTTGGGTGGTTCTGTGGGTCTCCAGCAATTCTACATCTCCACATTGTCCTGACTTGAGTCGTGGTTCTTATACCACTTTCTTAGTATATAGTTTGGTGCCCCCCTGGTGCCCACTGTGTAGTAGTGCTATTTACTGTGATTTCTTTGATAAAGTATTATGTGCTTTGTGTCTATCTCTGTGTAGGGGATACTGTAACATTCTAGAGAGTATTCTATAATAAATACATATTTCTATACATACTTTGTGTGGTTCCTTTTAATTTAATCTACACTATAAGAATGCATTCTGGTAAAACAAGCTGCTTTACACACCTTCAAGACTAAGCCTGACGGCTGCTCTCCACAGCTACCACTTAAATGGCTTCCTAAGGTTGTCTGAGACCTCTCACATCATAAGGGTTGTCTGGACTGGTGCAAGGTGCCCACTTACATTTGTGGACATCATATACCAGGCCAGCTTCTCACAGAGCCTATGTAGATTCAAGTGCTGGTGTCTTGGCTAGAGTGACATGAGGATAGTACGGTGATAGGTGTTTGGGGCGTTGACACAGGGGAGTCCTCGTCTAGGGAAAGTAAATAAGAGTGGAGAAGCTGCCAAATATCTCTTGGTCAGGCAGAGGGAGGCTGTCGAGTGGAGAAGACTTTGCTCATTAGGTTGCAATACGACATGCATCGCAGCCAAGCTTTGGTGGTGGGGGCGTACAGCATCACCCCAGTGGATGGCACTGTATTTTTTTGCTAATAATAAAGCAATTGCGGAAAATCTGCGGTAACTTGGCAGAATGGATGAAACGTTGTGCAGCAATGCTAAACATGGCTAAGGAAATCATCTGAGTGAGTATGTTGAACATTGCCGTCCAGTATGCGGCAATGGTAAGACAGGTCCAAGTAAGATGTGGAAAGTCTGCTCCTGAAGAAAGACACTTCAGGCAGAGGGATGACCTAGAAGTTCTTAGTGAGTCCCATATGTGTAATATAGAATCTATGTAAAAAGTGAAAATGAAGCAATTTATGACGATGATTGGGGGATACCAGATGAATCTGTACACAACAATAGGACCAGTCTGTCTGCGATGGGCAGACCCAGATCTTCCTCCCAGTGCTGTGATCAGGTGGATGGAAGACTTCAGATGCAAGGGGGTAAGATGGTATGTGGGACCACAATGTACCATCTAGTCTATTAAAAATAAATCTGTCCATATATGTAATGTCTACTTGTGAGGTATTGATAGTGTACGCCGGAACATGTCCATCCGGGAACAAGTCAATGAAGGTGTATACATTATGTAATGTCAAGGTGCGTTGTACCAGTTTTTCAACAGGCAGTGGTAACCAGGGGTTCAAGGCCATGGGGAGGTCAGGGGAATATAGAAAATCAAAACCCAGTGTCCCACCAAGTTTAGGCCATGTCCAACAGGTGGTAGACAGATTTTGAATGTCCGTTGGGTCTAATTTAAGGCCCTGTGGTAATAGATCATTTAAGGGTATGGGATCTGCTAGATCACATTCTGGTTTAATGTAAGGCAGATGGGCACCTGTATGAACTCAATATTATGCAAAGTGAGCCTGGGCTACCAAGAAATAAATGTGAAAGTCGGGGACGGCGCATCCACCACAATCATATGGTAGAGTGAGGGTTTCCCAGGCAAGGACCCGCACATACTAATTTCAAAAGATGGCTGTGTAGCACTGTAAAGAATACATTTGTTAGAGGAATAGGTATATTTACAAATAGGTACAAGAAATGAGGGAGGACCGTCATCTTAATGATGGCTATACAGCAGCCAGGGAGAGGCGAAGTTTTATCCAAAGGTCAGCTTGTGTTGAGAGTCTATCCATGGTGGGACTGTATTTTAAGCAAATAATTTCTTCTTTGTCTCTATGTAAAACAATACCTAAATATTTGGTGGTATCAGCAGACCATTTAAAAGGGTATTCACGGGGGGAATTGGTGGCATTGGTAAGAGGAAACAGCTCTGACTTTGCTCAATTGATGCACAAACCCGAGAGGCCACCAAAGCGGACAATCTCCCAGACTATAAGGGTCAAGTTGTCTGAGGAGTGCCTAATAAACAACAGTATGTCATCACCATACATTGACATGAGGAGTGGCCCAGATTTAAATTGGGGGCCTCGGTGCATGTGGTACTCTTGAAGATGATGTAGTAAGGGATCCATGCCTATGATCCTTCCTGGTGCCTCGGGATATAGAAAAGAGTTCGGAAAGGGAGCCATTGATTCGGTAGCGGGCTGTGGGATCAGAATATAATAAAGAATTGAGAGCAGTGAATCTTAGAGGAATACTGAGCTTTTGTAATGTCACATGGAGAAAAGGCCATTTGAGAGAATTAAATGCCTTTTCTGCATCCAAAAGTGTAACCACCGCAGGTTTTGCAGGAGAAACCCTGTTCAGAATGGAGAACACAGTATGAAGATTAAGTGAGGTTGATCTATGTGGTATGATCCCAGTTTGTATGGGAGAGATTATTTGCTCAAGCAGTAACGAAAGTCTACTAGCCATAGCTTTGGCAAGAATTCTATTGTCAAAGTTTATTAAGGAAAGTAGCCTATCTGATGAACAGAGTGTAGAGTCCTTGTCAGGTTTGATTAGCAAGGAGATCGCAGCCTCATGCGTGGTAGGGGGAAGGACCCCTCTGTCTAAGGCTTTGGTATAGAGCTCTAGCAAATGGAGAATCAATAATCTTGAAAGAATTTAACAGCAATGTGTATGAATGGCTGCGACCCAGAGGTCTCAGAATTGGATTTTTCGCTACGAATAATGGCGGTAACATAGTCAATGCCATGTCAGACAGTGGCTCTTTCTGGGTCCTGTGTTTGGCCCAGTGAATCAACCAGGTGGTGCAAGACTTTTTCACAAAAGAAGACATAGCAACATGCTATGACCATCTGCAGAAGAATTTGCACTCATTTCAACCATTCTTTTAAAACCGTGAAGCAGTTGCGTATTATTCACCGCACTAATAGAGCACCTGTCATTGCGCTGATACAGGAGGTGCCACCAGTTGGAACTTGACCTATTACATGTTGCAATGATTGTTTGAGCAGTACAAACAGATCGATGACTGTGTCATTCAAAGAGGAGGGGATGCCATTGGGAAAGCTATGACCATGAATGCGAACAAATGAGGCCTAGTCAAATGCCTGACATAGATGCTACTCCCTTTTGAGGTTTTCACACAGGAAGTTAGCAAGGAGGACAGTACGATGGGCCAAGCTATCTCATTTTTGCATCTGCTACAGGACAAGGTAAAGAAGGTGTCTGAAAGGTGTGCCCCCACAGGTGTGAAAGAAAACACAGAAGCACATGCCTTGGTTGTGAGCTTAATCCTTCACTTGGCTTGTAATACAAGGCTGCAATATAACATCATCTCACCCAAACAGTACATCTGTGCCATACTACTTCATCCATGGTACATAAAAATTCTGCCCATTTTCATTCCTTTTTCAAAAGGGAATGTTTCAAAATGCAAGAGGTGGATGGTTGAGCAAGCTGGAGACCTGGAAGAAGAACGGCTGGAACTTAGAGTCCCACCCGCAGTTCTGAGGTGCCATCTTCAACTTCCAGAGAGGGCAGTGTTTGTTTCACAGCAGCCAACAACACCCTCAAACAGAACACCGGCAACAACAGCAACAGAATGATCGGACCCAACCTATACATTGTATTGGTTTCAATCAGCAGGGCTTAAGTCCAGTGCCGAGGCAATGGCGAAAGAGGTTTAGCAAGAGGCAGCACCAATATGATCTACTGGATGTTCCAGGAGTATCTGGATGATACAAAAGAGGTCTATGTGGGTCAAGACCCATTGATGTATAGGTATGGGAAGATGCACCAATGTGAAGAGGTCATTATAATAAATGGGGTAACCCAGTAAAGTGTCAAAGGACCTGGGTATCGATCGATAAAGAAAACAGTTGGTCCTAGACAAGCCTAACTATACTCAATTAGTGTCTGTACTATGAAAACAATTCATATAAGCAAAATTATATAGTCTAGAGGCACATTCAAGCAAAGAAATCATCAAATCATAAATTGGGGGTCACCGAAGATTCGTTAAATTGCAAACATCAATTTATTTTCACACTGAGTATTATTCATAGAATGAAATACATATGTAGAAGCATAATATGCAGCATGTAATATTGACGCGGTTATTTTCAAGGGGAGAAAGAAAGGTGTGAAAGTAAGTGCTCATGTGGAGAATAGAAAATGGAGATGAAGATCATCAAGATGCATATAGAAGACAATTCAAATATGATATTGCAAATGGGATCTGGTAAGAATTCCTGACAGGGCCGGTATCCCTACAGTATAGGGCCTACCCCTGTACTCAATTTCAATTTCCGTTAGTCGTTTTACAATTCGTGTCACAGTGCGACTTCATCTGTGGCTGGGATATGAGGGGAGTAGAAGTTGGGTGTAGGCCCACTAGGGGGATGTCGATGTTTCGACCCTAACGCAAAAGGGCAAGTAGACTCCTCTGCTGCGGATATTCCTCAGGACAGGGAAGGGGGACCTGAAAATATACCAGAGTCAAAAGGGTGGCCAGGTAGAACTACAGTGTCAAGTATATTACCCCCAAATAGGTGGGTGTTGGGTAAATGTGCCAACATGAGTGCCTATAGAACACAGCCATGCTTAAAAGTAATTAATTGCTCACCAGAGCAAAGGTCGTGGTGGGAAACACTCATGAGACTACTTCATGGTGACGGGGCGTGGCTACGATAGCAATGGAGACAGACGTGCCTGGGTAGAGCTCCGTCAGAGGCTCCCCTCTCCAGACTCATACATCCGTTTACAGGTATCCGCCAGGGCTCACAACTACTCCTGAACCGATATGAGCAAGATCTGAAGCTCCGCTGAAACTTTCAACTTGCCCGGACCCTGCATCCCGCATCGAAGCCCTTAGACACGAGAGCTGCCCGGTGAGTCGTTGCCGCACGGGCGGGACTCGCTACGCGAGCTCTCGGCTTGACTCCTCCCACAAGGCCGCAGGCAATGGTGCAGCCCGCACAAAGCGACGCCAAAGTGAACTGCTGAAGCCATTCCTGACGGGAGCAGAATTAACACACGCAGAGAGACTCGGGCCCTCTCCAACATTAAAATGAGCCCACCTCTTTGGCATTGCTATTCAGCTCCAGCCATACGGAAGATCTTGCACCTCCGGGGGAAAAACGACAGCAACTAAGCCAAACCTGGCTCAGTCCCACGCCATACACGAATGACACGGAGCAGTAATTCTCCCGCAACGCTGTGACCCTGAACTTCCCGCTACACCCGGCGAAATCTTACCTCGACCGGACCCTTCCTGTTGCGTCAGGACCTGCCAATGCGAGGGAAGCCTCATGGATCGCTGCAGCACGGACAAGACCACCTACGTGAGCCCGGGGCTTGACTCCACCCACAAGGCCGCTAGCGTTAGCATACACACCGCGGAACAGCTCTGGGGGGAAATATTGCGGTTGTCTCAGACAGAGACTAGCGCAGCGCATGCAGAGAAACCTCCGGATACCATACCACAGAGGATTCAGCACTGCAGAGGACAAAAAAGTGCAATTAACACACGCTCACACAAGCTCCAAGCCATAACCACCTGCCGCGAGGGACAGGGTTTCTTCCGTCGTGCTGTGCTCTCAGGACCCGTCACCATAACGAGTTGATCACTTGAGGTGGGCCCCGTTAGAGACCACGATACTAGCGACACGCACAGTCTGAACCACGCAGCAACAAGGGTCAATTAATTGAACCAGAACGCGGTGTGACGGGTGGCGCGAACTGTGGAACAAGGACACACCTCAAGACATCTAACAAAACGACCCAACAGCAAGTCGCCAACACCTCTGAGACAATCCTGTACAGAGAGTTACCTTCACCTGAATGCATTGCCCAGTGCGGAGACGGTGGATTCGCCGAACTTGACGTTCGCCCTGCTCAGATATCCAGTCCAAGTTCTACAGGTAACAGCAGCGACACTCTCACAGAAACTAATTCACGGCCACGGTAGGCACTGCACTGAGCTGCTAAGCATCGAGGCCATTCCATAGATGCCCCCAAGCCCAGGTCACGAGGCAGTCCCATCACAGTGGGAGCGAGTCAACACACCCATGTGGATCCCATAACAGTATTCTCTGATGCAGCGCACCGACTAATTGGCTCTCGCCGATGCACCCACGAAGCAGGCAACGAAGCGCACAAGATAAGTGGCGTTACAATAGCGTAACTATACACAACACGAGACAATTTAAACCCACACTCTGCAACTAATGTCGGGTGGCAGCCATGCAAGGACGGGAACAGGAGGCACACAAGCACCACCTACCTCATCCAAACCTAAAGCGGATAAGATGGCCAAACAAGGACTCACAGATCAAAGAAAAATTGGAGGAAACAATTAACCAAACTCGCACCTCCTTGGAGAACAAAATAGATAAAGTGGCCATTGACCTCACCCATCTCCACGCAGATCACAGGAAACTAGCTGATCGCACCACTACCTTGGAAACCACGCTTGCCGATATTAAACCACAGGTGACGCAAACGGATAAACATGTACAGAATCTACTAAACCGCGTGGAGTTCCTGGAGGAGAGGACTGAGGATGCCGAAGGACGAGCACGGCGAAACAATATATGCGTAGTGGGCCTGCTGGAGGGCAAGGAAGGGAGAGATCCAACCTCCTACGTCGAAAATTGGCTTCGTGACTTGGTGCCCGAGGGAGTCCTTTCGCCTCACTTTGTGATAGAATGAGCACACAGAGTACCAGCGAGACCCCCCCTACGGGCTCGAACCCGCGGCCATTTCTCATCAGGCTGCTCAACTACAGAGACAGGGACACTATATTGCAAGAAACCAGAAAGCTACAGGATATCCAGATAGACAACCACAAAATAATGTTTTTTCCAGACTACACTATGCAAGTACAGAGGCAGAGATACTCATTCATGGCAGTAAAGAAGCGTCTTCGACAATGTAATCTCAAATACACCCTGTTATTTCCAGCACGACTACGAGTGGTTGCTAACGGCAAAACGCATTTCTTCTCCACTTCAGAGGAAGCAGAGGTCTGGATAGACACCCTTGATACCGTGAGAACCGGAGAGTCAGTCATCATGGCAAAGGCTCCAAAGTCAGGGGCCCCTTTTCGTCGTCGTAGGAGAGAGCGTAGGCAGACTACGTCACGACCTTTCCCTGCCGCGGGACCGCAACCAGAGCTGATACTCAGCGGGCAGCGTGAAGCCCTACAGGCAGCAGCAGAAATCAGCGGCTCCTTGATAGCCGATGGCGCATACAAACTCCAGTCACAATGAACACACGAGCGATGACGACCGAGCGTATGGCCTACAGACTTCACAAGACTCAGGCGATTTACCGCATGTTACTCCGCAAACGGCTGATGACATAGCATGAACAATGAAGAGTAACGATGCAGACAGAGGTACTTGTCCAGTCCTTTACTGAACAGTCCCCTGAGATGGCTGATGATAAGAACTCATACAAAGATATGACTCTGGGGTAGGATTGGGGTCCGAGGTGGGGGAATAGTCTGGATAGCATAATTTGACGTTGATTCTTGTGCTTCCCTTTCCACCTATAGTTAAAAGGGTGTCACTATAACAGTAAATGTAACCCCTACCCATACTCACTCAGTCCGGAGATGGGGAGCCCCCACGAAACAGTTCACGTACTCTGACATTTTACATAGTACAGTGCGAAGCACACCCCCCCTAGTCATTATTTGAATGTTACCTCTATTAATGGTTTGGACGATTGCTAGTTGCATATTCGCCCTTTTGGCATTTCTTACGGGATTGTTTTCTTTTTTTGGGATGCCATCTATTGCAAGCTGGACTATGATACGTAGAAATCTGCCAAAAAAGCAGTCAGACAAGCTGTTACTTGCTATGTTTATTGAACCCAATGTGTTTATCGAACAGCTATTTATTCATTCATTCAATGTCAGTAAAAAGCAAACAGTATGGTTTCACTCAAGATAGGCACGTGGAATGTAAGAGGCATACATACCCCATCACGTAGATATCAGATATACTCGTACCTCAAAAGACACCAAATACAAATAGCCCTCCTCCAAGAGACACACTTATCTAAATCTGAAATAGTGCACCTACATCGCCGCTGGCGTGGCCAGTTGCATGCAACAGGATACTCAGCATTTGCTCGAGGGGCACTCATATGGGTTAGGCCGGGAGTTCCATTTAAAATCCATGACTCGATGGTAGACACAGAGGGCTGATATGTTGCAGTTAAAGGCACATTAGATGGCAGACAGATTGTCGTTGCATCGATCTATGCCCCCAACACAGAACAAGATGCATTCCTGGACAATTTATCACGTGTACTGGCGCCATGGCACGACACTCCCATGATTCTGGGGGGTGACTATAATAGTGTGCTGGATGTCTCTTTGGACCGCTCTTTTCCACCCCTTCCAGGCACGAGCACGCACAATGCTATGAAGGCATTGACTAACTGGGCGACACAGTGGCATTTGACGGATGTATGGAGGCATCGATATCCCCACGATAAAGTATATTCCTATTATTCAGGGGCTCACAGATTACATGTGCGCTTAGACCGCTACATGCTTTCAGAAAAGCTGATTCCAAACATCTCCACAGCATATTATTTGGGTAGGACACACTCAGACCATAACCCGCACGTCCTTAAAGTGGAGTGGGAGCATACTAGACCGCCAATTCCTACCTGGCGGTTACAACCCGACGTCCTATTGGATGCACCATTCCGCAACATGTTAGCCACTAATATCACACAATATTTCGAAGATAATACAGGTACAGCCACGACACCGCAAATAGAGTGGGACGCATTCAAGGTGGTAGTCAGGGGTAACTGCCTGAGCACACAAGCAGGTATGCGTAGGCAACTGGAGGTAGAGCTCACAGACGTTGAAAAAAACTGATTAGGAACGAGGGTGAAGCGGTGGGGGGCTTCGCAGTATCATTGGCACAGGACAGGGAGGAACATTTGCGATTGTTAGAGCGACTCCGCCATTTAAATTATGCAGCGCATTCTGCGCGGACACATCAAATGGGGGACAAACCAGGTAAATTGCTGTCATGGCTGATACGGCAAGACGTTGCGACTGCACCTGTGACATCTATACGCACAACGCGGGGAGACATTGTACACACACAGAGGGACATACACAATGCCTTTACAGCACATTATAACAAATTGTACCAATCTCACTTACAGACTACAAGTGAGGACATACATTCCTTTCTCACCGAACTCACACTACCACAACTGGCACCAGAACAACAGGAGGAACTCAACGGTTCTATTATACCGGAGGAAATCAGAGAAAACATTTTCTCATTATCAAACGGTAAATCACCAGGCCCAGATGGCCTGCCGGTAGAATTCTATAAAGCATATTCGGCTGTATTAATACCGCAGTTGCTACGTGTGTATGAGGCAGCAATAGAAGACTCAGCTCTTACACCCACACAAAACGAGACAATGTTGGTCTCTCTCTTAAAACCTGGCAGAGATCCTGAATCTCTTGGCTCCTATCGCCCGTTAGCACTACTCAATACAGATTATAAAATATTCGCTTCCATCTTGGCCAAACGTATAACCCCATTCGTGAAAACTCGAATACACCCTGATCAAAATGGATTTGTTCCAACCTAGAAATACCTCTTTAAATATACGCAGGCTGTTCAGAATCCAAAAGTATGGTCTGGCTGTTCCGAACATGGAACTCTATTACCTAGCAGCCCAAATACAGTGGGTCACGAAATGGATGAGTGGCAACAACCTGACTGACACAGCTACCACTGCACCCCCGTGGACACAATTTCAACTATAGAATCTGTTTCATCCAATTGCGAAATTTCCCCGTCCGTCTCAGCTGCACATAGAACTGGCCCATAGATGCTATAGGAGAAGTCTACAACTCACTAGAGACACGATCCCATACACCCCGACACTACCACTTGTCGGAACACCCCGAGGCAGAGATAAAGTGACAGAAACAGCACTGACACCCTGGCATGAGGCAGGCATAGAAACATTGGGAGACTTGTACTCAGAGGGTGCTCTTCTAGCCTTTGGAACTCTGGCAGCAGATAGTGGCATTCCGGTGGGGCAATTTCTCCTACACACAGCCATAACGCGGACTCTGACACTAGCATGGGGAGATGTGACAACCGAGCCACCAACACACCTGCTGATACAATACTTGCATGTTATTGGGGAAGGATCACATGTGATACACTGGCTAGTGGAGGCCCTGCTTACACATACATTAAAGCCGTTGACGAATCTCCGTGCACGATGGGCTGAAGACAGGGGTCAACCCTGGACGGATAAGGAATGGGAACATGTACTCGCTAGCTCTACATATATACCGCGGGGTTCCAAATTCAAACTTATACAAATGTACATAATACACAGAGCGTACCTTTCACCGGATAAAATAAATAAGTACTTTAATATAAGTACCTCCACTTGCCCGCGGTGCCAACTTGATGATGCCAGCCTCCTACACATGTTGTGGTCTTGTACCTTACTTCAGACATACTGGTGCGCAGTCACGGAGACACTTACGAAATGCACTAAAACCCAGATGCCCAACACTTGGGAAGTCTGTATCCTCGGGATTTATATACGCACAAAGGAAAATAAGGTAATCTCCCGGTTTCGTGACCTGGGCCTAATAACTGCAAAATGACTGGTCACCAAAAGATGGAAACACCAAGATCCCCCTGCGGTGGTTAGCTGGATGAAATCCCTAGAGGTGTGGGCACAGGCAGAAAGCACCATCCTACACAGGGAAGAGACACCGGGGATGCGTAAATACCCAATAGCGCAGTCCTGGGACGCTATCCTCAACACACTCACCCTCCCTAATGCTGCGGAACTCACAATGTCTTCGCAGTTGGCAGGCGATAGTGCTGATCTTAGTGCCCAATAAACCCTCTACTCTATATGTGTCAGCGTAACTTAGTTTATCTGTTAAGATAAGATTCACATCTGCATGCCCAAGACACATTCTACAACACCAGATTTGACATACTCCACTCTAACATCCACCCGGTCAAAAACAAAGCATGAGATGCAGCTCAAACAAAGTATATACAACATGACTGAGCTGCAGCACACTCTAGGTGGCACCCTCCACAATGTTCCCTTTATTAGTATTAATTTTGTTCTTCTTATTTCCCCCTAGTTGATTTACAAATTAAAATAAAATATCTATTGATCTATACAGTATTCATGTATTTCAAGCATATGTCAATGCCAGCAATGCTTCGGCGCGTATCATTTATATAAAGAGCGTTTACAAGATGACGGAAACATTCGAAAATACGCAACAGTTGGCAGATATATGCACATATAGGATGTGAACACCGTTTGTTAATGGAGGTAACACCATGCGTATGGAGAAGAGGAAAGTTATAAACTGTACATGCATGAAGATACACATGCCATCACTGTATATACTGTTGTACTCTAATGATGGGAAGATCCATTTTTGGTATTTACAGGATTGTAACAACATCATTTCCACACTGTATGACAAATGTGAACTTGTATGTTTAATTATAGAAAACTCAATAAAAGATATTTAAAAAAAAAAAAAATGAGACTACTTCATGGTCGTGTTGCGAATAATTCAAATTCATCACACTCCTGTGGATTCATCAGGGTCGGAGATAAATCACCCCACAGTGCTAAGAAGCATTAAAAGAAAGGAACGGGACATTAGGACAAACTCAGGTGTATACAAATGGACACGGTGAAACAACGAGCACCGGCACCCCAATACCCTGACTACTCTAGTAATTTTTTAGAGGAGGGACAATGGGAGGACTATCGATGGAGAGGGCGACCCTGGGGGCGACCCAGGGGATTGGCACACCCCAGGGGATTGGTACAACCCATGTGAAACCGTGGCAGGGGCAGGTCAAAGAAACAGGTCCATTTCCGCCAGGAAACCCATGGGGAAATCCAAACAAGACGACAGCACTACAGTTTTATTTGCTCTGCCTCTGAGTCTTCTTGGTAAACTCCTCATGAAGCTTACCTTCTTTCTGTTCTTCTCCTTGACTCTAAAATACAGTTTGTGTTTTGCAATCTGCAGGCCTTCTAGTCTCCTACACGAATGAAAGGCGAAAGCTGAGCTCAACACTCCTGCTTATCTACTGGACCTGTCCAGAAAAGCACCCAAGAGTGATGGACATTCCAAAGGAGAATGCAGATGCACCACTTAATTTTGCAATAAAGTATCATTTTTCTTTTAACAATCATATTTGGAGAACTGAGTGGGTGGGGTCACTAGAAGACAGAATATTTAGATATCTGATAACTTGGGTTTCAGAGGTAGAAGGACTGTTTGCAATGCATTTAACTTGTTTAACCATCATGTACTAGTCTGTCCTCAATTCTTTGTAAAGCTTGATATATCCCAATAACTCAGTGTTTTTATTTTGATTTAGTTGTCTGTGATGGACAATCATTCTGAACTTGTTCTGTCATTATGTAGTAGTCTGGTCTCAATTCTTTGTAAAGCTTGATATATCCCACTAACTCAGTGTTTTTATTTCCATTTCGTGCCTGTGATGGACAATCCGTCTGAATATTCCTACAGTTGGAGTTCACCTGGTTAGGAGGGGGACCTTGCTTATGAAGTTTTGATGCCTTCCCTGTTATTGTTTCATCTATATTCAGGTAATACAACAATGAAGTGAAGTGAGCTAGTTTAGTTATAAAGTAAGTAACTAACTGCTACTAAAGTTGATCTAAGTTGTTGTAGACAATATAGGCCATGGCAGCATCCACCCTAATGGTCAAGATAGTCACAGAGGTATAATAATAACTTTATAACAAAGCAGTATAATACACTCTTATAAGCAGATAAACAGGCTGCTTAAAAACTAAAGGCAGCAGTGCAATGTAAAAGTGAAACACACAAAAACGACTTCAGGAATAAATTTCAATGAAATATAATATTTTTCCCTTTATTTATTTACAAACAAACTCACCTTCTCCACCCACAACAGACCCACCCCTCTCCCAAACAAGTTGATCCAACCACAAATCTCCAAAATTGTGAAATGTCCAACAAATAAAAAAACCTGGTCCCAACTCCCTTCCCACCCTCTCCACCCACAACAAGTCCCTCCCACCAAAACAAAACATTAAAAAAGGGCTAAAAGAGGGCATTTTCAATTTGGGTCCAAAGGTGGTCCAGGCACTGCTCCATTCTGACGAGCCGGCACTCCATAGCGTCTAGCCACTGCAGGATGTGCAACAACAATGGCCTGTCGGAGGTGGTGGCAGCAGTTGTTGTCAGCTAGCTTAGCGCCCACAATCAGATGGCCGGAAGGCTGGAGGCTGAGGGGGACCAATTGCACTGGGGCCTGACTGACTGACAAGCTGTCTCTTCTTCCTCCAGAACCAGCAGCCACCGGTATTCCTTGCTGGATAGGGTCCAGCCTCTGCCGTCGCTGACGGGCTGCAATCTTCTGCCATATGGTGTTGGGTGGTATGGGTGAACCAGCAGGAGTAGCTATATTGAGAAAAACAAAAAGAAAAAAGGCAAATTGTAATTCTCTGTGGAAACAATTGTTTGAAATTAGTGTGTGTCACAGTAGCAGTACATTACTGGCCCCTAGGGCCATTGGAATTTGATGTGATTATGATTAGGAGAGTCACATGGCCAATTTCTGTTATGTTTTACCCACACATGCCTTGCATGAAAATCACTGACTTTGTGGCAGAAAAGTATTAAGGCAGAATAAGAAAAACACCGGAATAAAAAAACTGTGATTGGAATTTTTTCCATCTAAAGGTTTTTCAGGTAACTAAACAGACACTATGAGTGAAAAAATAAATTGTCTTTCATTAATGATTAAGGCATTATGCACAATGGACTATGAGTGTGTTGTGCTAAATTAGTTAAATCAAGCAAATTGCTAGCCAGCGCTGTGGGTATTTTGCTACTGTCTGCAGCTTGGGCAGCTGTAGTTGACAATTTTCTGTTTTTGATTCCAATGGCCCTGCTCTTCCCCAAATGCCTTTCTCTCTCTTCTATCCTGACTCCAAAGAGGTAGATGAATAATAAAAAAGAAACTACGTCACACACCTCACGTATAAATGCAGATATTATCTTATCCGCCGTAAGTAGCCGTTGGGGAAAATGATGCACTGTGCTACAGGGAAAGGAACCAGCATTATCGATTGTATTTAGAACGTTCATCACAGCGTATCCCATATGCCAAACTTGACATCAAATCATGCACTTGCTCCCCCTTTACCCACTGGCCTCACCCACCACCACTTATTATTTCCAATAAATTCATTTGCTGGGCAGTATGGAAAGGAAACTTGACTTACTCCACTGCAGGGTGGGGTAGAGGGATTAAGAAGGTAGGGTAGAGCTTTTGATATAGAATAGAGGGGCCACTGTCATTACACTGATCATCGATTTGTCATCTTTGGCTTATTCAGTCATTGTACTGGTCAACAGAATTTGAAAGGGAAAAATCTGATCAGGCGTAAAATAAATCTGTTATGGGAAACCATGAAATATATTTCAGAATAACTTCACATGGCTATAAAATCAAATGTGGCATAAGCCAAGAATGGATTTTACAATTTTTTGTAGGCTGGAATGGAAGAACTTAGGAAAAACTAAAGGAGTAAAGTACCATGAGGTGACTTAATGCGCGAAGGGAAATACACCTTGTGTGTTCGGTTTGCAATGTATTGAAAACTTTGTAAATGCTGAATTAACTGAAGCAGATTCACATTGCACAGCCAACACTGCAGTCATGAACTGAACCATACTACCCTTCTGTCATGGGTGGCAAAATACCATGGGTGGGGAGGGGGGTGATGAATAATGATGGGTGGGATACATCTGCATTGCTTAACAAATACAGTGAGTCAAGGGAGGCGAACAAAAATGTAAAAAATACCCACCCACTTTGAACCATAGCTTTGATGATAACCCTACATAAACAAAGTAAGCGAAGTAGGTGAGCAACGTTCCCCTCTCCATGAAAAGAGCTGCCTTGCTTATTCATCCAAGCAATCCAAATATTCATGTATGCTTTCATTCTAATTCACTCAAAGCCATAATGATTTAAGCTTTACATTCTCTCATCCAGTCTTTCACCAAAATTTCCAATCCATTATCCACCCATTCAATATCCACCCTTTCTTCCAACCATCCTTTCACCCACCTATAAACTAAATGTAATTTACCTCCCCAGCGCAGCCAATGCTCCCGCAGGTGGTATCCATTGCTAGGCCTGCTGCCAGCATGGAGGGGAGGTGGTTCTGCATGAAAAAATCCTAGGGCTACCAACTCCGCCTTGCTGAAGATCGCCCAGGGCTGCACACCTGGGCGGCGGCGCCATTCGCAAGGTAGCCTACCTTGCTCTGCCATGGCGCTGAGTGGAGTAATGATTAGAAAAGAAACAGGAAAAGTAGTAAAGGAAAGAAGAAATAAATAAGTAAGGGCACAAAGAACAAAAAGTCCTGAAAAACACAAAAAAATTAAAAAAACATAAAATACACAGACACAAAAACACACACTAATACAATAAATAAAAATGAGGGGTAGATTAATTAGGAGGGTAAACGATTACAAAGATAACAGAAGGATTGAAAATTAGGCCCAGCAGCATAAACAGAGTAGAAAACAAGATGGCCGCGCCCATGCAAACCACGTAGTGCCATTCGTGTGTGATATGAAACGTGAATATGTACTCAACGGGTGCGCTGGCAAACTCCGTTCACCCGTTGAACTCCGCATAGTGCAGCAGAGGTTTTAGCCACTAAGATGAGTTCTGCATAGCACGACTCCATGAACTCTGCCCGAGCCTACTCTTGAAGAGAAAGTGGACCTAGGTGTACCAGGTGCTGATGTAATTTCTCTTGATAACAATTACTCAACAGATGCTCTTTCATGATAAATTGTAAAGCCCCTCATAGTCATGCACATTCTTACCTTTCAACCAACGACCTAGTGTTTTCACTGAAAGGTCTGCAAAATCTACCAAGGACGGACTTTGGGTTTTTTGAGTTTCCCCGAATTCGAGTCTATATTCTTCAGTGGTGAGTCCAAAGCCCTCAATCACGGTACCTTTCATGAGGTCTAAGACTCAGCATCTGTCTCATTCAATGTCAGGAGTCTATCCCTGCATTTACCTGAGAACAGTTACCACAAGAGAGAGCCCCAGGGCTTCTTGGTTACCTTTATACTGATGCAAGGTCTTCCCGGTAAGGGGCAGGTACGTTGCAAGGATGATTCTGGGACAGCTGGGCCACTCATAGAGTAGGTCTCAGGGTTCTCGATGTTCCTTGATGGGTACTTGCTTCCTGGGCAGTTGAATTAGACTCTTCGTCTCGGTGTAGGTTGCAGGGAGTCCAGTACCACGGATATTGGTACGGCACGGTTCCGGTAGGTCCTGCTGTCTTCACACTTGGTGGGGAGAAAGATCTGACCCTTCAGAGCTGGTGCACTTCTTCTGGTTTGGTTGCTGTGTCAGCGTCACCGGGGAGCGGCAAATCGGTAAGCCGGACTCTGCGGGTTCAGTGCCTGCAGACTGCAGAGAAGTAGTTCCTATGCTCCAAGGGAGTTATCTGGTGATTTTCAAAGGGCTAGATGTGCTACAGGGTTCCTGGAGGCCTTACTGCAGCTGGAGGAGAGAGCACAGCACAATGGTCAAGTCCTTGAGGCAGCAGGCAGGGTTTTGCACCAAAATTCTGCATCAGGTACTCAGTTCTCAGGTCAGCAGATCTTCTTTGTCCGCTTCTTCTTTAGGATTGTCGAATCTGAAGTTCTGGGTCAAGAGAGGCCACCTAAACACTAAATTTAGGGGTGTAAAAGGGAGTGACAGGTAGTAGATGATGGGCTACCTACCTTTAGGGTGTCTATACCCTTTCTGTGACCACTTCCTGTGGGAAGAGACACAGCCCTGACAAGCTAATTCATTCCATCCCATGATGGAGGAATTGGAAAAGTAGGGTCCAAATCACCTGCTCCACCTGAGGGGTGGTGCTGGCTGACTGTAGGCACACCTCCTCATCTTACTAATTTTTCCACCTGTCCTCCTGACAAAAGTGGAGTCTGAACAGGGCGGTTGTCATTTTCCACTAACTGGAGAGGCCCGGGTCACGTTTCAAAGGTGGGATGCCCTTTGACGCTTTCCACTCAGGCTGGCAGTTCCTGCTTGGAGGAAGTGTGACGGCTCTCACCGTAGGAGGCCAGAAACATATCTAGTGGGAGCAGGCTAGCTAAGACCAGTCGCTAACCCGCTAGTAGTTGGTAGTTGGTAGGTTTTCAGGGGACACCTCTAAGCAGTCCTCTGTGAGCATTTATTGATAAATCGCACACTGGCATCAGTGAGAATTAATTAAGACAAGATGTTTGGTACTAAACATCTGTTGGTACAGTGAAGCCATCATGGAGCTGGGGAACTCGTACTGACAACTATCCAGCCCATGGTCTCTTTAAGGGCTCCCTGTGCACTTACAATTTTCCAAGAATAGAATTGGAGATCGTAGGGCCATATCCTCTCATGCAGATATGTCCACACATGGGATATAGTGCACCCTGCCTTAGGGCTGTAAGGTCTGCTGTAGGGGTGGCTTACCAATATCTCAGGCAGTATCTGTGGGCATGGCACACAGCAGTGGCGGCTCGCAGAGGGAATGCTGTGGGGGGCAGGGTGGGGGCGGGGCAGGGTGGGGTTGTAGTGGAGTCGGACATACGACGGCAAGGAGTAAAGTAAGTGAATAAATAAATAGAACTATTTACCTTGCGCTCGCTGCATCGCCGATTTGAGAGGGGTTAGGGGGTTAGAAACTAAGTAGGTGCTCCTAGCTTTCTCAACATGCATTTCAGCTCACCACGATGATGCTACAAATACTTGTTGGTGCTACGCTGACACACCATCAAATTAACCAAGTTGAATTCTTGTGAGAAGCAAACTCAAACATAAAAGACATCAATCTGAACACACCAGGAGAACTTTGCTCGTTGGACCCTGCAAATGTTTGCAGATATTTCAACCACAGATTTCAAGCCAAGATATCTTTCATCTAAAACAAAACTAATCCGCCTCTTGGTGAAGTAACTGATTTCTTTTGGCATAAAAAGTACCAAGCTAGAGGTGCTCCTCTAAATTCACATGCTGTTATGGGTAAAAGATGCACTGAAATGTAGAATAGGCAGTGCAGAGTCTGTCTTGTCTTTCATAGAACAGTATGTGACATGTGCCATCCCAAAAGATGGTTCTGTCAAGTGCTTGAAACAACAAGTTCTACAGTTTTAAACTCATAGAAGTTGGAGGTACTGCAATCGAAAATATGGATGCAAAGGGAAATTTTACATGAGATGTTGTTTTGGATTCCCACGACCTGTCAACTCAGAAGGAAGAGTAAACAACTTTATGTCTGCAGTGAGACATACACTGATATGGAAATCACCCAAAAATACACGCAACCTCAGAAGAATAGAGGTTACAACCCTGTCATTCTGAAGATGTGAGATATATATTTGGATTTACAATTCATTGCATACAACTCCATCACTGTTGCTCACTACATGACTTCAAATATAACAAAATCAGAGAAGACAGAGATGAAAGAGATATGGGAAGAGATTTCTACAGAAAAGAGTTTTACCAAGAAATTGTACAGTTTCAGTTTGAAAATGCTTTCCCACAGAGAAATAGGATCCTATGAGTGCTTGGACTGGTTGAGCTTGGCTAGTTTGTTCTCAAAGTCAAGAGGACTTTTGTGGATAAACCTAAGCCTTGCAAGCAGTCAACATAGAGTCTTACCCAGAAATGCAGTACCTCCCAGAATTTGATCCAGAAAGTAGAGACATTCTGAAATCTTATATCTTAGATGCATACTACCCAAGAAGGAGTCCACATCTTCAAAACATGTGTCTCTATGAAGCACTTTGACACTATACATATAGAAGTAATGTACCTGAAAATAGAGAAGAAGGGAGATATGAAGTAATTGGATTTGATGGTTGTTTGGTGAGATACAACTAAGGAAATCTAATTAACCACAGAAAGCTTAGTTGGCAAACTCCAGAGAGAAGAGAGTTTTTCTACTTGGCACTTTTCCAGTTGTTCAAGCCATGGCATGCTGAATCAGATTTACTTGGACAGTATGACTGTTATGAAGACTCTTTTAATGCAGTGAAAGACAGTATTAAGTGTTCAGTCTTTCCAAACTATTTGCAAATGTTGAAAGATAAGATTGAACAGGAAGAAGCCATTGCTGCCGAGATAGCCAAGGAGAGTTCACAAAGCAGCCAAAGGTCTGCACCACAGAGTCAAGATCATCTTGGAGAAAAATAATTCAAAATGAAGCAGCTATAGCTATGAATGAGGTGGAGAATGCAATGCAGCAATCAAGAGAGGAAACTGTGGATTTTGAACAGTTAGTAGAACAACTTAACAGTGAACAGAAAAAAATGTACGCTGAAGTTAAAGATAAAATAGAGCATGGATTTCTCCACAAGAAGAAACAATGCAAATGTTCTTCATATAAACCACTATATGTCAGTGGTCAAGCTGCCACTGGAAACATCTTTCTAATTAAAGTTCTCACAGGTTATCTACAGAAGACTACAGATTCAAATTTGTCAAGTGTAGTAACAGCACCAACAGGATAAGCTGCACATAACATTGAAGGAATTACTCTGCATTGACTACTAATTCTGCCTGTTGAACATGATAATAAACTGGAATACCAGAAATTATCTGGTGACGCTTGTCATGAGGTATCAAGAGTATTGGAAAAACTTAAGCTTCTAATCATTGATGAAGTGAGCATGGTTTCAAACTTAATGCTTGCCTTCATACACTTAAGAATGCATCATATTTTAAGAACAAACTATTTGGAGGAAAGCATTTAATTGTGTTTGGTGACCTACTGCAACTTAAAAGGATAACCTGTTTTCATGGGGAGTATTGCAATGTAAATATTTGGTTAAACTTCAAATACAAGGAACTAGTGAAAAAAATGCATCAAGCATCTGATGTGGAGTAGGGAGATATACTGAGGGGCAATAGAGTAGGAATTCTGACAAAGGAGGGGAAACATGCTTTGGAATTTCACCTTATCAAGAAACAATTTCCATCTAATATCAGAGCAGCATAGCTAATGTACAATTTCATTGAAGAACAGAAATCTATAGTTTATTTAATGCCTGCACTTCAAAAGTGCTCCAACATTAATGAACAATTACTAAAACTAAAGAAAGAAAATATTTTTGAAATTACTGCTATTGATAAAATGGAATATCAAGGAGTCACAATACTACTCAAAGAGAATCTACAAGCACAATTGGATTCTTTGGAGAAGTCTGTGTCCAAAACTGCAGGATTAGAAAACTGTTTACGTGTGAGCAAAAGCTGTTGAGTAATTTTGCACCATGAATTAAATGTTGAGGAAGGGTTCGTAAATGGTGCAACGGGTAAAGATATGGATTTCATTAATTTCCCAAAAAGAGATGAGGTTGAATACTTGGCCATAAAATTTGATCAGATTGATGGTGTCAAACAGATTAACTGATGTGTTGTACGTTTTTAATAGTGAAAGACATATGCACGGAGCCAGCAGTTACCACTTTCTCTAGCGTATTCTGTAACTATCCATAAATCACAAGGTTTGAGTATAGCTGCAGCTTTTGTTAGTATTGGAAGTACTGTATTTAAAGAAGCAATGTCATATGTAGCATTGGCATGCATTAGAACATTGTCCAGATTGTTTTTGATTGATTTTGATGATAATAAAGTTAGTGCTATTGCAGGCTGTGTAGGAGAGTACAATCGGTTGAGAAGTCTATCGCTAATCATTTAGGCCAGTACCCTGTTTATGAGAAACAGATAATCTGTCCAAAGCAGAAGATTACAAAGCAGTCTACTAATGCTCAAGAAAATTTAGAAAACAAGGACAATCCAGAGTGTGTTAAGAAGAGAAAACTGAAAAATGACTTAAATATTGTAGGTTATCGTTTGGAAAACAGTTCAGGTGTCAGCTTCTATGCAAATGTTGTTCTGAATGTACTGTTCCATTTACCCCATCTAGCAAACCAAATTCAACCAAAATCAGATAAGGGAACGTGTTCTGCACTATACTATTTCTCCAACATTTACTGACTGACAGAACTGTAATACTTTCTGCTTCAGGTATTCGAGATCTGTAGCGGATTACTAACATTTACTCCCAAAACTCAACAAGATGCACAAGAACTTGTTGTGGTCATCCTCAGAGTTTTAGAACAAGAAAAAGTAAATATAGATAATTTATTTGGACTGAGTTACAAATAAAACCATAACTATAAAGATTTCTCATTTACATCTACCACTCAAAACAATTCTGAGAATTTTCTGTATTTAACATTGATAGATTCGAAAATTGTGCCTGACTTGCCCAAACTGCATATCAGATGTTATGTCTATGTTGTTTCTAGGAATAACTAGAAAATTCCTTCTAGTAATGCTACAACATTGCAGAGCAGATGGTTCCAAATTGGAAACTCAAATTAAAAACTTTAAAGCTGGAAAATATCAATTTTGGGAAGAACTTTTAATACTTTGGCTATCATTTTTAATGAAGGAGTAGTATGTACACTACACTGTGTATTTAAAGAGCAAAACTGGATGGACGGAATTACTTTACATCAACCTAACTTTCAAACCAATCCTTCCTCTCAGACTACCAAACTCTTATCTTTTCTGGATAAAAAAGTGGTGTATGGTGTTCCTTCTACATGGTTCATCTGTGTTTTAGTGAGTTATGGGTTTGGGAGTGCACTCCTGTTTTGACAATTTTTTCCTGCTTGTCAACTGACTTCTTTTATAATGCTGGTGCAGCAGCGAGACACACGCTGTCAGTTCGTGTGTAAACATCCAATGACTTAGACCCAGCACTTGTACCCGGGTACGCTGCGCACAATTCACTGAAGGCAACCTTCCTTGTTTGAAACACTCTTTTATAAAAACATAAATTTTAGTTTTCAATATACTTCACAATCAAGAACACAAAGATAAACAAGTTCTACACATTGTCATGGTTTTCAAAATTATATAAAAGCAAATACATTTTTGCAATCATATAAAGCAATTCATCATGGCATTGAATGCACAAGGTTTACAAATATTCAAGGTTTCAACTGCTTGTTTGTGATGGAGCCCAATGCATTTCGGGACTTGCCAGTCCCTTCGTCAGGGGCCAATCTAAAACAATGAAAGAAATATACATTTCAGTGTGCGGATACTTCTCCGAAAGTTCAATGTCTGTCTGTAATACCATGTGAATACCTTTACTCCCAAGTTATCAGGCTGTGCGCTCTATTTAATAGTTCCAAACACAAAAACAGAAAACCACCACCTCACCCAAGTGTAGAAAAAAACCACTCGAACCTAATGTCTCGTGTTTAACATATGTCCCAAACATGTCAATGCAAATACATAGTCAACTCAACAGTACCTCGTATTGAGTCCTAGGATGATGAAAAACTCTAGAAACCTAATGAGAAACATAAAAAAAACAATGTAATCCCACTGAAATATGTGTGACAGAGTCAGACCGTTCTTTTGTAATGTAGCCATTCTCACCCGAACTGTGCCAAAGGGCTTCACGCTGCCGTGCTTCTCCGTAGTCTAGTGATGTGATCTCTTACAATCGTAAATCCACCATTCTGTAAAATAACCACGCAGGCTGTAAGGAGAACTGTTCCTACAAACATTAACAACTTGCTCATGAATCCATGCCTCCTGTCCTGCCTCTTACCAGATAACTTCACCGTAATCACTCGACTACTCCTTTCTGCTGAAACGCAATTTACTTCTCCGTCCCCTTGAGGATTCTAAATACCAATCAGTCCTGAAAATGAAAGACGGGCTGCTGCCGAACGAATCGGAAAATAAGTGGAAATTCGGCCGACATCTTAGCGGAGGAAAAATTCTTCCAGCGATAGAGTTAATGCAATGTACACCCGACAATGCAACCCCGTGGTGACAAACTGGTCAAAACCATTGAGAATTGTTACTAAATCCATACGTGGCTCCTGTTCCACCTCTAATCAAAAAGTGCACCGGGGCTATCCGACTGCTCATTCCTTTCACAACCTATTCGAAGATTAAAAATTCCAATCTACGTGACGGTAAAAGACGGACTTGTCACAAAGACCGATAAATACTAGACCACACTCTAAGAGGAGGCTGCTGTCCCCACCATGTCTAACTACTGCATAATCAACCATGACCTACAACACCACGGTATCAAACTGATAAGACCACTGAGATAGTGGTTCAAAAACCATACTTGGTATTACGTGACCTAAAAACCCGCAGTACTATTCGAAAGCTGCGCCATACCGCATACCTACAACTCATACACGCCCTTCTATTCGTGGATAATACTCCTCACAGCATAAAACGATAAAGGATCCGATATGTGCAGCTCAAAGGGTAGATAAGATTCCGTACCATGCCACAAGTATAAATCAATCGTACAGAAGGTTGTCACATATCCTACCTGGCTCCAAAAAATGAACACAAACAAAAAGGACGACAGTCACTGCGCTTGAATGGTGATAAAACATATGCAGTCTATAGTAATATGACACCCAAACCACTGTGCTTAAACTTAAAGAATGGAAATGTGATGAGAAAAAAAAAAGAAAACTAATAGATCAAACTGTGTTGGAACATTTCACATGCTGTCCAATGTACTCCTATTGAGAGAGATAAGGATGGTTTATAGGAAAAAGCTCATATCCAGACGATCATTGAGCCCTTTGGGAATCATGGTTTCTAATTTCTTTATCCAGTAAATCTCTCACTGTAGCAATCATTTATTGTTATCGCGTCCTTGTCTGATAGGCACCCTTTCAATTATCAAAAATCTCAGTTGAGACATGGTATGTCTCGATTCATTCCAATGTGTCGCCAAGCTCAAGGTAGTGTTGTTGGTTCGTATTTTGCTTTTATGCTCTGTTATCCTGGTCTTACTTTTACGCTGCGTTTTGCCAATATAGGCTTTTCCACACGGACATTTTATCAAATAAATTACGTTGCTGGTATTGCAATCACTGGTGTGTTTCAGTGGTATTTTACAACCTGTAGAAGGGTGTGTTAACACACTCCCTTTAATCACATTATGACAGTGAATGCAATTATGACAGGGTTTAGTTCCCTGATGCACATGATTAACGTCCATTTTGGTAGGCGACAGTAACGAGCGTAGATTTCTTCCCCTGGTATAGGCATGTAAAGGTACCTGTTGAAATATTCCATGGAAGTCAGGTTCGTTAGTCAATAATTCCCACCTCTTGTTAATGATCTTCTTGATGGCCTGTGAGCTTGTCGTATACTTGGACACGAAGACCATTCTGTCTTGAGTCGGTTTGCTTTGTGGAAGGAGTAAATCTCTTCTGTCTTTTTGATTTATTCTGTCTATACAGTCTTACAAGATAACCTCTGGGTATCCTCTGTCAATATATTGCTGCTTGTATATTTCAATTTTTGCTGTGCATGTTTGGGAATTTGAACAAATGCGTTTAATGCGAGTGGAATGAGAATATGGTAGATTGTTAATTAAGCTTCTGGGATGAAAGATAGAGAACGCCAGAGCATTGTTACGATCCGTAGGCTTGGAATATATTTGAGTTTCTAATCCAGTTCCTCCTGGTAACTTAGTAACTAATACATCCACAAAGTGAATGCTGTTTATCCTAATGGTATAGGTGAATTGAATTCGTGGGTTCAATGTGTTCAACTCGTGCATCATATCTTCCAGAGTTTGTATAGAGTCCATCCAGATGATGAAAATATCATCAATGTATCTAAAGTACATTTTGATGTGGTTCCACCATGATGGTTTTGACATAATATGTTGGTGTTCGAATTGTGCCATAAAGGTGTTGGCGTATGCTGGGGCTCCTGAAAATCCCATTGAAGTCCCTGTCAATTGGACGTAGAACGTATCTTGCCATAAAAAGTAACTGTGGTGGAGGCTGAATTGTAGCAGTTGTAATAGGAATATCTTGTTCATACCAATATCCTCCTTTTGCAGTAGCGCCCACTCAACTGCTTCCAAACCGGCTTGATGAGGTATAGACGTGTACAAAGAAGTTACGTCGATGGTACATAAAATGTAACTATGGTCTTCCTCAAATTCCAACTGCTGCAGTTTAAGCAAAAACTGTGTAGTGTCTTTTAGGTACGATCTCCAACCATGAACAAACTTTTGAAGATAAAAATTCAGAAATTTACCCACAGGGTCAAACACTGAATCACAGCCAGATAGTATTGGGCGGAACGGTGGATTCGTGAGATCCTTATGTATTTTTGTGATCATGTACAGCTTCGGTCTCCTAGGGTTACTGGAAGTTAGGTACATTTTAATGTCGTCACTAATCCATTCTTGATCCAATGCCGACTGTAGGATGTTATTCAAAATTCCTTGAAGTTGGACTGTTGGGTCAGAAGGAAGTTGTAGATATGTTTGATCGTCTGATACATGTGAATTAATCTTCTCCAAGTAAAATGATGTGTCCATGACAACTAAGGCACCTCCTTTATCTGCCGGTAATATTGTAATCGCTGAATTCTGTGCTATGGCATGAATGTTATGTTATGTTATTTTAATTTGTATGGTGCACAGATACTCGTAAGTGTCCCGGCGCGGAGCAGAGAGAGGCAACCATCAGAGAGTTAGGCAAAAAGATAGGTTTTCAAGTTCTTCTTGAAGATCAGCGGGTCCTGAATATTCCGAAGGGTGAGAGGGAGAGCGTTCCAGGCAACAGCAGTTTTTCACGCTAAAGAGCTGCCGCCAAGCCGCTGACGTTGGAAACGGGGGACCAGAGCGAGGCGCTGGGACAGTGAGCGTAGATAACATGCTGGGGTGTAGAAAGTGAATCGTTTCTGTAAGTAAATGGGACCAAGCCCATGAAGAACGCGATGAGCCATGACCAGGGATTTGAATTTAACCCGTTCAGCCACCGGGAGCCAGTGCAGAGAGCGCAGGTGAGATCTCATGCTAGTCCTGGCCGGAATATCCAGAAGGAGTCTGGCTGGCGCATTCTGGACCACCTGGAGTTTTTTCAACAGATAGCCCAGAATACCCACATACAGGGCATTAGCGTAGTCCAGTCGAGACAAAATAAGGGCACAAATGACAGACTCCTTCGCCTTCATAAGTAGGAGAGGGAGAAATCTTCTCAACGATTTCAAAAGAATAGCTTTTCTGTCGTGTGAAGACAAATTCCCACCTCACTTGGGTTTCAACTTCAACTTTTGGATATTTTTATGAACCATGGTTTCAAAAGTATCCAACATCTTGTGGGAAATTGGCGGTATAAAGGTGCTCCTGGGTGTAAATGGTACTGGTGTTGGATTTTTAACCTCGTCGCCCCCTTTGACAATGTTGGTAAAAAAATGCCTGAGTCTCAATATTCTCATGAATCTGAACAAAGATGCTTCCATTTCCAAAATATTAGTATGATTTGAGGGTACGAAGGACATACCTTTATTAAGAACCTTCAATTGCTATTGGGTTAGTGCTGATGAGGATATGTTAATCACTAAACTACATTCCTCCCGCTGCGGAGTGCTTTGCCGCTTCTTTCCTTGTCCTCGGCGGGTTTTCCTGAGTGGTCCATTACTCCTTGACTTAGTGTAGCAGGTGGTAGTCCCTGGTCTGGGACCTGTGACAAAAAAGATACTGCTGTTGAAAACGATTCAGATGTGCCGGGCTCCGTGGAAGGTCCTGTCTTAGATAGTTGCATAGCGTTGGGCTGAATGTATCCTTATCTGAAGCAACACTTTCTTCTGACGATGTTTTGGTCTTTTTTTGGTCAAATCTTCTACGGGCATATATCTCTACCCATGTGTATACTTCGTTTAGTTTATAGTCTATTGTGTCTCTTTTGTATTTTCGTAGATTTCCCTCCTGAAGTTCTTTACCATACTTGTCCAATTTTTGATTTAGATGTTCCAAAACGTTTTGCCACTGTTGATTATCCATTCTCGTTTCAATTTCACTTTTAAGGCTGTTGATTTCTTCCTCAATGTCAAATATGGTTTGAGTAATATGAGGTCCAGAGAACATTTGTTTAAAATTGAGTACCATTTATCCATAAATACTGGGTTGAGGTGAAATCTAAACAACATAGGCTTGATGGATAGACGCAATCCCCTGGGTATACGTTTAGCCTTATGATACTGCACTAATGTGGAGGCATGTAGTTTCTGGTTAAGTTGTCGTCTTGTAATGAATTCCAACTGTCTCAATTGTTGAGAAATTGAAATTCCATGGGTATCCGCAGTTTTCACCTCCTGAATCAATGCATATATTTCCGTTGCTTGATCCGCTGTGTAGCCCATGGTTACTGCTCTCTTGTCAGTGATACTTGTGATTGATTCAAATGACATGTTGTCTGTGGGTGCTCCTCCGTTAAGACAGACGGTTGTTAGTGAATTATGGGTTTGGCAGTGCACTCCTGTTTCGACAATTTTATCCTGCATGTCAACTGACTTCTTTTATAATGCTGGTGCGGCAGCGAGACACACGCTGTCAGTTCGTGTGGAAGCATCCAATGAGTTAGACCAAACACTTGTACCCGGGTACCCTGTGCACAATTCACTGAAGGCAACCTTCCTTGTTTGAAACACTCTTTTATAAAAACATACATTTATTTTTCAATATACTTCACAATCAAGAACACAAAGATAAACAAGTTCTATACATTGTCATGGTTTTCAAAATTGTACAAAAAGCAAATGCATTTTTGCAATCATATAAAGCAATTCATCATGGCATTGAATGCACAAGGTTTACAAATATTCAAGGTTTCAATGGCTTGTTTGTGATGGAGCCCAATGCATTTCGGGACTTGCCAGTCCCTTCGTCAGGGACCAATCTAAAACAGTGAAAGAAATATACATTTCAGTGTGCGGATACTTCTCCGAAAGTTCAATGTCTGTCTGTAATACCATGTGAATACCTTTACTCCCAAGTTATCGGGCTGTGCGCTCTATTTAATAGTTCCAAACACAAAAACAGAAAACCACCACCTCACCCAAGTGTAGAAAAAAACCACTCGAACCTAATGTCTCATGTTCAACATATGTCCCAAACATGTCAATGCAAATACATAGTGAACTCAACAGTACCTCGTATTGAGTCCTAGGATGATGCAAAACTCTAGAAACCTAATGAGAAACATTAAAAAACCTATGTAATCCCACTGAAAAATGTGTGACAGAGTCAGACCGTTCTTTTCTAATGGAGCCATGCTCACCCGAACTGTGCCGAAGGGCTTCACGCTGCCGTGCTTCTCCGTAGTCTAGTGATGTGATCTCTCACAATCGTAAATCCACCATTCTGTAAAATAACTACGCAGGCTGTAAGGAGAACTGTTCCTACAAACATTAACAACTCGCTCATGGGTCCATGCCTCCTGTCCTGCCTCTTACCAGATAACTTCACCTTAATCACTCGACTACTCCTTTCTGCTGAAACGCAATCTACTTCTCCGTCCCCTTGAGGATTCTAAATACCAATCAGTCCTGAAAATGAAAGACGGGCTGCTTCCGAACGAATCGGAAAATAAGTGGAAATTCGGCCGCCATCTTAGAGGGAGAAAAATTCTTCCAGCGATAGAGTTAATGCAATGTACACCCGACAATGTGATAGCTGGTGATAGGATTTCATATTCTGCTGAATCCTTAAATGCGCTTCGGCCCCCTTTGTGTTTACCAGAAGGTAGGACTGTTATTCCTTGTTGCGCGGACCACGTTTGTGATTCATGTGGTTTCGTGCCGAGTTCTGATCTTCCGGTCAGGAGCCCGCTTAGTCGGGTTTCCAGGTCCCTGTGTGTGCGAGCCGCTCTTATTAACGTACGATCTCTTAGGAGGCATCATTCGGATGTGTTTGATCTGATTTTGGATAATGACTTGGATTTGTTGTTCATCACGGAGACTTGGTTAGATGATACCTCTAATCCTATTGTGGCTTTAGCCACCCCCGCAGGATATAAGTTGTCCCGCCTTGACCGAAAGGTTGGAAGGGGTGGGGGGGTAGCTATTTTTTATAAGGACAAGTGGTCTCTTCATAAAGAGGACCTTAATGTTTGGGCGGGTAGTGAGGTTTTGGATTTTAGCCTCCGACTCTCCGCTCATGTTATGCTGGGAGGTTCGCTTATTTACCGTCCCCCCGGTTTGGCTAGCACCTTTCTTATTTCTTGCAGTGACGCCATAGCTGAGCGTGCGCTTCGCTATTCACATTATCTGGTTTTGGGGGATGTTAATCTCCATCTTGATCAAACAGAGAACAGAGACGCCATGGATTTTCTGCATTCGCTTAATTTGGCCCAACTCTCACAAGGGGTTTGTTACCCCACGCATCAGGGCGGCCATATATTAGACCCCATTTGGGCCAACTTTTCCATTCAGGTGGATCAGCCTCTCCCAATTTCTTGGTCGGACCATTCTCTCATCTGCTTTTCTTGGGAAGTCCCGCAGCAGACTCTGCCTATGCGGTCCATTATTCCACCAGCCTTTCGAAAAATTGACCCCTTGCAGTTTAATAGTGTTTTGGCTTCTTCTCGTCCCATCTGTTCGCAGGATCTGGAAGGGAACTTGGTGGGATTTACGGAGTGGATCTCCAATTCTGTGACTGCGCTTTCTCATTCACGCGCCCCAGGACTGGCTAGAGAGTCCCCCTCTAAACCCTGGTTCTCGCCCAAGCTCCACTCTCTGAAACATGATTGTAAAGTATTGGAGAGACGGTGGCGCTCCAATAACTACTGTTTGTTGGCAAAACTTGCTCTTAGATCTAAACAAAAAAGTTACTATAGGGCGATTGCGGGTGCAAAAAGCAGATATTATTCCGCCCGCATTGACCAGGCTAATAATAACACTAAAGAAATATTTTCAATAGTGCAGAGTTTTGTGGCTCCCTGTGCCCTGGTCTGTTCATTGCCCGTGTCGGAGACTTGGTGCAATACTCTTGCTAAGTTCTTTCGGGACAAAATTCAGACCATCCAGGCGGCCTTTTCCGCTGGCTCTAGAGGACCTTTAGCTCTTTCCATCTCCCCTGTGTCCCCTCCGGGCTCTATTGCCAAACTATTGACCTTCTCCCCAGTTGAGTTGGCATGCACCCTTAAAATTCTTAAGGGTTTGAAATCAGGCTCGCCCACTGATCCATGTTCAGCTAGGCTTTTAGCACTTTCCGCCGACACCATTAACACAGTTGTTAACAATATTGTCAATATGTCCCTGTTGGAGGGCCGGGTGCCGGTCACCTGGAAACAGGCTTAAGATTCTCCCCCTTTTAAAAAAGCCCTCACTAGATGCCTTGAGTCCTGGCAACTACCGCCCAATTTCCCTTCTGCCTAGTCTTGCCAAAGTGTGTGAGAAGGTAGTCACAGGACAACTTACGGACTATGTGGAAGGTGCTGGTCTGCTGCATCTAGCACAGTCGGGCTTTCGAGCCACATATAGCACAGAATCTGCGTTGGTGGAGGTGTCGGAGGCTATTCGGGAGTGTCTGGACGCTGGCGGGAGGGCAGCTTTGATCATGCTGGACCTCTCAGCGGCGTTCGATACGGTGCCCCACTCCCTACTTCTGGCTCGCCTTTCGGAGATTGGTATTGCTGGTTCGGCCTTAAGCTGGCTTACCTCTTTCCTGGCGGACCGTTCACAGCTGGTCTGGCTTCCATCGTGCGCCTCCTCCCCCCAACCAGTGGCTACTGGAGTCCCGCAGGGCTCATCCCTTAGCCCCCTCCTCTTTAACATTTATGTTACCCCGCTGATATATCTAGCAGAGGAGCTGGGGGCTAAGGTGATTGCCTATGCGGATGACACTCAGCTTCTGTTTACTTGGGAGGGTGCTGATGCTGATGTTTCCTCTGCTCAACACTGTCTACTCTCGGTTTTCTGCTGGTTGGCGCAGGCCCAGCTAAAATGCAATGAAGAGAAATCCGAAATACTTTTGTATGGGAAATTTCCTTCTAATTTTAGAGAGCTATTGTGGCCCCCAGGGTTTCCACTGCCGTGCTTGTTGGGTGCTGCCGCTAAAAACCTGGGCGTTTGGTTTGAGGTAAATTTAACCTTTGCCACCCATATCAAGAAGCTGGCGGGGTCCTGCTTTGGGATTTTAAAATCTTTGAGGAAGTTTCTCCCTCTGCTCCCAATGGCAGCTAGGGAAACCGTGGTCCGGGCTTTGATTTTGTCTCGCCTGGACTACGCTAATGCTCTGTATGTAGGGACCCCCAGCTATCTGCTGAACAAGCTTCAGGTGGTGCAGAATGCGGCGGCCCGCCTCTTACTTGATCTTCCCAGGAGGAGTAGCGTTCGCCTCCATCTGTGCTCCTTGCACTGGCTTCCGGTGGAGGCGCGGATCAAATTTAAAGTCTTGTCAATTGCCCATAATGCCCTTTATGGCCGGGGACCTAGCTACCTGCAAAAGAGGTTCTCTTTTTATGCGCCGACAAGACAGTTGCGCTCCTCTTCGCAATTATTGGTCCAGGTTCCACGTTTTTCTCGGCAAAGGCTGGGTGGTTGTTCCCTTGTTCGTAAGGCGGCCCTAGGCTGGAATACATTGCCTCTGGCTCTGCGCAGCATTTCAGATTCCCGCATCTTCAAAAAAAAGTTGAAAACCTTCTTGTTTTAAGCTCGGACTCATGATCCGCTCAGGTGACCGCGCCGGGACACTCTTTGGAGTAGCCGAGCGCGTTACAAATGTATATAACATAACATAACAATGCAACCCTGCGGTGACAAACTGGTCAAAACCCTTGAGAAATGTTACTAAATTCATACGTGGCTCCTGTTCGACCTCTAATCAAAAAGTACACCGGGTCTATCCGACTGCTCATTCCTTTCACAACCTATTAGAAGATTCAGAATTCCAATCTACGTGACGGTAAAAGACGGACTTGTCACAAAGGTCGATAAATACTAGACCGCACTCTAAGAGGAGGCTGCTGCCCCCACCATGTCAAACTACTGCATAATCAACCATGACCTACAACCCCGCGGTATCAAACTGATAAGACCACTGAGATAGTGGTGCAAAAACCATACTTGGTATTACGTGACCTAAAAACCTGCAGTACTATTCGAAAGCTGCGCCATACCGCATACCTACAACTCATACATGCCCTTCTATTCGTGGATAATACTCCTCACTGCATAAAACGATAAAGGATCCGAAATGTGCACCCCAAAGGGTAGATAATATTCCGTACCATGCCACAAGTATAAATCAATCGTACAGAAGATTGTCACATATCCTACCTGGCTCCAAAAAACGAACACAAACAAAAAGGACGACAGTCACTGTGCTTGAATGGTGATAAAACATATGCAGTCTATAGTAATACGACACCCAAACCACTGTGCTTAAACTTAAAGAATGGAAAAGTGATGAAAAAAAAATAAAGAAAACTAATAGATCCAACTGTGTTGGAACATTTCACATGCTGTCCAATGTACTCCTATTGAGAGAGATAAGGATGGTTTATAGGAAACAACTCATATCCAGACGATCATTGAGCCCTTTGGGAACCATGGTATTTAATTTCTTTATCCAGTAAATCTCTCGCTTAAGCAATAATTTATTGTTATCGCGTCCTTGTCTGATAAGCACCCTTTCAATTATCAAAAATCTCAGTTGAGACATGGTATGTCTCGATTCATTCCAATGTGTCGCCAAGCTCGAGGTAGTGTTGTAGGTTCATATTTTGCTTTTATGCTCTGTTATCCTGGTCTTAATTTTACTCTGCGTTTTGCCAACATAGGCTTTTTCACACGGACATTTTATCAAATAAATTACGTTGCTGGTATTGCAATCACTGGTGTGTTTCAGTGGTATTTTACAACCTGTAGAAGGGTGTGTTAACACACTCCCTTTAATCACATTATGACAGTGAATGCAATTATGACAGGGTTTAGTTCCCTGATGCACATGATCAACGTCCATTTTGGTAGGCGACAGTAACAAGCGTAGATTTCTTCCCCTGGTATAGGCATGTAAAGGTACCTGTTGAAATATTCCATGGAATCAGGTTCGTTAGTCAATAATTCCCACCTCTTGTTAATGATCTTCTTGATGGCCTGTGAGCTTGTCGTATAATTGGACACGAAGACCATTATGTCTTGAGTCGGTTTGCTTTGTGGAAGGAGTAAATCTCTTCTGTCTTTTTGATTTATTCTGTCTATACAGTCTTTCAAGATAACCTCTGGGTATCCTCTGTCAATATATCCCTGCTTGTAAATTTCAATTTTTGCTGTGCAAGTTTGGGAATTTGAACAAATGCGTTTAATGCGAGTGAATTGAGAATATGGTAGATTGTTAATTAAGCTTCTGGAATGAAAGCTAGAGAACGCCAGAGCATTGTTACGATCCGTAGGCTTGGAATATATTTGAGTTTCCAATCCAGTTCCTCCTGGTAATTTAGTAACTAAAACATCCAGAAAGTGAAGGCTGTTTATCCCAATGGTATAGGTGAATTGAATTCCTGGGTTGAATGTGTTCAACTCGTGGATCATATCTTCCAGAGTTTGTATAGAGTCCATCCAGATGATGAAAATATCATCAATGTATCTACAGTACATTTTGATGTGGTTCCACCATGATGGTTTTGACATAATATGTTGGTGTTTGAATTGTGCCATAAAGGTGTTGGCGTATGCTGGGGCTCCTGAAAATCCCATTGAAGTCCCTGTCAATTGGACGTAGAACGTATCTTGCCATAAAAAGTAACTGTGTTAGAGGGGATATCAGAGGTTCACCACTTACCCCGGGGGATCTCGGATCACTCGCCAATCTACATGGAGTGTGTAACCCACGCTATGACCAGACGCAGATTGTTCCCGCTCTACCCGGGATTTCTCAAAAACCCAAAGATAGGCAAGAGCCTGCTCAAAACCACGAAACAATATTTTGCAGAAAATGAGCACTCAGTGACTTCTCCTCTGACATTGTGGGAGGCCTACAAAACAGTGCTGCGGGGGCACGCAATCTCACTAATAACTGGACATAAACTGGCACAAAAACGACAGATCGAACTATTAGAACAGGGAATGGCCAAGGCTGAGGCGGAATATGCACAAGACATTAATGACGATACAACACATAGGCTACACTTAGCGCAGGAGGAGTACAAGACATTTGCGCTGGAAGAAGTCAAGGCAAAGCTCACAAATACGCAACATAGGGTATATGAACTGGGAGACAAGGCGGGTAAATTACTTGCCTGGCTCGATAAAAAAGAAAAAGCTGGCCGTTGGATAGCCCACCTACGGCTAGACAATGGTGACATGACCTCAGACCCCCAGCAAATAGTCGACGCACTGACCGCTCACTATGAACGCATCTATAGGCCCACAGCCACTACCACCATAGAAGACAACCTAGCCTTCCTAAAAGATATTCATATGCCTACACTACCACGGGACGCTGCCCTGGCGCTCGAGGCGGACCTGACATGCGAGGAGCTTACTGTAGCTATAGGCGCACTACACACGGGAAAGGCCATGGGGCCAAACGGTATCCCGGTGGAGCTCTACAAGAGAGCGTCTACCCACCTCACACCTCACCTACTTAGCATGTTCGACACTAGTCTACAACTCGGAGTACTACCCAGAGACCAGCGCCTCGCCACAATAGTAGCGATCCCCAAGCCGGGTAAGCCCCCGCAAGAATGCATGTCCTATAGACCCATATCACTGATAAACGCAGAAGCAAAGATATTGGCCAAAGTGCTCGCACTGCGATTACAGCCCCATCTCACGACGGTGATCCATCCGGATCAATCAGGCTTTATGCCAAACCGGAATACAGCGTTAAATCTTCGGCGGCTTCACGGGGTCATGGCGCGCAGATCCACCATTGCGGAAGATGCCGTTATCCTCTCTCTGGATTCACATATGGCGTTCGACATGGTCGAATGGCCCTTTCTCTTCGCGGCACTCCAACATATGGGCTTCGGGCCCAAATTTTGCAAATGGGTGGGCCTGCTCTACAATAAACCACTGGCACATGTTGTGGCTAATGGTCGTGTTTCGGCAGACTTCCCCCTCGGTAAGGGAACGAGGCAGGGATGCCCCCTCTCCCCGCTTTTATTTGCCATAGTACTGGAGCCGCTCGCGGCATGGATACGCCAAGACACGGTCATTCGGGGGCTGAAATGGACTATGGGCTGGGAGGATCGCATATCGCTATATGCGGATGATATATTGCTGTACTTGGCATCCCTAGCACGCTCTATCGATCGTCTGCTTGACATCTGTGGGGCATATGGCAAGGCCTCCGGTTACACACTCAACTGGGCAAAATCACACCTCTATAGCTTACATGGCCCACCGCCCAAATTGCGGAGCAACTGTGCCATCCAGGTAGCAGAAGAAGGTTTTAAATATCTGGGCATATATGTTACACATCTTAACTGCCTTTTTACTAAAGAAAATCTTATGAAACCTCTGGAAAGGTTCCGCCGAGATGTTAAGCACTGGCGCTCGTTGCCTCTCACTCTGCTTGGCAGAGCGGCCCTGTTTAAGATGATGACACTGCTGAGATTTCTATATATTCTGCAAAATACTCCATTCCCGGTCGACGCCATATAATTTAAAATGATCACTGCGGAAATAACTAAGTTACTGTGGGACATTGGGTCTGCCCGGATCGCCATGAAGAAACTCGTGATGGGCTGGTATGACGGTGGTATTGCCCTACCACATATACAAATGTATTACTGGGCTTCGCAGTTAACTGTAATAAACCAGTGGCTTCATGCGCCGCAGGATGACCCAGCATTTCGCATGGACAGACACCAGCTCGAAGCGGAGAGTCTGATGGGGGCATTATATAATAAACCGCAAAAACGATCTATACTGGTCCCACAGCACACACTCTGCATATATGGCATGCGGCACAGAGGGCATTGGGATGGGAGGGGATAATTACGCAAGTGACGCCACTATGGACCACCCGAAAACTGGGACGATTGTGCAACACCAAGGGATTCCGTCAATGGGACCTCATAGGTATTTCCAGGGTGGGTGACCTGTGGGAAAAGGGCGAAGTTGTTCCATTCGCACAACTCCAAACTACATATAGGTTGGCACAGGCGGAGGCCTTCCGATATACACAGATTAGACATGCGCTCATGGCCGCAATCCCACTAGCCACACAACTCCCGGAGGCCTCGCCACTGGAGGATAGACTCCTGGCAGAGCACTTAAGCAAAAAGGCCATCTCCCTAACATACAAGAAACTAATTAACAACCAGTCTGACCCCACGACGGCCCTTAAGAGAAGATGGGAGGCAGAAGTGGGCAACCTAGACGAGGATGACTGGCGGGAGGCCCTGGCATCCCCCAAAGTGGTAGCCATACCTTCTCCATTAAAATTGATACAGTTAAAAATTCTGCACCGCATATATTACACGAGAACCCTACTACATAAGTTAGGCAGGACGGACTCTCCGCTCTGTCTTAGACAATGCGGTGCAATTGGCACATTCTGGCACACACTCTGGGAATGTCCGATAATCACACAATACTGGGAGGCAATCATGCATACAATCATGCAGGTAACTCAATTGGAGGTCTTGCCCGAACCTAGGAGATGCGTATTCAATATATGGGAGCCCACAGACCTCACTAACGCTGGTCGGGAATGGGTGGCATTGGGAATGGCACTAGCGAAACGTAATATAGCATGACAATGGGGTGCAGGAACAGTTCCGACGCACCGGCAATGGTGCTGTGATATGGATGGCGCAATGATAACCGAAAAAACGGTGTATGTACATCGGGGATGTCCTAAAAAGTGGACCCGGATATGGGGGAAGTGGAACACATTCCGGGGCGATATCTGTGAACCCCCTCAAGAGGAACACTTATTAGAAGACAGAGACTAGTCAACAGGGAAGGGAAGGGGCTACCGAAATTCGGGTTGTATCGTGAATGTGGACTACTAAAAACTGAATGTTAATCAGTTAATACTGTTCAAAGATATGAGAGACAAAATGATAAGAAATTGAATATGTCGTTTACTGTATGCACTATTATATAATCCGACCATGCATTGATTGTTATAATATACAAAATGCCAATAAAATGTTTTAAAAAAAAAAAAGTAACTGTGGTGGAGGCTTAATTGTAGCAGTTGTAATAGGAATATCTTGTTCATACCAATATCCTCCTTTTGCAGTAGTGCCCACTCAACTGCTTCCAAACTGGCTTGATGAGGTATAGACTTGTACAGAGAAGTTACGTCGATGGTACATAAAATGTAACTATGGTCTTCCTCAAATTCCAACTGCTGCAGTTTAAGCAAAAACTGTGTGGTGTCTTTTAGGTACGATCTCCAACCTTGAACAAACTTTTGAAGATAAAAATCCAGAAATTTACCCACAGGGTCAAATAGTGAATCACAGCCAGATACTATCGGGCGGAACGGTGGATTCGTGAGATCCTTATGTATTTTTGGGATCATGTACAGCTTCGGTCTCCTAGGGTTACTGGAAGTTAGGTACATTTTAATGTCATCACTAATCCATTCTTGATCCAATGCCAACTGTAGGATGTTATTCAAAATTCCTTGAAGTTGGACTGTTGGGTCAGAAGGAAGTTGTAGATATGTTTGATCGTCTGATACATGTGAATTAACCTTCTCCAAGTAAAATGATGTGTCCATGACAACTAAGGCACCTCCCTTAACTGCCGGTAAAACTGTAATCTCTGAATTCTGTGCTATGGCACGAATAGCTTTTCTGTTGTGGAAGACAAATTCCCACCTCGCTTGGATTTGAACTTCAACTTTTGGATATCTTTATGAACCATGGTTTGAAAAGTATCCAACATCTTGTGGGAAATTGGCGGTATAAAGGTGCTCCTGGGTGTAAATGGTACTGGTGTGGGATTTTTAACCTCGTCGCCCCCTTTGACAATGTTGGTGAAAAAATGCCTGAGTCTCAACATTCTCATGAATTTGAACAAAGATGCTTACATTTCCAAAATATTAGTATGATTTGAGGGTACAAAGGACATACCTTTATTAAGAACCTTCAATTGCTGTTGGGTTAGTGCTGATGAGGATATGTTAATCACTAAACTACGTTCCTTCCGCTGCGGAGTGCTTTGCCGCTTCTTTCCTTGTCCTCAGCGGGTTTTCCTCAGTGGCCCATTACTCCTTGACTTAGTGTAGCAGGTGGTTGTCCCTGGTCTGGGACCTGTGACAAAAAAGATACCGCTGTTGAAAACGATTCAGATGTGCTGGGCTCCGTGGAAGGTCCTGTCTTCGATAGTTGCATAGCGTTGGGCAGAACCGGTACTCTATTTGCTGATGTATCCTTATCTGAAGCAACACTTTCTTCTGACGATGTTGTGGTCTTTTTTTGGTCCAATCTTCTACGGGCGTATATCGCTGCCCATGTGTATACTTCGTTTGGTTTATAGTCTATTGTGTCTCTTTTGTATTTTCGTAGTTTTCCCTCCTGAAGTTCTTTACCATACTTGTCAAATTTTTGATTTAGATCTTCCCAACATTTTGCCACTGTTTATTGTCCATTCTGGTTTCAATTTCACTTTTAAAAGGCTGTTGATTTCTTCCTCAATGTCAAATATGTTTTTTGATAACGCCTCTATAATCAGTAATATGAGGTCCAGAGAACATTTTTTTTAAATGGAATACGATTTATCCATAAATACTGGGTTGAGGTGAAATCTAAACAACATAGGCTTGATGGATAGACGCAATCCCCTGGGTATACGTTTAGCCTTATGATACTGCACTAATGTTGAGGCATGTAGTTTCTGGTTAAGTTGTCGTCTTGTAATGTATTCCAACTGTCTCAATTGTTGAGAAATTGAACTTCCGTGGGTATCCGCAGTTTTCACCTCCTGAATCAATGCTTATATTTCCGTTGCTTGATCCGCTGTGTAGCCCATGGTTACTGCTCTCTTGTCAGTGATACTTGTGATTGATTTGAATGACATGTTGTCTGTGGGTGCTCCTCCGTTAAGACAGACGGTTGTTAGTGAATTATGGGTTTGGGAGTGCGCTCCTGTTTCAACAATTTTATCCTGCTTGTCAACTGACTTCTTTTATAATGCTGGTGCGGCAGCGAGACACACATTGTCAGTTTGTGTGTAAGCATCCAATGAGTTAGACCAAGCACTTGTACCCGGGTATGCTGCGCACAATTTACTGAAGGCAACCTTCCTTGATTGAAACACTCTTTTATAAAAACATAAATTTTAGTTTTTAATATACTTCACAATCAATAACACAAAGATAAACAAGTTCTATACATTGTCATGGTTTTCAAAATTATACAAAAAGCAAATGCATTTTTGCAATCATATAAAGCAATTCATCATGGCATTGAATGCACAAGGTTTACAAATATTCAAGGTTTCAACTGCTTGTTTGTGATGGAGCCCAATGCATTTCAGGACTTGCCAGTCCCTTCGTCAGGGGCCAATCTAAAACAATGAAAGAAATATACATTTCAGTGTGCGGATACTTCTCCGAAAGTTCAATGTCTGTCTGTAATACCATGTGAATACCTTTACTCCCAAGTTATCGGGCTGTGCGCTCTATTTAATAGTTCCAAACACAAAAACAGAAAACCACCACCTCACCCAAGTGTAGAAAAAAAACACTTGAACCTAATGTCTCGTGTTCAACATATATCCCAAACATGTCAATGCAAATACATAGTCAACTCAACAGTACCTCGTATGGAGTCCTAGGATGATGCAAAACTCTAGAAACCTAATGAGAAACATACAAAAACCTATGTAATCCCACTGAAAAGTAGTGTGTGACAGAGTCAGACCGTTCTTTTCAAATGTAGCCATGCTCACCCGAACTGTGCCGAAGGGCTTCACGCTGCCGTGCTTCTCCGTAGTCTAGTGATGTGATCTCTCACAATCGTAAATCCACCATTCTGTAAAATAACCACGCAGGCTGTAAGGAGAACTGTTCCTACAAACATTAACAACTCGCTCATGAGTCCATGCCTCCTGTCCTGCCTCTTACCAGATAACTTCACCGTAATCACTCAACTACTCCTTTCTGCTGAAACGCAATCTACTTCTCCGTCCCCTTGAGGATTCTAAATACTAATCAGTCCTGAAAATGAAAGATGGGCTGCTGCCGAACGAATCGGAAAATAAGTGGAAATTCGGCCGCCATCTTAGAGGAGGAAAAATTCTTCCAGCGATATAGTTAATGCAATGTACACCCGACAATGCAACCCCGCGGTGACAAACTGGTCAAAGCCCTTGAGAAATGTTACTAAATCCATACGTGGCTCCTGTTCGACCTCTAATCAAAAAGTGCACCAGGGCTATCCGACTGCTCATTCTTTTCCAACCTATTAGAAGATTCAAAATTCCAATCTACGTGACGTTAAAAGACGGACTTGTCACAATGGTCGATAAATACTAGACCGCACTCTAAGAGGAGGCTGCTGCCCCCACCATGTCAAACTACTGCATAATCAACCATGACCTACAACCCCGCGGTATCAAACTGATAAGACCACTGAGATAGTGGTGCAAAAACCATACTTGGTATTACGTGACCTAAAAACCCAAAGTACTATTCGAAAGCTGCGCCATGCCGCATACCTACAACTCATACATGCCCTTCTATTCGTGGATAATACTCCTCACTGCATAAAACGATAAAGGATACGATATGTGCACCTCAAAGGGTAGATAATATTCCGTACCATGCCACAAGTATAAATCAGTTGTACAGAAGGTTGTCACATATCCTACCAGGCTCCAAAAAATGAACACAAACGAAAAGGACGACAGTCACTGCGCTTGAATGGCGATAAAACATATGCAGTCTATAATAATACGACACCCAAACCACTGTGCTTAAACTTAATGAATGGAAAAGTGATGGAAAAAAAAAAAAGAAAACTAATAGATCAAACTGTGTTGGAACATTTCACATGCTGTCCAATGTACTCCTATTGAGAGAGATAAGGATGGTTTATAGGAAACAGCTCATATCCAGACAATCATTGAGCCCTTTGGGAATCATGGTATTTAATTTCTTTATCCAGAGCGCACAGCCCGATAACTTGGGAGTAAAGGTATTCACATGGTATTACAGACAGACATTGAACTTTCGGAGAAGTATCCGCACACTGAAATGTATATTTCTTTCATTGTTTTAGATTGGCCCCTGACGAAGGGACTGCCAAGTCCCGAAATGCATTGGGCTCCATCACAAACAAGCCGTTGAAACCTTGAATATTTGTAAACCTTGTGCATTCAATGCCATGATGAATTGCTTTATATTATTGTAAAAATGCATTTGCTTTTTGTATAATTTTGAAAACCATGACAATGTATAGAACTTGTTTATCTTTGTGTTCTTGATTGTGAAGTATAATGAAAACTAACATTTATGTTTTTATAAAAGAGTGTTTCAAACAAGGAAGGTTGCCTTCAGTGAATTGTGCGCAGCTTACCCGGGTACAAGTGCTTGGTCTAACTCATTGGATGCTTACACACGAACTGACAGCGTGTGTCTCACTGCTGCACCAGCATTATAAAAGAAGTCAGTTGACAAGCAGGAGAACATTGTCGAAACAGGAGTGCACTCCCAAACCCATAACTCACTAACAACCGTCTGTCTTAAAGGAGGAGCACCCACAGACAACATGTCATTCGAATCAATCACAAGTATCACTGTCAAGAGAGCAGTAACCATGGGCTACACAGCGGATCAAGCAACGGAAATATATGCATTGATTCAGGAGGTGAAAACTGTGGATAACCACGGAAGTTCAATTTCTCAACAATTGAGATAGTTGGAATACATTACAAGACGACAACTTAACCAGAAACTACATGCCTCAACATTAGTGCAGTATCATAAGGCTAAACGTATACCCAGGGGATTGCGTCTATCCATCAAGCCTATGTTGTTTAGATTTCACCTCAACCCAGTATTTATGGATAAATGGTACTCCATTTTAAACAAATGTTCTCTGGACCTCATATTACTCAAACCATATTTGACATTGAGGAAGAAATCAACAGCCTTAAAAGTGAAATTGAAACCAGAATGGACAATCAACAGTGGCAACATTTTTTGGAAAATCTAAATCAAAAATTGGACAAGTATGGTAAAGAACTTCAGGAGGGAAAACTACGAAAATACAAAAGAGACACAATAGACTATAAACTAAACGAAGTATACACATGGGCACAGATATATGCCCGTAGAAGATTTGACCAAAAAAAGACACAGCATCGTCAGAAGAAAGTGTTGCTTCAGATAAGGATACATCAGCAAATAGAGTACCGGTTCAGCCCAACGCTATGCAACTATCTAAGACAGGACCTTCCACGGAGCCCGGCACATCTGAATCGTTTTCAACAGTGGTATATTTTTTGTCACAGGTCCCAGACCAGGGACAACCACCTGCTACACTAAGTCAAGGAGTAATGGACCACTCAGGAAAACCTGCCGAGGACAAGGAAAGAAGCGGCAAAGCACTCCGCAGCGGGAGGAACGTAGTTTAGTGATTAACATATCCTCATCAGCACTAACCCAACAGCAATTGAAGGTTCTTAATAAAGGTATGTCCTTTGTACCCTCAAATCATACTAATATTTGGGAAATGGAAGCATCTTTGTTCAGATTCATGAGAATGTTGAGACTCAGGCATTTTTTCACCAACATTGTCAAAGGGGGAGACGAGGTTAGAAATCCCACACCAGTACCATTTACACCCTGGAGCACCTTTATACCGCCAATTTCCCACAAGATGTTGGATACTTTTCAAACCATGGTTCATAAAGATATCCAAAAGTTGAAGTTCAAACCCAAGCGAGGTGGGAATTTGTCTTCGCACGACAGAAAAGCTATTTGTGCCATAGCACAGAATTCAGAGATTACAGTATTACCGGCAGATAACGGAGGTGCCTTAGTTGTCATGGACACATCATTTTACTTGGAGAAGGTTAATTCACATGTATCAGATGATCAAACATATCTACAACTTCCTTCTGACCACACAGTCCAAATTCAAGGAATTTTGAATAACATCCTACAGTCGGCATTGGATCAAGAATGGATTAGTGATTACATTAAAATGTACCTAACTTCCAGTAACCCTAGGAGACCCAAGCTGTACATGATCCCAAAAATACATAAGGATCTCACAAATCCACCGTTCTGCCCGATAGTATCTGGCTGTGATTCACTATTTGACCCTGTGGGTAAATTTCTGAATTTTTATCTTCAAAAGTTTGTTCAAGGTTGGAGATCATACCTAAAAGACACCACACAGTTTTTGCTTAAACTGCAGCAGTTGGAATTTGAGGAAGACCATAGTTACATTTTATGTACCATCGACGTAACTTCTTTGTACACATCTATACCACCTCAAGCCGGTTTGGAAGCAGTTGAGTGGGCGCTACTGCAAATGGAGGATATTGGTATGAACAAGATATTCCTATTACAACTGCTACAATTCAGCCTCCACCACAGTTACTTTTTATGGCAAGATACGTTCTACGTCCAATTGACAGGGACTTCAATATGATTTTCAGGAGCCCCAGCTTACGCCAACACCTTTATGGCACAATTCGAACACCAACATATTATGTCAAAACCATCATGGTGGAACCACATCAAAATGTACTGTAGATACATTGATGATATTTTCATCATCTGGATGGACTCTATACAAACTCAGGAAGATAGGATCCACGAGTTGAACACATTCAACCCACAAATTCAATTCACCTATACCATTGGGATAAACAGCATTCACTTTCTGGATGTACTAGTTACTCAATTACCAGGAGGAACTCGATTGGAAACTCAAATATATTCCAAGTCTATGGATTGTAACAATGCTCTGGCGTTCTCTAGATTTCATCCCAGAAGCTTAAGTAACAATCTACCATATTCTCAATTCACTCACCTTAAACGCATTTGTTCAAATTCCCAAACATGCACAGCAAAAATTGAGATATACAAGCAGCGATATATTGACAGAGGATACCCAGAGGTTATCTTGAAAGAGTGTATAGACAGAATAAATCAAAAAGACAGAAGAGATTTACTCCTTCCGCAAAGCAAACCGACTCATGACAGAATGGTCTTTGTGTCCAAGTATACAACAAGCTCACAGGCCATCAAGAAGATCATTAACAAGAGGTGGGAATTATTGACTAACGAACCTGACTTCCATGGAATATTTCAACAGGTACCTTTATATGCCTATACCAGGGGAAGAAATCTTTGCTCGTTACTGTCGCCTACCAAAATGGACGTTGATCATGTGTATCAGGGAACTAAACCCTGTCATAATTACATTCACTGTCATAATGTGATTAAAGGGAGTGCGTTAACACACCCTTCTACAGGTTGTAAAATACCACTGAAACACACCAGTGATTGCAATACAAGCAACATAATTTATTTGATAAAATGTTCGTGTGGAAAAGACTATGTTGGCAAAACGCAGCGTAAAATTAAGACCAGGATAACAGAGCATAAAAGCAAAATACGAACCAACAACACTACCTTGAGCTTGGCGACACATTGGAATGAATCGAGACATACCATGTCTCAACTGAGATTTTTGATAATTGAAAGGGTGCCTATCACTCAAGGACGCGATAACAATAAATGATTGCTACAGTGAGAGATTTACTGGATAAAGAAATTAGAAACCATGATTCCCAAAGGGCTCAATGATCGTCTGGATATGAGCTGTTTCCTATAAACCATCCTTATCTCTCTCAATAGGAGTACATTGGACAGCATGTGAAATGTTCCAACACAGTTTGAACTATTAGTTTTCTTTCTTTTTTTTTCATCACTTTTCCATTCTTTAAGTTTAAGCACAGTGGTTTGGGTGTCATATTACTATAGACTGCATATGTTTTATCACCATTCAAGCGCAGTGTCTGTCGTCCTTTTTGTTTGTGTTCGTTTTTTGGAACCAGGTAGGATATGTGACAACCTTCTGTACTATTGATTTATACTTGTGGCATGGTACGGAATATTATCTACGCTTTGAGGTGCACATATCGGATCCTTTATCGTTTTATGCAGTGAGGAGTATTATCCACAAATGGAAGGGCGTGTATGAGTTGTAGGTATGTGGCATGGCACAGCTTTCGAATAGTACTGCAGGTTTTTAGGTCACGTAATACCAAGTATGGTTTTTGCACCACTATCTCAGTGGTCTTATCAGTTTGATACCGCGGGGTTGTAGGTCATGGTTGATTATGCAGTAGTTCGAAATGGTGGGGGCAGCAGCCTCCTCTTAGAGTGCGGTCTCGTATTTATTGACCTTTGTGACAAGTCCGTCTTTTAACGTCACGTAGATTGGAATTTTGAATCTTCGAATAGGTTGTGAAAGGAATGAGCAGTCGGATAGCCCCGGCACACTTTTTGATTAGAGGTCAAACAGGAGCCACATATGGATTTAGTAACATTTCTCAAGGGTTTTGACCAGTTTGTCACCGTGGGGTCGCATTGTCGGGTGTACATTGCATTAACTCTATCGCTGGAAGAATATTCCCTCCTCTAAGATGGCGGCCGAATTTCCACTTATTTTCCGATTTGTTCGGCAGCAGCCCGTCTTTCATTTTCAGGACTGATTGGTATTTAGAATCCTCAAGGGGACGGAGAAGTAGCGTGGCGTTTCAGCAGAAAGGAGTAGTCGAGTGATTACGGTGAAGTTATCTGGTAAGAGGCAGGACAGGAGGCATGGACTCGTGAGCGAGTTGTTAATGTTTGTAGGTACAGTTCTCCTTACAGCCTGCGTGTTTATTTTACAGAATGGTGGATTTACGATTGTGAGAGATCACATCACTAGACTACGGAGAAGCACTGCAGCGTGAAGCCCTTCGGCACAGTTCGGGTGAGCATGGCTACATTAGAAAAGAACGGTCTGACTCTGTCACACACTTTTCAGTGGGATTACATAGGTTTTTGTATGTTTCGCATTAGGTTTCTAGAGTTTTGCATCATCCTAGGACTCAATACGAGGTACTGTTGAGTTGACTATGTATTTGCATTGACATGTTTGGGACATATGTTGAACACGAGACATTAGGTTCGAGTATTTTTTTTCTACACTTGGGTGAGGTGGTGGTTTTCTGTTTTTGTGTTTGGAACTATTAAATAGAGCGCACAGCCCGATAACTTGGGAGTAAAGGTATTCACATGGTATTACAGACAGACATTGAACTTTCGGAGAAGTATCCGCACACTGAAATGTATATTTCTTTCATTGTTTTAGATTGGCCCCTGACGAAGGGACTGGCAAGTCCTGAAATGCATTGGGCTCCATCACAAACAAGCAGTTGAAACCTTGAATATTTGTAAACCTTGTGCATTCAATGCCATGACGAATTGCTTTATATGATTGCAAAAATGCATTTGCTTTTTGTATATTTTTGAAAACCATGACAATGTATAGAACTTGTTTACCTTTGTGTTCTTGATTGTGAAGTATATTGAAAACTAAAATTTATGTTTTTATAAAAGAGTGTTTCAAACAAGGAAGGTTGCCTTCAGTGAATTGTGCGCAGCATACCCGGGTACAAGTGCTTGGTCTAACTCATCATCTGTGTTTTAGACATTATTCGACCTATTGGGGTAATGTCTCTAAAAAGTTCTTCCAAATTCAAGAGTACAGAATCCAATTACAGCAGCCTTAAATTGAAACCAAAAACTACCTTTGAAACAAAAAAATTATCCCCTTTTGTTACTTCAACCAAACTTCTATGTACTATTTGTGGAAAAAAACCACTACTGTGTGAGATTATCTCTATATGGATCATCAGCAGTTTACACATCATTTGGCTGACCAAGCCTGATATTTTCAAGAGGATCTCCAAAATTAGAGAGTGGCTTAAATATATTGGTAATATTGTACCAGATATTAATAATTAAAAAATAATATTCTTAGATATGTTTGATTAGACTAGTGTAGTAAATCCAGATAAAATAACTGATTAATGAATTGCAGTGAGTGCAATGCATAGTGCCCTTTATATATAGTGAAATACTGTGCAGCTTTGTTTTTTTTTGCAATACATTGATTGTTTTTTTCCCCACTGTTCAAGGATGAAGCTTTATACAGACCATCATTTATGGTGAAGAAGTATGAAAGCTGAGAACAGTAAAAATGGGAAAATTAAACATTTTACTATATTGTGATATAGTTTTACCTTATAACCAGTATGTATTTTTATGTTTCTGTAATTTTGAAAATGAAATATTAATATATATTTATGTTCTTTCTCTTTTTCAATAGAGGTTGGACTTGAACGTGTCTAGATGTCTCAAAAGGCTTCTTCTACCACAGAAATATTCCTTAGACATACCAGTGGAGAGTGCTTTTATACATGCAGAGCACTTGGCATAGCTTACCATCACTTTGTTTTACCCATTTTGTAATTTAAAATTGCAGTTTAGTTCAGCAAGTTTACACTGTAAAACTATACCCCAAGGTAGAGTCTTGAGCAACCACTGACACATTTACACATACACTAATTACACAACTCATAAACCCAGTCACTCATCTATTCAACCACTCACTAACCCATTAACTCATTGACACAGTTAGTAACACAAAGTCTCACTTACAAATACATCTACTACTGCATGATCTTGCTTACCTATTCAGATATTCATACATGTAGTTAATTTCTAATACAGGTACACAAATACACACTTAGTCACATACACAGTACTTTATTAAACCAGTCAGCCATATATTCAATCACTAACATACTCAGTCACTTTCCGATGTTAGTACTGATGCACCCAATCACTCACCCAAACAGCTAGAAACACATCCACTAACTCATGTAAACAGTGATGCATACACATACTTATTTAAACCACTACTAACACAGCTAGTCAGTTACTTATACAGCTACTGCCATACATATTCAATATTACATACAGCCACTAAGTCACTTTGTCACCTATACAGGCACTAACACAACCAATTAGTCTATGATTCATACACTCATGCACCTGCTTATACATCTATAAAGATACTAACGCACCAATTTATACACAGATACAGACTGTGACAAACTCAGTCACATAATGCTGTATAGAGTCATTCATACATTAATACATGCATATACACACTGATACATATAGTAATATACCCAGACATTAACTGATACACCCAGTCACACTCTTGGGTATACACTTAGACTCCCAGGAACACATTCTTCTATGCACTCTTTAGGCTTGGGCGGTGAACCCGCTCCATTCACAGAGTTTGTGGAGTTTTCTGCACTCCGCACTCTTAGGAGGATGTAGAGTTTTGAAAAAATCCCTTGCTCGTGCTTGCCAATGTCAAGTTGATGAGCGCGAGGAAGGGAAATCCACCGCCCTGTGAGATTTCTCAACCTGGGCGGTCGTGGATGGTTGCGGGTGGTCGCAGATGGTTGGGATCACTTGCGTTGAGAAGCCTTCCATTCGCATTTAGAAAGCTGCAGCTCGGGTAGAAAATCTACTCGAGCAGCAAGAAAAGAAGCAGCGCATGATGCTGATAGCAGACAAACACCCTGCCCTGAAAATCAAGGCGAACGGCATGACCAAACGCACTCCTCCACTTGTGGAACTCTGCATAGCGCAGTGGAGTTTTTTGGTCACTTCGTGGTGTTCCGCGTTGCAAAACTCCACAAACTCCACCCAGACCACCCTGGCCTAACACTATTACACCCATACACACAAAAATATGGCCACTGGCACAGCCAGAAACACGCTAATGCAAACACTGACATATCCCCATACTCACTCATGGAGGTACTTACACACACATTTACTCACCCATATAGGTAATCACACAGTTAGTTATTCATCCATACAACTGCTCGCACTGCCAGTCACTGATTGATACAGTCTCTTACCCCACCATTTAGTCAGAGATACCACCATTGACATATCCAGTGACTAACTTACATGCATACTTATCCACCCATTCACTCACCCCTACAGCCCCTAACACACCCAGTGACTCACTTATACACACACTCACCCACGCAAATACTAACTCATACATGCACTAACACACACAGCATCTCACCTATGGAGCCACTCACACAACCACTCACTCAATCATACATTCGCTCACACAAGCATTCACTTAGACATTTACCACTCACATAGACTGTCACTCACACATACAGGCACTCAGTCACACATATAAATGCTCACACACTTAGGGGCCGATTATGATGGTGGTCGGACCACAACCAATGGCTTGTCAGTTGCGGTCCGACCACCATATGCTGCTGCGGTCCGACTGGGATTATGATGGCAGTTTCCAACAGCCTTTCCATGTCACCCTTTCCGACATGGAAAGGCTGTCATAAAGTGTTTTATGGGGCCTCTAACAGGCCCTCTTCCCCCCTGGCCCTCTGCAATGGGGTCTCTCAATGTCCTTGTACCATGTGGCAGGCACCACATGGTGCCTGCCACACAGGGCAGGGATATTTATTAGGAATCCATTTTGCAATAGCAGCTTGTACTACAGCCTTTTCCACCATAGAGCGGTCACATCCAACTACTGCAGTTAGAACCACCAACCTAAGGTCGGGCAGTTCCAATCTGCAGTGGTGTCTGGCAGATGTAAGTCCACATGGCATCGTAATAAGCCCCTAGGTCACTCACACCTGGAGGCACTCACACCCCCAGTGACTTACCCATACAGTCACTCACACAGCCACTAACTCAGCTATACACCCACTCACACAACCAGTCTCTCAATTACAGAACCAGTGACACACAACTCACTCACCCATATAGACACTCACACACAGAGTTATTAGTCATGCAGGCACACCCACAATTTCACTCATAGAGTGGGTCACAACCCCAGATGTGTACTCAAACAGCAACTGACATAGTCAGTCACTCATGCAGCTACTCACATATGTAGACAATCACTCAAAGAGCCACTCACACCCAGTCATTCATCTCTAGAGCCACACACATACCCAGCAGCTGACTTGTACAAACAATCACCCACCTAATCACTCACTCATGCAACCACTCAGACACCCACTCACATATTGTAGGAAAGTGTCTCTTTTGACATGGCAAACCCATATATTTTGCTTGATGCGATTAGACACTTTATTTGCACTGAGGCCCTGCTAACCAGGTTCCCAGTGTAAATGTAAGTAAGTAAGTCCGTTTTTATATAGCGCAGCTACTCACCCTTACGGGTCTCAAGGCGCTGGGGGCCGTAGTGGAAATTAAGTGAGCTATTGCCCAGAGTCACATGGTGCTGAGCTGAGCTGCCACCGGAGCCGGGGATCGAACCGTGAACCCTGTGCTCCGAAGTCAGCTGCCCTGGCCGCTGCACCACACCTCTCCACACAGATCGTGTTCTCAAAACTGACCATGATTGGCACCACTTCAGCCACCCCTGTAAGTCCCTAATAAATGGTACCTCTGATACGTAGGGCATGGGCACTGAAGAGGGTCCACTGCATTGTCACAAAGACGTGAAATGCAATTAGTAAACTACTGTTCACAAACATTATTTACAATATGTGTATATATGTTTTAAACTTTTTCAAAAACACGTTATCTTCGCGACTTTCCGCTAAACTGTAACATAGGTGCAGTGATATTTCTCAACAAATTTGCAACGAATAAAAAAGTTTGAAAAAAATACACAATTATTAACCCACTGAAACAAATGGCAAGGAGAGACACAGTGAAATATATAAATGGGTGGTCCATTACACAGCTGTAGTGTACAATATGCAGTAGACATTTAAACAACAAGAAAGCATTTACTAATTTGTCAGGAGAAAGTAATGCAGTTGTGTAGACATTTTTTGTAAAACTGTGGACTCTTCTTGGAAGAAATGAGGTTCCATTATGGCCCTGATGCTCATTTCAGATAAATTAAACCTCAACGGAAAGCACTTAGAAATATAAACATAGCAGCTGCCCCAGGTAAAGCTCCTCTTGAGTAAAGTGGAACCGACCCTAACCTCTTGGGCTTGGTGAATGCAAAGCAAACATGTTTCCTCTAATATTCTACATTGAAAAATGATGTGAAATCTTAAATCAATCAATCAATCAATCAGGGGAATTGTAAGCGTGCTACTCACCCGTGAGGGTCTCAAGGCACTGGGGGGTAAAGCAGCTCCGTTCAGTCAAAAAGCCATGTTTAGAGCATCTTCCTGAAGATGTTCAGGGAGGAAGTTCATCTGATGTTGCTCGGGAGCTCGCTTCAGGTCTTGGCCGCAATGTAGGAGAAGGCTCTTCCACATGTTCTGGCTCTGCGGATGCGCGGGGTCTCGGCGAGGGCGAGGTCGGCGGATCGGAGGTTTCTCTTGGGTACGTGGAAGTAGATTCTCTCATTGAGGTATTGGGGTTCGGTGTTGTGGAGGCATTTGTAGGCGTGGGTGAGTATCTTGAAGGCAACTCTCTTCTCGATGGGGAGCCAGTGGAGGTTACGCAGGTGTTGGGTGATGTGTTCGTGACGGGGGATGCCGAGGACGAGTCTGGCTGTGGTGTTCTGTATGGTCTGGAGTTTGTGGAGCAGAGACTTGTTGATACCGCCATGAAGGGCGTTTCCATAGTCCAGTCGGCTGGTTATGAGCGAGTGGGTGATGGTCTTCCTTGATTCGGTGGGGATCCATTTGAAGGTTTTTCGGAGGATGCGGAGGGTGTTGAAGCAGCTGGAGGCGACGGCGTTGACCTGTTGGGTCAATGAGAGGGAGGAGTCGAGTATGATGCCGAGGTTTCGGGCGTGGTCTGTGGGGGTGAGAGGACTGCCGAGGGCGGTGGGCCACCAGGTGTTGTCCCATGCAGAGGGGGAAGGTCCGAGGTCGAGGATCTCTGTCTTCTCCGAGTTGAGCTTCAGGCAGCTGCTGCTCATCCAGGATGCAACGTCCTTCATTGCTTCCTGGAAGTTGATTCTGGTGGTGTCGGGGTCCTTGATGAGGGAGAGGATGAGCTGGGTTTCGTCGGTGTAGGATACTATGCTGAGTCCCTGCTCTCTGACGATGACGGCGAAGGGGGCCATGTAGTTGTTGAAGAGTGTGGGGCTGAGCGATGGTTCTTGGGTACTCCGCAGTTGATTTCTGTGGATTCGGAGAGGAAGGGTGGCAGTCTGATCCTTTGGGTTCTGCCGGTGAGGAAAGAGCGGATCCAGTCGAGGGCTGTTCTATGTATGCTGGCGTCGTGGAGTCTGGCGGTAAGTGTGCAGTGGGACACGGTGTCAAACGCTGCAGAGAGGTCAAGTAGGATCAGGGCCGCAGTGTGTCCTTGGTCAAGGAGGGTGCTGATGTCATCTTTGGTGGCGAGTAGAGCGGTCTCGGTGCTGTGGTGGCTGCGGAATCCGGATTGAGAGCGGTCAAGGATGGAGTTTTCTTCAATGAATTTTGTTAGCTGGGCATTGACGATCTTTTCAGTGACTTTGGCCGCGAAGGGGAGAAGGGAGATGGGTCGGTAGTTTTTGAGTTCCGTGAGGTCTGCCGAGGGTTTCTTGAGCAGGGGTTTGACTTCTGTGCATTTCCAGTCATTGGGAAAGGTGCCGGTCTTGAAGGTGGTGTTGATGGTGCGTCATAGTTCTGGAGCGATGGCGGTGAATGCATCATAAATATTTTGGAGCGCAATCTGAACTTCGGTGATTGTGATGAGTGCATTCTTCAATGACATCTCCTTGTAAGAGCAGAGTCCATGGTTCTACCAATTAAATACCATAAGTATGCAAATACCTAAATTCCATAGCACCACTCACACACCCACATGCAGACCCATACACCCACTCACACACCCACCCACAGACCCATAGCAGCACTCACAGACCTAATCATGCACTCATAGACCACCTCACACAGCCACTGAGGCACTCCAACTCACAGACCCACACAGACCCACATAGACACTTGTTCACCCACTAACAGACCCACACTGGTGTTCAAACACCCTCTCTCAATGCTTACATTTTACAGTTATGAAAAACTAAAAAAAAAAACCTTAGGAAGTCACTGAAAAAACAAAGATTACAGGGACCTTATTGTTAGGAAATTAAATTAAAGAATCTTAGTAATTCACTGAAAAAAACAGTACAGTGACGATATAGCTAGGCTCAGATTTCACTCGTACAAAACCATAGAAATTCAGCAGTTATAGTTAACTGAGCTAACTATAACTTACGCCCTCACAATGCACTGATTGTGACCTAACATATTACATCACTCATGACATGGTCAGTGGCATCACTGAGGACATCTCAAATGATATCACATGAATCAAGAACGTGTCACCAAAATTCTTGGGAAACATGTTTAAGAGTCCTTTTGGCAAACATTCCTTCACAATGGGAAGAGGTGGGAAGACCTTTGCCTACTGTTAACGTGGACGATGGAGAAGCAAATGGGAAGAGCTTTTAAGTAATTTTGCACATTTGCATATTCATAGTAATGTAAAGGAACAACCATGGAGTACACAAGAAGAAGAACCCACGTGCGACACTCACTACAGAGAGATCGTGGTTTGCTAGATGATCACTGCATCAAAGTTTTCACATTGATTTTCAAGATAAAATTGCCAAGAAAAGACACTTCCTTTGTGTTTGCAAAGCCTAAGAAGTTAAGATCATTTGTACTGTACAGAAATTGAGCTTCATCTGGATCACTTGACCCATTCATTCCAACAAAAGTCTTCAGTTTTGCACAAAATGTCTACTCAACTGGAGAACTTTCTACTGGTTAATTACTAAGTGCTACCTTGTTGGATAAATATCTAGTGCATATTATACTGTACAGATTTGTAATGGACCATGAGGAAATGTCTCCACTGACTATGTGTGTTTTACATTTTGGTAATGTGATTAAAGAAATGTGCATAGTTTTTATAATAGAGCACTCATTACTCCCAGTACCATATTGCAGAGACCACTGTCCCCCTTATACCCAATGAAATTATTAGTGTGGGAATTCAAGAGCAGTAGTCATAGCTGCCAAGTTTTCAATTTGCTTTTGTGTGACATTCCCATATTTGTACCATGCTTATGTCTGACATTTCAATGCTTTACGCGACATACTTTGAGTGACACCTTTTTGTGAGTGGAACAAGGCTGTTGTAGTCATGTAAACATACTATATTCAGAAACTATACACTTTTCTAAAATGTAATGGTCTAAAATGGGCATTAAAAGAGATGTAACAGCTGAAACACTTATTCACAGGCCATGAATACACTGTCCTTTCAAACCTCAACATGTGAGCCATAAAGTATGCATAAGCTGAAACCGGGAGTCTTTCTTGCTGCACTGCACTCTGCTATAAATCAGACAATGACAAACAACACAGAGACAGCTTAGCATAGCTAGGCTTGAGAGCTTGGTTTCTGGTACCAAGGAGAGTCAACGAATAAATTGCCAGCTTGACACTGACAGGACACATCATTGGCATTATCCTTATGATGAAGGAAACCCACTTGTGATTTATCCTTCAGTTTCAAAATTTTCCTCCAATAATTATAGTATTTTGCCTTATTGACTTTTTCTAAATCAAGCTGGACCGCAGAGAAGATTAGGTAGTCTGCTTGAGGCAGAATCAGTGTTTTTCTTGTTATACACCAGGAAACTTCTAGCATCCTCAGTCTTTCTTCCCCTTTCTATCTTTCAGCTGCTCAGTTACTTTTTTCCACTTCTTCTCCATGTACTATCCGCCCTCTTCGACATCTTCTCCCTCTGCTTACTTCATTCTTCACTGGACTTTCTCTTTTTCAGTCTTCCCACCTTCTTCTTTCTATGTTTTTTAGCTATGTTTGCCCTTCCTCCTTACCTTTAGTTCTTCCCTTTCTATCCCACCACTACCAACTTTTTATTCTCCCTTTGTCTTGCTTTTCCCCTCTGAGCCTTCTTCCACCACCCATTGCCTCTCTCTGTCTCTGCTTTCCATCATGTTCTCACCCTCTCTCTTTCTCCTCTTATATTATTCTTACACTTATTTTTCTTACTTGCACCACTTTCCCCCTTTTACATCTGTCTCTCTCCTACTTTTGCCCTACTCCTAGTGAATCATATTCATATTTATTGCTCCAGCCACTTGCAGTGTGAACATTCTTTCTTATATAAGATTTAGTTGCTAACAGTTTCTATCAGCAAAAAGCAAAGGGCCCCTTACAAGTGGCTCCTCTCTTTTTAACCTGTATTATGTATTCTAAGACTCATAGTTTAACTTTTTCAGCTTGATATTAAATGCCCTATCAACAAAGCAATGCAGGATAAAAATCAATGCTAAGGTGTCAAACATGACAAAACCCCTTGTCAGCTATAACAATCTAAGTAGCCCTCTTGCTATCTTGAGAGCACTTAATGCTAAGCTGGAGCCACTGTTCTTATGCAGTAGGCCAGGATCGCCTTCTGATTTGCTGACAGATCATCTGTGATGAAGCATTGCACATTTGGAGGGTATCATTAGGACAGTTGGTGGTGCTGACGATTCCAGATGCAGAGGTTTGAACATGGGATGGAGGTTGCAGGGGCATGCTGAGTGGGATAAAAGCATTCTGCACTTTTGCCCAGTGAAGAAGCACAGCAGCACTTTAGCACATCCTGGGGCGCCTCCTCAAGCACAACCATTAGACATGACAGAAAGACACAGAGACTCAGCAGGGTTTAGAGATATAGAAACCCTGACAGTGTTGACAGCCATCTGAGCCAGTGAAGCTCTACATTTGGAGAGGAAAAGAATTGTGGGTATGGGGTGGCCTGGATTACTGTGACCCTTGATTCCACAGTACAGAAAAGTAGGGGTGGGCGGAATTTGCGTAGTCGCGCTACGCAAAGCTCCGCAAAACGGTAAAAAATTCCGCGAGCACGCAAAAGTTCTGCGAACACGCGGAATTGCTTGTACCGCCCGTTCGCGATGCTTTTTTCCTGTTCGCGAACGCTGTTTGGGTGCTCGGGGAGAAATATCTCGCGAACACGCATTTTGAAAGCGCAAACAAGCAAAAAATTCAGCGAAGTCGCGGATCGCAGAATTTTTGGCAATTCCGCGTTCTCCGCGGAATGCGAAATTACCCAAATTCCGCAAATCCCGCAAGCGGAACGGAATTTACCGCCCAGGCCTACAAAAAAGTGATGGAAGTTGCTTGAAGACTGGAAGTCTGAATGCTGTGCTCTATGACAGGGTAAATATGTGTACATCTGGCATCGGATAAAGTACAGGGGCTTTGGCTTGTACAATCATTTGCAGGTGGGCATGGAAAAGGACTTAAGTCCAAAAAGAGAGATCATTGCCTGGCAGTTTAATCCCATCAGGTAAAAAAATAGTTGTGGCAAATAAGGTGATCCCTGATCTCTTTCTTCATTTTAGGTGTACATTCCAAGAACTCCAGTTTGGTTTCTTCCTTATACATTGCTGTTGTGATGTGTCCCGAGACAGCAAGGTGAAGGGAACTTGTGACTGCTTCCTGAAATCCATGAGCTCAAGAACTTTATATTTTACAATATGTTATAAAAGCTTTTAGGAAACCAAATCACAACCTTTTATAAACCACACGCAACAAGTACAAATACAAAATGCATTTCTTTAGGTGACAATGAGCATGAGCCAGTTTACCTTGGGGTGAAAGAAGACTGCAAGGATGTTTTCAGTGCTGAGATGCAGAAGACCAAGAGAACCACTAGTAAATGTCTGGTATTTTTTTTGGGGGGGGGAGTCACAAATCTCTTGCAAACAGTGGTGTCACGTATTTCCGGTGCTGAGGGAAAGTCAGCGTGTTTTATGGCAATAGCTAAAAACATATATAGGGACTTTAAACATATTGTTTAAGGTAAGTGGTTTACCACTAAAGGAATAAAAGTATTAGAATTAAAGACAAAAAACTATTTAAAGTTTGTTTAACTTAATTTTCCAGTATCACAATGATGCCTGGGTGTAATCTCGACATCATCGTAAATCCCATGTGACACAGGAAAAATGGATTTATAGAGGAAGGTCCCTCCCTTTTTTTGTATTCTTTAGGAGTGGGTGTGAATTTTCACACTTCTCTATCTCCCTTCTTCATTTTGTTTTGGATTTGTTGTTTTTGGTACGTTTTTCTTTTAAAAAATGGCGTCTGCTACTGAGATTCAATGAAAAGATTAATATAACTCTGGATTGGAAAAGGACTTAAGTCCAAAAAGAGAGATCATTGCCTGGCAGTTTAATCCCATCAGGTAAAAAAATAGTTGTGGCAAATAAGGTAGCCTGTAGCATCTCCCACAAGATACTATTGAGGGGCACACACAAGAAGTACTCGTGTGGTACTTCCAGCATGCTAAATCATCTCAAATCAATCCACCATAAACATCTAACGAGCCCAGAAAGAGCGGAAGAACAGCCTGCAAGGAACATCTACTGGAGATGATGGAGAAGAGCCAGAGACTACATCAGGTTATCAAATGCCAACAGACATTCCTGCGACTGTCCCCGAGATTGCAAAACTCAGGCAATTTTGCCTCAGTTGTAAGGAAATTTCAGCATGGGAGATCAATCGATTCCTGCTCTGATAGACATTTGTAACACACATATGTTAGTTTTTTTTGCGTTATATCTTTCTTTGCAGAACTTTTGTTTGTTTTTCTTGTTTTTTTTAAATCTGGAAAAAAACAAAAGAAACCCCAGAATTGTTCAAAAATACAAAAACATATTCTTGTTAGAACCGCCTATTCTGGTTTAAGAAAGAAAAAACATATGTTACATGTATCTTGTTTTGTGTATCAGTGAGTGTATACATGAGTGAGTAGGTGTGTTAGAATCTGTATGGGTGAATAAGTTGGTGTGCCAGTGGCTGCATAGGTTAGTTAGTGTATGTGAGTGCCTGTATCAGTGAGTGACTGTGTGAGTGGCTGTATGAATGACTGAGTGGGTGTGTGAGTAGCTGTATGGGTGAGTGAGTACCTGTGTGAGTGGTTGTATGAATAAGTGAGTAGATGTGTTAGTGAGTGGGTGTGTAAGTGCCTGCATGAGTAAGTGAGTGGTTTGTGTGAGTGGCTGTATGGGAAAGTGAGTACATGTGGAACTGCCTGTATCGATGAGGGACTGTGTCTGTTAGTGACTGTATGTGTGACTCAGTGGGTGTGTAAGTGGCTGTATGAGAGAGTAGGTGGGTGTATGAGTGATGTATGGGTGAGGGAGTAGGTGAGTGGGTGAGTGAGTAACTATAAGGGTGAGGAGCAAAATAGTGCCTAAGTAGTGGTATGAGTGAGTGACTGGGTATGTGAGTGGTGTATGGGTGAATTAATAGGTGTAAGAGTGTGTGGTTGAGTAACTGGTACTTGAGTGCCTGTATGTGTGACTGAATCATCAGTATGTGAGCAGTGTATTGATGTATGAGTGGGTGTGTGAATGGCTGCATGGGTGACTGAGTGGGTGTCTTGGTGGCTGTATGAGTGAGTGTGTGCATGAGTGCCTGTATGGGTGCATGAATGGGTATGTGAGTGGGTGTACTGTATATGATTGGGTGTGTAAGTGTATGTATGGGTCTGTGAATGTGTGTGTGGGGGGCTGTATAGTTGAGTGAAAGGGTGCTTGAGTGGCTGTATGGGCAATTGATTGGATGTTCAGTACATATATGAGTGCATCAATGGGACTGTAAGTGGATGGGGTGGGTGTGTGAGTGGCTGTATAGGTGAGTGAGAGGGTGCATGAGTGTTTATATAGGTGAGTGACTGGGTGTGTGAGTGGGTGTATGGGTACATGAGTGGCTGTGTGAGTGGGTATTTGGTTAAGTGAGTTGATGTGTGAGTGGCTGTATTGGAGACTGAGTATCTGTATGAATGACTGTACAGTTGAGTGAGTGGGCATATGAGTGGGTGTTTGGGTGAGTGAGTGTGTATGTCAGTGGCTGTAAATGGCTGCATTAGTGAGTGAGTAGGTGTCATAGTGCCTGTATGAATGAGTTTGTGCTTGAGTGTCTGTATGGGCACATGACTGGGTGTGTGAGTGGGTGTATTGGTATATGGATAGGTGTGTAAGTATCTGTCTGGGAATGTATGTGTGGGTGGTTATATAGGGGAGTGAACAGATGCATAAGTGAGTCTGTGAGTGCGTATATGAGTGTGTGGGTCTGTAAGTGGCTGTTTTGGTACATGAATAGGTATATGAGTGGCACTATAGGTGAATGATAGAGTGTTTGACTTGGTGTATTGGTGAGTGACTGGGTGTGTGAGTGTGTGTATGGGCGCATAAATTGGGGTGTAAGTGGCTGTATAGGTTTGTGAATAGGTGTATTAGTGACTGTTTAGGTACACAAATGAGTTTGTGAGTGCGTGTATGGGTTTTGGAAATGGGTGTGTGAGCATCTGTACGATTGTTTGTCTGGATGTATAAGTGAGTGTATGAGAGTCTCCCTTGGTGTACACCTTGACAATGTAAGTTTCTTCACCTACACAGAAAGAAGTAATTAGGACATTACTTTACTCCAATAGATGTCATTAATCTGTTGAAAAGGAAAAAGAACATAAATATAAGTAAGTATTACATTTACAAAATTTCAGAAACAAAACAATACACATTGCTTATGCTGCAACAGTATGTCACATTATAGTACTGCATTTCATTTTCCCTTTTTACTGTTCTCAGCTTTCATACTTGTACACCATAAACAATGTAGTGTATAAAACTCCATCCTCAAACAGTGGGGAAAAACTGATCGGATAGATTGTAGAAAAAACATGTAAGTGTACAGTATATCACTACTATAAAGTGAGACTATGCATTGCACTCACTACAATTGATTTACCTACAATTTCTAAACTAACCTACACAAATATGTCCTAAAAATAATTCTCTTATTACGATAATTGGTACAATAGTACTAATAAATATGAAGGCTAATTGTATTTTGGAGACCTTTTTGAAGACATCACCCCTAGTAGGCCGATGAGGTCTAAAACGCTGATGATCCTCGTAGACAAAATCCCATACATTCCTTTTTTCCATAAAAACTACATAGAACTTTTCTTGAAGAAACAAAAGGTGAAAAATTGTGTTTTGAAAAGCAGTTTTTGCTTAATTTAATGTTGCTGTGTTTGCATTGTGTCCATCCAGTTTCACTCTTTTATTAGACAATGTAGTATTCAGATGTTGTATTAACTCCTTTGTGCAAGATAAAAGGACTCTTTACTTTTTAAAGATATCACCCCTGATAGGCCAAATGATGTCTGAAAGAATGACAACCATGTAGAAGAAACACCGCACATTAAATTTTTTCCAGATATACTCCTTAGAACTTTGGTTGAAGAAATAAAAGTAAGAATTTCATATTTTGAAAGGCATTTTTGGTTTGAATATAAGGTTGCTGTCATTGCATTCCGTCCATCCAGTTTCACTCTTTAAATAGACAGTATAGAGTCCAGATGTCATTTCAAGACCTTCGTGACAGGTTATAGCCAAAGTAGTGTAAGTTCTTACAGAAATGAATATTTGTCCAGCTTTGAAGTTTGCAGTTTTTGTTTCCAATTAATATCCATCTGTTCTGCTTCGTTGCAACATTAATACGAGGTATTTTCCAATTCTTTGTAGATGCAAAGTAGACATAACTTCAGATCTACAGTTTGGGCAGGACATATTTTGGTTTGCATTTTTAATTAATCTGTCAAAAGGCACAGCTTTGCAATCTGGTAGTGTTAAGTACAGAAATCACTCCGAATTTTTTTGAGTGACTGATGTAAAAGAGCAATCTTCACAATCATGGTTCCATTTGTAACTCAGCCCAAACAACTTCACAATATTTACCTCTTCTTCTTCTAAAACTACAAGGATGACCATTATAAATTCTTTTGCATGTTGTTGACTGTTGAGAGTAAATATTACTGATCCAGTGCATGTATCTAAAAGGTGTCCAATGCCTGAAGTAGAGCGTATTACAGTTCTATCACTGAGTAAACATTGGAGCAAATGAAGCAGTACAGAACACAATGTTATCTGTTTTTTGTTGAATTTAATTTACAACATGTGGTAAATAAACGAGTATACTGAGAACAACATTTGCATTGCAGTTGATACCTGAACTGTTTTCCAACTGGTAACTAAAATATCTCCCTCATTTTCAACTTTTTTCTCATTACGGCATTCTAGCTTGTTCTTGTTTCCTTTCATTTCTTGACAATCTGTCGAATCTATTGTAAACTTCTGTTTTGGACAGATTATCAATCTCTCATAAATAGGATACTGACCTAAATGAGGAGCGTATAGACTTCTTAACCGATTGTACTCTCTTACACAGCTTGCATCAGCACTAACTTTCCTATCACCAAATTCAACTAAAAACAAACCAGACAATGTTCTAACTCGGGATAATGCTACATACGACAATCCTTCTTTAAATACTGTACTTCTAATACTAATAAAAGCTGCAGAGATTGATGGATAGTTACAGCATATGCTAGACACTGAAAAATGTTGCCGCCCCACGTATACGTACTTTACAAGCAAAAAACATACAATACATCACCGAATCTGCTTCACGCCATCAATCTGAATAAATATTATAGCCAAATATTCAACCTCATCACTATTTGGAAAATGCATTAACTCAATAACTTTACCCATAGCACCATTTACTAACCCTTCCTCAAAATGTAAATTACGCTGCAACATTACTCAACCGTTTAAGCACATACGTAAATCCTTTTCTAATCGTGCAGTTCGCGATACAGCCTTCTCCAAAGAATCCAATTTTGCTTCTAGTTTTTCAGTTAGTAGTACTTTTACTCCCTGGTGTTCCATTTTATCGATAGCTGTAATTTCCAAAATGTCTTCTTTCTCAAGCTTCAGTAATTGCACTTTAACGTTGGAGCACTCTTGAAGAGTAGGCATTAAACAGACTATGGATTTGTCTTCTTCAATAACATTTTACATTAGGTGTGCTGCTGTGCTGTTAGATGAAAATAGTTTCTTGATAAGTCGACTTTCCAAAGCATGTTTCACTTGTTTTGTCAGAACTCCTACTTCAATGTCCTTCAGGATATGGCCATATTCCACATTAGATGCTTGACACATATTCTTCATTAGTTCCTTGTATTCAAATTTTAACCAAATATTTGCATTGCCAATACTTTCCAAAGAATTTCTTGTTTCATAATGGGGAAGTGTCTTGAAAACAGGCTGTTCTTTCATGGGGGTAAGTTGCAGTTGGTCATCGAAGACAATTAAATGCCTTCCTCTAGCAAGTCATACTCTGTTTTCAAAATCTGCTGCATTCTTAAGTGTACGAAGGCAAGAATTAAGTTCAAAACCATGCTCACCTCATCGATGATTAAATGATTCAATTTCATTATTTTCATGTTCAACAGGAAGCATAAGTAGTTGATGCAAAGTAATTCCTTTAATGTTGTGTGCAGCTAATCCAGTTGCTGTTGTTATTACATATGATAAATTTGATTTGGTAGTCCTTTGTAGATAAGCAGTGAGAACTTTAATTAGAAAGCTTTTCCCTGTGCCAGCATGACCACTGATGTATAGTAGTATTGGCTTAAACGATGAACATTCACATTCTTTCATCTGATGCAGAAATCGATGATCTATGTTATCATTTACTTTGATATAATTTTCTTTCTGTTCCTCGTTCAGTTTTTAAATCAACACTTTCCTCTCTTGCTTGTTGCATTGTAGTTTCCACCTCATTCCTGGCTATGGCTGCTTCATTTTGAATAACTGGTTGTCCAAGAGGATCTTGGCTCATTAGTCCAGAACTTTGGCTGCTTTGTGAATTCTCCTTAGTTACCTCAGCAGCAAAGGTTTCTTCCTGTTCAATCTCATCTTTCAACTTTTACAAGTAGTTTTGAAAGACTGAACACTGAATGCAGTCTGTTACAGAGTTGAAAGATTATTTGTAGCAGTCATAGTCTTCGAGTATTTCTGATTCCACATGTCAAGCCTTGAGCAGTTGTTGATGTGCAAAATAGAAAAACTCTCTTCTGTCTGGAGTTTGGCAACTCAGTTTTCTAGGATTAATTAGATTTCCTTTGTTGTGTCTCACCAAACAACTGTCACATCCAACTACAGCATATTTTCCTTCTTCCATGTTTTCCATTACATTGCATCTTTATCTGTAGTGTTGAAGTACTTCATAAAGGGATATGTTTTCTAGGTGTGGACTCCTTCTTGGCTAGAACGTGTCCAACATTTTTGATTTCACAATATCTGTGCTTTCCACATCAAACTCTGCAAGATACTGCATTTCTGGAAAATACTTCAACACTCTCTTTTGTGTTCTTACAGGGCCTAGACTTACCCACACATTTCCCATTGACTTCGAGAACAAACTATCCAAGCTCAACTGATCCGAGCACTCATAGGACCCTATCTCTCTGTGGGAAAGCATTTTTAAGCTGAAACTATAAAATTTCTTGATGAGAATCTTGTCTGCAAAAATGTTCCCCCATATCTCCTTCATTTCTGCGTTCTCTGATTTTGTAATATATGAAGTGACATAACAAGCAACAGTGATGGAGTTGTCTGCAACAAACTGGATATCCATGTTCGCATTCCACATTTTCAAAATGACTGAGTTATAGGGCCAGATGTACTAAGGTTCCCGTTTGCATTTCTTAAATAGCGACTCCGTAGGAATTGCTAATTTAAGAAATGCAAAAGAATATGTTCAAAATTTGCAATTCCCTAACAGCGATTCCTACAGATTAGGAATTTCTTTTTTATATATTTCTTTATTTTATTTTTAAATGTCAAACTGATCAGATAAACAAACAAAGAGAAAGGGAAATAAGTTAAGTATAGTACATACATATATCACCAAGCTATACAATCATAAGAGCACTTATCCTATCACAAAATAAATATAAGCCATCAAAAAACCCATGAGATAATTGGCAACGACAATTATAACTCAAGATTCCTCAAAATACATCATTATAGTACTTATATAGGGTAAGTAAAATGAGTCAATCAAGCTACTTCAGATAGAGACCCCTCAATTGAATCCCAGTTAAGCCTACCCCATGTTTGGTCACATTTTTTAATAGAGCATAATCCCCTGACTCTAGCTAAAGCAGATTCCCTCTCATATACTCCCCAAAACATTACCCATCATTCTCCTGCTCTGGGGGGTATTATCGAGATCCATGCTCTAGCTATGCACAGCCTGGCAGAAGCAGTTATAATACACAGAAGACTTTTTAGACCTAAATCTCCCACACCATTATATCCCAGCATAATCATTTTATTTGTTAATTGCAGCTCTAAGCAAAGGCCAAACCTGATATGATTACTCACATCCTCCCAATACTTCCTCAGTTCTGGGCACTCGCTTTTCTCCCCTCTATCTCTCTCATCATTGCCTGCCCATTTAGCTATTCTATCAGGCATGTAGCATAACATATAAACTGTTCTAAATTGTTGTAGTTTTAAGTTTACGGAGTGAACTGATCTCTCCATCGTATCTAATGCCGCAGTTATTTCTAAAGGGGTAATGTTTTCTGATAGGAGATTGCTCCATTTCAATGCAAGCTTCAGGCTGTCACTAACTCTTTGCTGGCAAAGATTCTGGTAAAACGTTTGTACTAGTGACTTCCTGGGTGCTTGATAAAAATCTTCTATCAGATCTGAATGCTCCAGCATTTTTATACCCTGGCGTACCAAGGAAAAAATCCCTGATTTGCAAATATTTAAAAAAGAGCCAATGAGGAAGAGCATAGGACCTTTGCAGATTTTCAAATGTGCAGAACCCATTTGCATTGTATAGCTGTCCCAAGTGCTCAATGCCATAGTTTGACCAGATTATGCAAGTTGAATCATGAAACACATCAGGAGCATCAGGTTTTCCACGTAGGGGGATACTCATGGAAAAGTGGTAGAGAATATTTCACAGGGATTTCCTGCCAAATATAAACTATATATTTTATAGTTGTAAATCTTACTCTTTTGAAGTCATTGGATCATTAATCCGATGTAGAAAAAATCTACTATCTAAGCCTGTAAAAGAAATCATAGTTGTCTCCGGCCAATAGTTTGCCAACACGACTGGCAAATGCCACCCAAAAGTATATCTTAAAATCCAGGAGCTGTAGCCCGCCCTGAGTATATGGAAACTTAATATACCGAATTGCATGCCGTGCTGTCTTGTACCCCCAATAAAACTCCTGTGAGCCCCATCAAGTTTCTTAAAGAAAAGATTTGGCACCCAAAGAGGTATTGTATGGAAAAGATATAGAAATTTGGGTAGGATATTCATTTTAATAATGTTGCACCTACCTATGATGCTGATGGGTAGCTTATGCCAGCTTCTAAAGTTTTAAACCACTCGCTGTAAGAGAGTCTCATAATTCAAGGCAACGATCCGTTCAATTTGAGAGGATATCTGCAACCCCAGATATAGAACTGATGAACAGACACCCGGTACTGGTCTAGTGGATTGAAAATTAAGAAGAACCTGAGTTTTACTGGCATTTAATTTATATCCTGAGAATGTGCCAAATCTATTAACTTCATATTTAATATGTTCAAGTGCAGATACTGGAGCAGATGAATATATGGCCACATCGTCTGCATATGCAGTAACTTTCAGCTTGCGTGCTCCTACTCTGACTGGTAAGATATTATTATTCTTACATAGCGTTCGTAAAAAAGGCTCGAAATATAAGGCAAATAAGAGAGGGGACAACGGGTACCCCTGCCGAGTTCCCCGCTGTATCCTGAAAGGAGAGGATACCAGCCCACCGTATGTCAGCTGGGCCCAAGGATTTTTATATAAAGCATTTACCCAATTACAGTAACGGCCAATCAGTCCATAAGCCGCGAGAGTGGATCAGTGACAATCCCAGATTATCCGTTCAAAAGCCTTTTTGGTGTCCAACAGTATCATCCCCATATTAATGTTTAATTTATTTGCCACATCGAAAGCCACAATTGCCTTGTTAACGTGAGCTGCAGTATCCCTACCCAGTATAAAGCCATGCTGCTGGCTAGATACAATCCTGACATAAGAGGAGCCAATCGGGCAGCCAAAATCTAAGCAAAGATTTTGGCATCCGCGTTTATAAGGGAGATAGGCTGATAGGACCCACATTCCTTTGGGGCTTTTCCCTTTTACAGAAAAACACGATATTTGTCAGATTCCATGAGCTAGGGAGATCCCCACTATCCCCTATAGCTCTTACGACATCTTTTAGCAGGAGTACCATGTAGTCCTTAAAAACTTTATAAAATTCAACGGGTATTGAATCATCGCCTGCTGCTTTACCACTGGGCAATGCAGCCACTGCCTCTAATATTTTTTTTCTGTTAATTTCATTTTGAAGAGTTTCCCCTTGTTTAATGCTAATCCTTGGTAAGGTGGAAGCCGATAAGTATTGGCTAAACCCCAGTGCATCAAACCCACTACCTTGGCCGTATAACTTCTGGTAGAATCCACCGAATTGTTCTAATATTGCCTGTGTCTGTGTGTGTAGGGCACCATCCTCCCCTTTAATCGCCTTAATCTGATTCTTTGCCCTTTTGTCAGCTAGTTGGTGCACGAGTACTTTCCCTACCTGCTCACCATATTCATACTGAAGAGAGTGATATTTATTGTAGCTGACCGCTACCTTCTCCCTCAATAGTGCTTCTCAGATGTAATTGCTTCTCGGTCAAGGAGAAATATAAATCCTGTTGATCTCACCTTCCCTGTTTGATTGCACCAGCATGTGAGATTTCTAACTGTATTACAGCCTGTCGGGTTGCCCTCATATAGAGTTTCTTTTTATTGTTTTGCTGGTATATATACTGCTGGGTAATACCTCTTATAAAAGCCTTCATAGTGTCCCATACAATCTGTGGAGTTGCGGATCCTGCATTATTCTCCATGAACTCTGCTAGTTCTTTTTGCACCCTGCTTAAATATTCCTTTTCTTTTTTTGAAAACAGATTTTATTATGTCAATGGTTATGTACAGTGCAGAGCCCCTTAACCCAGGAGACATCTGCCATATTAAACATTGCAGATTATTGTCGTTGACAGTCAGTTATACATTATCATTATCATAGTTAAGTACAACAATACAACATAAACACGTTGAACCCCCGTTGCACTGTTCCATCACTGCACCTCGTTTGCCACCACATCGCCCACTCCAACAAATAGATTCATCACCATATAACTGGTCCTCTACCCAAGAGGCCCGCATGACAACATAGATATAGATGCATCCACTGGGGGCACCAGGTCTAAATTGATGCCTCGATAGTCCACCCATCTTTTCCAGATCCTGGGGTGCTTTTGTGGGCATCTCCTGGCCTTGAATATTGGAATCTCCAGCCACATGCAGAAGTCTAGCCCATTTTGCCATGTCAGAGTGAAGGTGGGGCCGATGCCTTCCACAGCCTTGCTATGTCCCGTTTAGCCAGTGTCAGCCCCAACAGTAACAGGTGCCTCTTGTATATGTTACCACCTATGCCCTCCATGATATGTAAAATTGCCAATCTTGGTGAGGAGGGGAGCTCCCACCCAAACACTTCTGCAAGACAGGCCAGAACCCCTCACCAAAATCTCGCGAGTGCTGTGAAATGCCAGATCGTATGTATCAGGGACCCCTCCTCCCGACCACACCGCAGGCACATCGGGGATGACACTCCACAACCTGAGCCTTGTATAGTAAACCCGGTGAAGGTATTTAAATTGAATGAGACGCAGCTGTGTTGCTATCGCTGCTCCCCGAGGGGAGGCCAGTGCATCCATCCAATCATCCCCGTCTATTTGGCCAAGGTCACCCGCCCATGCTTCTCTAAGTTTATCCAATGTCGTAGAACTATTGGTCACCAGTGACTGATAGATTTTCGAGATTTTATGGTCCTGCAGATCACCCATAAATACTTTGGCTTCCATCGGACTGAATTCAGGGAGAGCCTCTAGCCCCGATATACTAGGATGGATGGCATGCCGGAATTGGAGGTATTTGTAAAATTGCGTTTTAGCATCTGGTACTCCCGTTGAAGATCTTGGAATGACTTCAGAACAGAGCCTCGCATCACATCCCCCAACGTTGAGATTCCTATGTTATCCCACCCTCGAAATCCGGATAACGCAGCAAGCTGCAGCAATCAGCCATTGTGCCACAGTGGGCCTATTCCACCACCCCATCTTGTGGAGGGATTGTTTCCATACCTGTAATACCACCCGAGTGGCCAGCGGTGGGGAGTTGCGTAGCGGTGCCGAATACAATATGGCATGTAGGGTGAACTCTCCCATATACCTTCGCTCCACTGCATATGCGGGGTCCATCCAATCCCCATACCACCATTCGTTCAGCACCAAGAGATGCAATGCCATGTAATACGATTGGACATCCGATGTGGCCAATCCCCCACAGTACGTCGACTGAAAGCAAGTCTGCGGCGCCACTCTGGACGGCCCCCCTGCCCACAGAAACTGGCCCAGCGCAGCGTTGACCTGGCGAAACCACGTAGGACGTATCAGAAATGGATGGTTCTGCAATTGGTAGAGCAGGCGAGGCAACGACACCATTTTAAAAATCACCGATCTACCATAAATAGAGAGGGGCATATGTGACCAAGTTTTCATCTCCTCACGAACCAGTGCCCATATCGGGACAATATTTCTGTCCCATGACACACTAGGCAGATCCGACAGAAAAACTCCCAGGTATTTCACTCCCTCCGTCGTCACCTGTACCGCCGAAGCCCAAGGCCCCAGGCCAGCAGTGTCCCCCAGCACCCACAGAGTGGATTTACGCGGATTCATGAAGAGACCCGAGGATTCCCCAAAGATTTGCATAATGCGAATCAACCTCGGTCCCATCTTGTTTATGTCGATTAAGAAGAATAGGACATCGTCCACATAGAGTGCGATCCGATCCGAGAGCCCATAGGCCCACTCAAAGCCCACTACCTGTGCATCCATCCGCACCCATGCCGCCAAAGGCTCCATTGCTAGAGCAAAGAGATATGGCGATAGGGGACACCCCTGACGGGTGCCCCTTCCGATGGAAAATGTGGAGGAGGTAGATCCCGCAACTCGCACCGCCGCCTTGAGGTCCGTGTATAGCAACCTTAAATATGACAGGAAGCGCGGGCCGATGTTGAGACGGTATAAGAAGGGCGAACAAATACACCCAACTAAGGGAGTCGAATGCCCTGTTCATGTCTGCCAGCAAGAGGGCGGCCTGCACTCCCCTTCCATGGATGGTGGCTATGGCTGTGTGGGCTCATCGGATGTTATGACGCGTAGCCCTCTGGGGCATAAATCCAGCCTGATCTGGATGGACCAAATTAGTTATATGGGGTTGGAGTCGATTGGCCAATACCTTGGTCAAGATTTTGGCCTCGACATTCAACAGTGAGATGGGGCGGTATGAAGCGTGTTGGTCTGGAGGCCGGCCAGGTTTATGGAATACAACCACTTCCGCATGTCTCCAGTCTCGTGGCAAACGTCCTCGGTCCCTCGCTTCATCTACAAAAATATTCTTTTTCCATGAGTAAATGACGCGGGAAAGAAAAAGAACGCCTCTGACTTTTTACAACCTGGCTACAAAAAGATAACAAAATAGGGTTGTGATCCGATGTTACTCTAGGACAGACTTCCATCTCTGCAGACTCTAGAATAGTGTTGTTAACAAAAGCCAAATCAATCCGAGAGTACTGCTTGTGGGGTGAAGAGTAGTACGTATAACCAGGCGACATTGGGTATAATGACCTCCATACATCCCGTAGGACAATGTAAGTGAGCTAATTCTAGAATGAAAGTCCTAACGTTCCTCATTCTTAAAGAGGTACGCTGATTAGTTAAATCCTTAACATAATCCATGGTACAATTAAAATCACCAATAACTAGCAGTTCCCCCTGCCATTCCAATAACTCTAAAGTTAGCATATCAAAAATAGCGGGCCCATCTAGGTTGGGCCCATATAATACACACAGAACATATTTAATACCATCCATTACTAGTTGTGCAATTGCCCATCTACCCCTTGAATCAGCTGATGCCCTCAGAAGATTATATTCCATTCCTCTATCTACTAGAATAGTGACCCCCAATAGAAACCGTCTGAGATGTACAGACAATAATATCAAAGCCCAGCTGTTTCAATAAAAACCTGCCCTTATCAGCCAAGTGAGTTTCAGTGAGACATACTATATGGGGTTTATACATTTTCAGTTCTTCACGCACTAACTGACGTTTACTGGAACTGTTTAACCCGGAGACATTCCAATATATACAATGTGTTAACCCCATTTCGAAACAGTTTTTACTTGGCTTAACCTGGCCCCTATCATAAACAAAAAAGGATAAATACACCTCACACCACACGTTGAGTTCTTCACCATATTTATGACCTCTATCACGTTTCAAGCTTTTATCCTTAGTTATCCAAAAAATAATCCTTGACCAGTTTGACTTTTGACCCCATTTACACCCCCTACCTACCTCTGAAACCCCAGCCCCCTCACCATGACGCCAGCCGCCCCTCCCTTACTCTAGCTAGAGTCACCCCAATCCCTGGACTATCTGCTCGACAGCCCAAGAGTTCCAACCCACCGTGTTCCCTACCTCCCACGCCACCCGACCGTGACCTGCCCCTTCCACAAAAGCAAAAGCGAAGGACGAAGAAAAAGAGAAAAAAGAAAGTAATTCACACCTTAAGAAAGAAAGAAAGAAAAGATAAGAAAGGGACAAAGTAGAAGCCCTGCCTAGAGTGTTAGTAATCAGTAATCAGGTCAGAAAAAAAGGAGTTCATATAACTTAATATAACTTATGTACCACAGCTCCCTCTTATTTTAGACAAAATATGTGCTGCCTACTGCTTCATATTACATAACCATCTTTGACCCTCTATAACAATTTTAAGTCTTGCCAGCTCCTGTAAAAAAGCCTGTGCTCCAGCAGCCTTTAAAGGATCTATAAGTTGTCGAAGTTTCCACTGCCTGTTCATTGTGGGCTTGCATAAATCTGAGTGAACCACTATTGACATTGAGGGGCTTATTTACAAGCACCTTGTGCCACTTTTGCGTCATTTTTAACATGGAAAAAGTGACGTACGGGTGGTGCAAGGGGCTTGTAAATAAGCCGCTGAGTCTTATAATACTGGAGTAGTTGTTCATGCTTTAATGGAGATGGCTTGCCTCAAAAGAAAGTTACCGATGTAAACCAAAATTGGCCGTGCATTTAGGCCCCAATTAGGAGCCGTGGTATTTGACCCAGCAAAGCGATTGATGGGAAGTCTGTGTGCCCTCTGTATTTGAGACGCCATATCCCAGTCTGATAGCCCCGGAAACACTTTTCTGAACAGCTGCACAATGAACTGCTGTGTTCCAAATACACGCAGATTATTTCGTCTTTGACAGTTTTCCAAAACTTCAAGCTTAGCCTGTGCAAAATGCAGATGGCTATCGTGTTGCTCTACGGTTTTTTGAGTGACAACAGCGCTGTCCTCTATATCTGAAACCAGCTGTTGAAGTTCCCCCATCTCTACAGTAAGATTAGTAATTTTACTAGTAGCCTCTGACAATGAGCGCTGTATCGCGATGTTATCGGCTCTTAATTGCGCATAGTGCTGTTGTGCTTCAGATCACTGAGTCTATAGCATTTGTAGAATAGTTAACAAAGTTGTCTCATGCTCACTGTCAGGTAAGAAGGGGTCAGACATAACCGTAGGCAGAGAGTCGGCAGCAGTAACACCCCTAGATGAAGGGGAGCTAATGTTAGAAGAGACCCAAACCTCCGGGCTGTCAGTGGTTGAGGTGGTAAGCTCTACTGAACCTTGGATACATTTCTTCCCTCCCTTGTGTGGATTCTGGGAGTCATTTGAGGCAGTCGACAAACGTGAAATTATTGCTTTAACCTCTCCCTTGGACACAACCCAGTTTCGCAGTGGACTACCATTAGAGGTCTTGTGTCTGACCTGAGTCTTGCCACGAGAAGAGATAAAGCTATCCCCCTGCTTGTTTCTTGGTAATAATCTCTGCGTTTCCTTGTCTCTCCCAGCACCATTAACCCCAGTTTTATTAGCCTGCACATCCACCTTTGACCCCACCTCTGTCATACTCTCGCCTGGGTTATTTAATCCCGCAATATCAATGTCATTGGTAGGGACCTCCTTATGTGCATTCAGAGACACTAGGCTGGAGGGTGAGCTAAGACTGAGTGCTGATTCTGTTGTAACTTTTGCAGTATGATTGCCATGTTCCGTACTCCAAATACCTAGAGCCTGGCTACCTCCCCCTTCAGCAAAGTAGCAAAGACCCCCCAAATGTGCCATTGCTACTCACAGTTCCAGTAGTGTCTTTATCCTTAGATGGCTGATTGCCATCTAAAAGCGATGTAGCCAGCACCTGTCCTCCAGCACTGATTCCTGCAACACTGTTTCCTTCCAAAGCGATCAACAAAACATCCAGATTTCCAGACGGCGCAGCAGCCATCAGCATCTCGGCGAGTGAGGTCTCCCCTCCTGGAGAGTCTTTGGAATATGCCTGCAGTATCGAGGCAGCCTCCACAGTCTTAAGTAATTTCAAAATAGGCCGCCCAGTGGCAGTATCAGTACCCTCCTGTGTTTTAGAGGCCTCCTCCACCTTGTCGTTAACAGGGTCTAAATCCACCCCAGGGTGGGTTTTACTACAGTTGCGAGCTCCTTTAGCAACCCGACTGATGTTTACTCGGGGTGGAGCCATGTGAGCATACAAGTTGTTTGCACAAAAGAGCAGTACTGTCCAAGGCCCGTTTCTCCCAAGAAAAAAATGAAGCCACATAGATGAGGCCTGTAGAATGCGTATTTTTCCTCAAAGTACCCAAACACTTCACTGACAGGAGAGGGCAACCCCCCTTGCAAAGATACCCTGAGCCGAGGCGGCCAAATCAAGTACCAGCACCAAGACACTTGAAGTGAGAGCCATTGTTAATGAGTGTAGAACAGATTCAGGCAAGAGTGCTGGGATGCACTGCCGGTCTTAATTCAAAGACAAAAGCCAACGGTGCCGCCAAGAACATCTAAAAGTGGTAGCAGGAGCAGTATCCAAGTCATCATCCAAGCCTGGGCATCTAAGGCAGAGCCAAGCAAAGCAGACAAAAGTGCTACAGTGTACTACAAGTTCTTCATGTGCAAGATAAAAGGTGCCTCCAGGAACGGTTTGCCATAGGGGGCCAAGCGGAATCAAACAAGAGTGCTGGAGTGCAGCGCGGCTCCTAGCGTGCACGAGAAAAGCCACCAGGAACAGCCACAGCATGAGCCAAACAAACGACTGCTGGTGGGATGCGTTGTGGGAGAAGCCTCCTCCAAAAGCAGCCAGAACGAAAGCCAAACAAAGCACCTTGAAGTTGCCAAAAAAAATCAGCCTCTAAAGACAGGCGATTAGGAGCCAGGCATAGTCAGATAGGTGTACTGGATATACACCGCAGAATCTGCAGCCCAAGACGTGAGCCGCTACCAGCATCAGCCGTTACGGAGCAGAGCACGGTCCGGCTCGGGCGTGGGAGAAATAAGGGGGCAGAGCTCCCACCGGCGAGATCAACCTGCCATCCTCCTCCAGATTAGGAATTTCTAGTAGGAAATCGCAAATAGGAAATGCCATTGCAGTCCTGCCTATGGGAAAATAAGAAATGGTTTGCATTTCCTACATTGTGGTTTCATAATAGAAAATCACAATTTAAGAAATGCAAAAACAAGGGTGCCTCTGGGCTTAAAGACTCCCTGGAGGCACCTCAAATTTCCTAGTGCACATGTAAGTATGAATATTCCATAGAGGCATATTTGTGCTTCATGTCACAATAAAGAAATGCTTTGAAGTCAATGGTAATTGCATTTCCTAAATGCCCAGTGCGCATTTAGGAAATGCTTTGTACATGTGCTTTAGGAATTGCAAATAGGTAATCCCTATTTGCGATTCCTAAATCGTGGCCGCAATTTGCGATTTCTACCAGGTAGAAATTGCAAATAGCGACCGTTTTTGGCCCTTTGTACATCTGAAAAGGCCATTTAGCATTTCTTAATGAGCCGAATTGCTATTTTGGCTCATTAAGAAATGCCAAATGGCTTCGTACAGCTGGGCCTTATTCATTAGCATACTTCAAGGCCTCTGTTCTTCTTAGGTTGCTTGTGTTTTTCGGTGATTTTCGTGTCAGTGTATATCTGACTGCAGATAAATAGCTGTTTACTCTTCCTTGTGAAATGATGGGTCATGGGAATCCAAAATGACATCTTGTGTAAAATTCACCTTTGCATCTGTATTTTCGACTACAGTATTTCCCACATCTATGAGTTTGAAAGTGCAGAAGTTGTTGTTTTAAGCCTTTTTCACCACCATATTTTGGGATGGCGCATGCTAAATACTGCTCCATGAAAGACAGTACACATTCATCACTGTCTGTTCCAAATTTGGTGCATCTTTTATCCATAACAGCATGTGAATATGAGGAGCATCTCTTGCTTAGTTCTCTTTATGTCAAAATAAATCAGTTACTTCGCCAAGAGGAGGATTTGTTTTGTTGCAGATAAAAGACATCATAGCTTGAAACCTGCGGTTAAAATATTTGCAAACATTAGCGGGATCCAAGGAGAAAAGTTCTCTTGCTGTCTTCACTTTGATGTCCTTAATGTTAGAGTCTCTTCTCTCAAACTTTCAAGCAGGTCACCCCACACATAACCAGCACAACTGAGTGTCAGATACCAAGTAGACAGTGATACAAATACTTATTGGTTCCATGTTGGCACGCCATCAAATTAATCAAGCTTTATTCCAAATGTTCATCCTTTCCATAAACATTGTCAACAAACTCCTTTGCAGAAAGGTTTTGAAGATTTGCCCCTGTCTTTAGTATATGGTTTACAGCATATGAAAGTCCAGACAAGTCACTCTCAAACAGAAGATGGAATATATATGAATGGTGAAATCTAGGATCCTCTGAATATAATCTGGTTGAGCGGTATTCAGCTGCTGGTATCTGTATGGGGCGGTCATCATAGCAACCACCTTCTCCAGGGGTAAACAGTTGTTGAAAACAGGGAGCCTCCAAAATTTTCTCCCACACACTCATGGGAGCTCCTTTTGCTTGCTTCATTTGAAAGCATCACCAATAACCTTGTTAGAATACAGAGTATGGATGCTATAGTGTTCAGAACCTACTTCTGATCTCAATCAATCCACCTTTTTAATCTGACCACTTGACGGTAATGTTTCATCCTCCATGAGTGTAATATCTTGAAGAACATCAGCATTTTTATAATAAATATTATTCTGTACCAGGTATAATATTTTTTTTCTTTCTTTTTAAACATCCAATAACTCTTGCCATATTTTTTTGTTCTTAGTAGTGATGGAGCAGGGTTTTCGGGAAACAAAACCTGCTTGGATTGAACATCTCATTTGCAAAATAATCATTAAAAGTAACTGTTTGCTAATAATCAAGTTAGAATTTAACAATGCTCATGCGTAAATGTGAACCCATTTAGAGAAAATCTGGGGTAGGCAACAAGCCTGCACATGACTTATGCAGAAATTAATGACTAAAGGGCTGCAAGTAAATGATCATACTAATGCTTTTGAAATCTTGTGCAAACCATTAATATTGCTAAGCAGAACACTTTTAGAGAATAAACTCATGCAAAAGATATGATATTCACGTTGTATTTGTCTTTTCCTAGAAAATGGCTTTTTCTGTGCTGGAGAGAAAGGCTTCAGAAAATCTAGCTTGAAATATTAAACCATGGTGTGAGGAAAGGAGAGTGCTTAATCAGATTTTCGTGTGTCTTCGGTGATGACCAAGGTTACGGAGTAAACAATGAGCCTCTGAAAGCAAGTTCCTCTGGAAGCGGACATGTGGACAGAAAAAGTTACAATAAACGTGAACGAAATGTGAACATGCTGAGGAAGAGAAAGATACATAAGCCTGAAAATGACGTATTGAATTTGGACAATAGTGTGTTTGAAAATCGGAACTTGCTTGGAGTAGTGTGACCAAGACACCCCTTGTTTTACCAATTAGAATCTTTAGTTAGGTGGGATGGATAGAGTAGGGGCTGGATTAGTATGAATATGGGGTATAATTATACCTAGTAAGTAGGTGGGGTTAGGCGGCGTATTCCTAACTTTGCGTGAGGAGAGAACTGTATTGCTGTTTCCTATTCTTGTGGGCTGGCTGATGATCTGCTGATCCTGACTCTTAAACTTTGCATTTCAAATTTTTTGGGGAAGTGCCTTGCTTACTCTCATGGCCAGAGGGTAGCATTTCTAATCTTAAGACTTGAATGATAGGTAAATATAATCAGTCTCTGATTTGCATAATTATTTTGCAAATGGTTTCTCTTCTTTTGTCTCTCTGCCTATCCACTCTCTTATTGCGCTGTCATTGAGATGTATACTGATTTTATTGAAAACGAATGTTCTTTGTGTGAAATACTCTGATTTGTGCTGTGTTTGTACTTAATGAGCAAGCATCACAATACTTTTAGATAAAGATTATTGTTATTAACGGAAAAGTGTCTGTTGTTATTATGGTATGGTTTTGAATCACGGTATACGTTCTCATTATTATTTACCAAATCCCTGCCTTCTTAAATCATTTAGAGGTAATTTATAAGTTGGTAAGTTTGGACTAAACTCATACAGTGTGGAGGGAAGTAAAATTTGGGTCCAGACTATGAATGAGTTTTCTCTGAGTTTCCGAAACGCTGCATCAGTCTTTGGTAGCAGAGATTAATGGTTAAAAGAGTTAAATTTTGTGAATTAATAGGTTTGAACTAGTGATTTTGGTTATTAACAGATTATACCATAAGTTGTATGTAGTGGTCCGTCGTTGACCTTAAACTCAGGTACGGAGTTGCCTAAGATCCCGGGATGATTTTATTAGCCTAATGGGCAGAGGAATTAGTGTGCTATACACTACAGAAGTGTTTTGTCTGCTGGTGTGATATTAGGCAACAAAGGAGGTTGTTAATATTGCATAGGGAACTCTGAAGTTTGTATAGTGGAGATTTATTTGGGTACCTTTAGAAAGCGCAGCTGAAGAAGTTCCGAGAATCTTTCACTTCAGAGAGTGTGGAATAACGCTGGTCGATATTCTGCTAGTAGCAAAAGAATTCTTTGTGTGTTTGTATCTATCTTTTCTGGTTTAGTGGGGCAGACAAAGCAGGATTGTTTTATGTTGTTTCTAACATTTGTTTCTTTTCAAAAGAGTTTGAAAAACATTACCGTAGATTTTTTGTAAAGGGAGGGTCAGTTGTAGGAGTTATACTGACGTCACCGTGTGCCGCGCAGGCATTGGCAATTTCTCTCCTTTTCCTCCCGAAAACAGGCAGTTGTGGTCCTTGTGCTGTCCAGATTGGACTATTGTAAGGCCCTCTACCTGGGTATCAACAAGGGACTCGTGCATTGACTACAGCTGGTGCAGAACGCTGCTGCCAGGCTGGTGATGGGCCTTCCCAAATATCACTCAGTTTCGGCTACTATCAGTAAGCTGCACTGGCTCCCTCTTGGCCGGCGAATCCTATTTAAAGCCCTTTGCCTCGCTCACAAGGCTTTCTATAATACTGGGTCGGAAGGCATCAAAAGGCTCTTTCGAAGATATGTCTCCACCAAGCAGTTAAGATCCGCCAGCAAGAATTTGCTGGTAGTTCCGAGTTTCAGGAAAGTAAGATGGGGGGGTAGAACCTTTTCTCTTGCTGCAGCCAAACTCTGGAATTCCCTTCCTTCCTCAATCTCTGGATTGGAACCTCATTCTTTCTTCCGTAAAGCCCTGAAGACTTGGCTTTTCACCCTTTCAACATCGTGAGCCTTATACACTATAGTCTGTTGGCCCCTTTCCGCAGCGCCTTGACGCCCTTGGGCAAAGTTCGCGCTTTACAAAGCTAATATTCATTCATTCATTCATTCATGTGAGGTGTCATTGAAAGCCACGCTGGCATTAGTCAGCTAGAGTGAAACGTCACAGTGAGTGTCGCGTAACTATTGGTTGGCAGGTGTGAGGTGCGCTGGTATTGTTGTAGTGTACGAATAACATCTGAAGATTTACAAAATAATTTTTTGGTTGTTTATTTAGAATTAGTGTAGTGAGTAGAAAGAAATGAAATTGTTAAAAATGAGGACATTATTCAGAAAGGATGAACCAATTGAAATCAGAACAGGAGTCCAGGTACCGAAGATTGGTACACCATCCGCATTCATGACTTTGGAACGTGGTTATCATACATGCCCATGGTTAGAGAACTGAATGAAATATACCGGAGAAGATGGTGATTTGGCATTTCCAGAGAATGGAACTTTTAATGTGAGAATTTTAGAAAATTTAAGGTATCAAATGAACAGGTTTAGACCTAATCCTCGACCGATGCAGTATGAGGCGCTTGAGGCCTGAGAACATGAGGCGTATCAGAGAGAGAAAAACAGGACAGAGAATAGATACAGAAATACAATGAATAGATATTCCGAGGCAAAATGTGATGCACAAATGAAGAGTTGGAGGAGAGATGTGAGAGAAAGTGAGGGTTTGTATCCGGTTATGGTAGCGGAAGATCAGACAATAGGAAAATGTAAAGAGAGAAAGAAAAATGTAGAAGGTGCAGAATTAAATTCCAATGAAATTGATGATGAGTTTTTGGATGAGATTTTATTAAATAGACCTCCGCCATATCAGAAAGAACAAGAGAGGGTACTCCTAACGCACCATTAATTGAAGTTGAGGTTCCTCAGTCCTCTCAAATAAGAAATGTTGATAATTCAAAGCAGGTAAAAAATTACTTGGCACAAAAGATTAATCAATTAAATTTGAATGCAGAAGCTTTATCGGTACCAGTGACAATTGGTCTAATAGTCCCGTTGTACAGTGAAGGTCAAAATATTTCTCAGGTGCACACCTTGACGGTGCCAGTGAACGATAACTGAGTTTTAAGAAGTGCTGGACCGAGTGTAGCTGAACCTTTGATTGATTTTGCAGAGAGACCTGTAGAAACTCCAAAGCGTAATGCGCAGATTGAACCAAGGAGATTGTTACAGAATTCGGGAGAAGCAACACCAATATTGGGGGGTTCAATAGGACCATCTCCGGCAGAGTTAGATGAATGGATTAGAGGAATTGTGTCGAACAGAGTGAATGTCAATGTGGATGTAAGTAGATTAAAAACGGATTTGAAAGAAATTATTCTGAGCACGATAAGTCCAGAAAGATTAAGTAAATATCAGAAGAGTTGTTATTTTTGTGTAAGAATATCACAATGAGAGCCAAAGCTCTTCATGAAAGATTTGCTGAAGTAGCACAGACATGGAGTGGATTTGAGAAGTCAAAGGCTTTACAAAAGACATATCGATTGGACTTTAGTGATAAAGATTTAGAGAGTTTAAATGCTTCAGGGAAACGATTGCAAATTAAAGAGCTAATTAATACATTAGAGCGATGGGGTGAGTTGAAACGATGGAAGGGCAGATGGGCTAAAAAGAAAGAAGAGATGTTTGCAAATACAGGAGCAACATCATCAATGTATCCAGTGAGGAAAACAGATAAGGAGACAGTAACGACTGAAATGATATATCCAATGAGAGAAGTACCAGGTGGTGGATATGTTCATGTGCCATGGAATAGACAGGATATTTTGTCTTTCACAAATGATTTTCCAAAATTGAGGGAAAAACCAGTTGAATGGTATAGACAAGTGGAAAGATTTGTAAAAGTGTAAACGTTTTGCTAAAAGATTTGGATGGCTTGTTTGATATTGTGGTTCCAGCAGATTTGTGGGTTGAGTGTAAAATTGCAACAGATTGGCCTAAGGAAGAATACCCTAGAGATCAAAAAACAGGAGCACCATCAGATGAAGTAATAAAAAAATATAATCAAGTCATTACATATTTGAAAGGAAAAATTTCAACAAAAGAGACATATTGGGTTAAAATAGACAGGACAACTCAAGAGTCAAAAGAAACAGTGCATGCATATTATGAGAGGCTTTTACAGGTGTTCAAACAATATAGTGGTATGGAAAATATCACAGATAAAGAATGGGACATTTTGTGTATAGGTTTGTGTTTGGATTGAAACCAGAAATTAGCAATATGATTCAGCAGCATTTGAGATGTCAGCAAAGCAAAGGCATAGATGAGATACTTCGTTATGCAAAATAATGTAGCGATGATATTGACTCAAGGCACAAGAAATTAAAAGAGAAACTGATGTGGGCACAAATGAAAGCAGCACAGAAAGGTGGAAATTTTGTAGATGGTTCTCAGACAGGTTTTCAGGGAAAAGGTCAGAATCAGAATACTCAGAATGGACAGTTTTCTACCATGGGAGTTGTCGTGATGAATGGAGGTGTTCAAACACAGATAAAAGGCAGAGGTAGAAGTAATAAGGAAGATTTGAAAAATAAATACCCTAGTCATGCGTGCGGTAAGTTCGGGCATTGGAGGCGTGAGTGTAGGCTTGTTCTGGAAAATAATGGAATGGATCAGAATTTCAATCAGCAGATGCAAAGTGTAGTGAATAATAATCAACAACAACATCAACAACAGCAAGTAGTGACACAGGCACAGATACCACAAGCTCCGATGCCAGGTAATGTGAATGCTCAGGTACAAAAATACAGTGCAAATGTGGGATTTCATTCAGGAGGACAGAATGGAAATAATCAAAATGTACAAATGTCTTCACAGTATTGGCTGCAGTGTCAGGAAAGTGATTAAGATACACCTCAATGATGGTGCCTGAGAGGGGAGGAGGAGTACATGCTTGGCGCATCTCTTGAGGTAGATCAGTGTGGTCCCTTTGTGGATGGAGAAGTAGAAGGTAATGCAGTAACATTCCTTGTAGATACTGGTGCTACCCGTTCCACAGTGAGAACTGCAGAAATTCCAAACCTGCCCCTCTCGGGAGAAACAATCCAGGTTGTTGGCGTATCTAATCAGTTGATTAAAACTCTGGTGACAAAACCAATGAAGGTACATATTGGAGATTTTCGAGACACATCTTTTTGTGATATGTGATTCGAGTCCAGTAAATTTGTTAGGTAGAGACTTGCTTTGCAAAATGAATTGCACCATCATTTGTATGCCTGATGGAATAGCATTTCAGACCCCAGATTAAGACTTTGCTTTTAAATTAATGTTGTCAAGACAAGAGTCAAAAGTGAATGATGAGTTTCCTTTGTTTACTCTGAAAGATTTGCTGGATTGAATTGAATTGAATTGAATTTCAAACTTGTATAGCGCAAAAAACTGCCACCCTACGGGTATCCTGGCGCTTAGAATGACGAAAACCACTGTAAAAGCAGAACCAATTGTCAGAGAAGGGATCTAATATTCACTCCTTGGAAATAGCCAGGTTTTCAAACTCTTCCTGAAGCAGGTCAGAGAACTGGCCTGTCTAAGGTTCTGAGGCAGCTCATTCCATAGGCGCGCAGCGGCCACACCAAAGGCTCTGCCCCCATCCTGGATCTCTTAAACCTGGTGGTTGTTATCAGATTTGCACTCGAGGAGCGAAGCTGCCTCCCGGGATTATACCAGGTGAACAGCTCCTGCAGGGGACTGGACCCAGGTCATGTGCTGCTCTGTATACAATACAGAGGGATTTGAAGCTAATTCTTTCCCTGACGGGCAGCCAATGCAGGTCTCCCAAGGCCAATGCCGTGGAAGATCTGCGCTGTCTATTTAGCACCAGCTTGGCTGCCATGGACTGGACTCTCTGCAACCCCTGCAGAATATATTGCGGTGCTCCCAAATACAGGGAGTTGCAGTAGTCCAGTCTACTCAAAATTATGCTCCTCACTACAAGAGATCGAGTATCTTTTGGAAGTAACGGAAGAACCTTCCGTAACATACGTAGCAGGGAGAGACAGACACTGACAGTTTTATTAGCCTGTGATTCCATTTGGAGGTTCTCATCTACCATGACCCCCAAATTGCGCACCGTTTTAGCAGGAGTCAAGGGTTCATCCTCGGGGGTAAGCTTAAACTCCACCGGTAGATGTCGGGTGGATGAATTGAGAGACAGAGTGATAATGGATGTGTGGGATTTTACAGGACAGAATATTGGGCTGATGAAAGGAGTTGACCCAATTCAAATTTCAGTGAAACAAGGAGCAGAATTTCCCAAAATCCCACAATACAAAATGAGTCCTGACACAATTGCAGGAGTAACGCCAGTAATTGACCAAATGATTGAACAAGGCATTTTAAAAGAAATATTGGGAAGTCCTTGTAGTTCACCTATTATGGGTATTAAAAAACTGAGTGGAAAATATAGGATTCTACAAGATATGAGGCAGGTGAACAAAATAGTGATACCTTGCTGTCCAATTGTACCAGATCCAGCAGTGATACTTTATCAAATCCCATGTGATGCAGAATGGTTCACTGTGATTGATTTATGTCAAGCATTTTTCTCGATACCTTTACATTCGGATAGTCAATATTTGTTTGCTTTCCGGTTTGGAGAGGGTGTTTTGGCATGGTGCCGAGTTCCTCAAGGGTATACAGAGAGTCCCTCAATTTTTAATCAGATATTGAAAAAATGTTTGGAGTCATTGATAATGCCCAAAAATTCGGTACTGGTGCAATATATAGATGATTTGCTTGTTAAATCAAAAACAAAGGAAGCTTGTGTGACAGATACCATTGCTCTACTGAATACTTTGGCAGTAGGTGGGCATAAGGTGTCACCAGCTAAATTTCAATTTTGTAAAAAAGAAGTTTTGTATTTGGGACACAAAACTGAAAAAGGAGTCAGGAAAGTATCACAAGATCGAATAAATGTGATCTTGCAAATGAGTCCTCCCAGAACACAGAAAGAAATTTGAATGTTTCTGGGCATGGTTGGATATTGCAGACAATGGATCAGTGGTTTTTCACTGATTGCCAAGCCCTTACAAAGATTGACACACAAAGATGTGATCGATCCAATTGATTTGGATGAAGAATGCATGAAGGTATTTATAGAGTTGCGAGACAGTCTTTGTCGAGCACCTGCATTGGGAATGCCTGATTACAGCTAAAATTTTACATTATTCTGCTGTGAAAGAGATGGATGCGCACTTTCAGTTTTGACGCAAACACATGGAACAATACATCGACGAGTGGCATATTTTTTTGCTACATTGGATGCTGTGGCAGCAGCATTGCCAGGTTGTCTGAAAGCAGTAGCTGCTACATGTGTGAGCTTGGAACAAAGTGAGTCTATTGTTATGGGCTATTCTTTGAGAGTGTACATGCCTCATTCTGTGGAGATTTTATTGACCAGAACTCGAACACAGCATCTCACTAGTAGTCATCTGACTAAGTATGAGAGAGTGATTTTGGGTGCGGAAAATGTGACAGTGAGAAGATGTACAAACCTAAATCCAGCCACACTGTTACCGAGTCCAAGTTGTGAAGAAGTGGGGGATGAAGCAGAACATGATTGCCTGGATGTGACTGAATTGTGTACAAAACCAAGGCCAGATATTAAGGATACACCTTTTTCTGAATCAGATTGTGTGATGTTTGTGGATGGATCATGCATAAGAGATGAAAAGGGTTCTTTGAGTGCTGCATATGCAGTCTGTACAGTGGCAATGGTTCTTGAAGCTTCATGCTTAAAGGGAACAATTTCAGCGCAAATTTCAGAACTTGTGGGGCTAACCAGAGCATGTATAATTGGGAAAAATCTAATAGTAACCATATTCACTGATAGTCAATATGGTTTTGGGGTTGTTCATGATTTTGGACAACTGTGGATGCAACGTGGATTTTAACCTCAGCAGGCTCACCAATTCGGAATTGTAATTTTGTAAAAGAATTATTGGTTGCATAACAGTTGCCCAAAGAAATTGGAGTGGTAAAATGCTCTGCACATAAATCTGGAAATTATTACATTACGGTTGGTAATAAATATGCTGACCAAGTTGCACGATTCTGTGCACAAAATTCAGTCTCAATAAACAAAAGTACCCAGTAATCTGATGCAAATTGTCATCTAATGTTTTCTTCTGTTGAAACATGGGATGAAATTAGACAATTTCAGGAAGAAGCTAGTGATGAAGAAAAAGAATTATGGATTAAGTCAGGTTGCACACGAAGGGAAGAAGACGAGGTGTGGACATGTAGTGATGGAAGATCAATAGTGCCAGATAGCTTGCTGTCACAGATGGCAAGAATATATTATGGCGAAACACACATAGGTAAGGATGCCAGATCAGACTTTTTAAGCAGACATGGTATAATCCCAAATTCAGGGTCATTGCAGAGAGTCTTTGCCAAAGGTGTGTGATGTGTCAGCAACAAAATGCAGGGAGGAAAACAGTTGTCAGCTGGGGACGAGTTGGAAAAGCAGCAGGCCCATTTACCAGATTGCAGGCCGACTTCATTGAATTACCCCTTTGTAATGGACTAAAATATGTGTTGGTGGTAGTTTGTCTGTTCTCTCGTTGGGTGAAAGCTTACCCAACAAGACGAAATGATAGTCTAACAGTGGCTAAATTACTTTTGAGAGAGATAATACCTAGATTTGGATTTTCAGTCTCTTTAGAAACAGATAGAGGGACACACTTTAATAATGAAATAATTCGGATGATTTGTGCAGCTTTGCAAATTGAATAAAAATTACATTGTGCCTATCAACCAGAAGCCTCAGGTGTGGTTGAAAAGATTAATGACACTATAAAATCCAGATTGGCAAAAGTATGTGCATACACAGCACTTAAATGGCCAGATGCTTTACCCCTAGTTCCGATGAGTCTGAGAAGTATTCCTGATAAGAACATTGGATTATCCCCTCATGGAGTGTTTATGGGGAAAGCAATGAGACAGCCAATAGTTCTAGCAAATCAATTAATGACAATAACTGATGATCTAGTGCTCAATTATTGCAAAGGACTGACTGATGTGGTACGTTCTGTGTTTCATCAGGTTGGAGAAGTTGCAACCCCAACACAGCAAGAACAAGCACATGACCTAAATCCAGGTGAGTGGATCCTGGTGAAGAAACATATGAGGAAATCGTGTTTGGAACCACATTGGCATTGGCCATATCAAGTGATACTGGTGACAACAACAGCAGTGAAGTGTGGTGGCTTACCAAAGTGGATTCATGCAAGCCACACAAGAAGAGTCCCAAGTCCACTAGAAACAAATGAAAAAGATCAAGAACAGGCTGAAAATAACAGAGAGTCTAAAAGTGATCGAATAGAGTGGGCAACAGCTACTGGGTCCCAAGAAACTGCTGAGACTGTTGACAAAGAAGAAAAAGAACAGATTAATGTTCAAGGAAAAGTTCAAAAGAAAGAAAAGACCAAAAGAAGTTTTGAGAATTGTCTTGAATCTGGTGATTCTGTGCAAGTGAAAAAGGCAAGAAAAGGAGATGTATGGCCAAAAGGAGTAAAACGACTGAAATATACTCTGAAAAAGAAGGTTCCAAATCCAATAATAGAGGTATCAAGCCAAACAGAACAAAGTGATTCAGAGGACGAGACAGTTCGGAGAACAGTGGGGCCGATTATCAGAACTATTCTGAGATAAAATCCTAAACTTACTACTTTTGGTATTCACAGAAGGCATTTAGTAGTAGTAAAGTTAGGACTCCTAACTTTACTACTATCAAACTGAGACAAAATCCTAACTTACGACTTTCGGTATTCACAAAGGCATTTAGTAGCAGTAAAGTTAGGAGTCCTAACTTTACTACTACTAAATGCCTTCTGTGAATACCAAAAGTAGTAAGTTTAGGATTTTATCTCAGTTTAGTAGTAGTAAAGTTAGGAGTCCCAACTTTACTACTACTAAATGCCTTCTGTGAATCCCAAAAGTAGTAATTTTAGGATTTTATCTCAGATTAGTTCTGTGAATCGGCCCCAAAGAGAGTTAAAGTACTGAACAAAAAGTATACAGCACCTGAATGGACATATGTGGTGACTGAAAAGGTCGAGCAAAAGAATCAAAGCCAAGAAGAAGTTGTGGCAGGTTCAAGTTGTGAGCATTTTTATGAGCCACCCTAAATGATCTGTCAAACAAATTAAGGGTGCAGAAGATTGAAAAGAAAATCTCTAAGAGAGTGAAGAAAATTGAGCTGGAACTGAAGTCAAGAGCTGTGAAATAAATAATAAAAAAAGGGTGGGACGAAGAAGCAGACTTAAGTAGTGCTTGGATACACTATATTTTCAAAATTTTAAATTTCTAGATTTTTTTTTTTTTTTTTTAGTTTTTAATTTTTTCTAAAATGGCAGAAATAAAACATCATGAGACTGGATATCAAAATCAGGGTTGTAGACTTAGATGTGTTAAGGCTTGTTTTATAAGTATCTTACTACTAATGTTTGTCTGGTTAACACTGATTGTTGTAGTGCCATATTTTATGTACCCTACTAAATGTAATATTACTAATGATGGAGTGAATGAAAAGATAGATGTGGGAAATCTTAAAGAAGAACCACAAACTAACATAGAGAAACTAACAGATGATAGCATGTATCATCACGATAAATCAATTAATGATTTTTCGTTAAATGTTTTCACTAACTTACTGTATGAATACGTAAACATAATGGATACAAGAGAATGTTATGTGTGCATGCAATTACCTTTGTAATCCGAGGGAGTGACGTATCACACTTACCTCTAACGTATGGTGTCTCATGTAGTGTCTTAACAAGTCTCTTTTAAGAGAAGGGTAGTTTACAGTACTATTATTCTAATTACGATCTAGTATTTTCTGAAGTACCTATTAGAAATAATATGAATAAAGTGAGTAGTGCAAAAGATGCAGAGTATTTGGGGGATTTCTTACATACAACTAACATAATTGACACGGTATATGCACATAGAAATAATTTGACCTGTAGATTACGTCATGAAGAGATTGAATTCATAGATTTAGTGGACGATAGAAGACAAAGTTTTAAAGAAAGGGCTGCCAATCAAAAGTCTCATATACCTCCATTGGCTTTTAGAGAAGGAAATTATAAGAAAGGTGAGACATATGCTGCAATTATGCTGAATTGGAATCACAAGGGAAAACTTTGATTACTTAGACAGAAAACAGATAACTATTTCATTGGTTCTAGTGAATGTGATCATGTTTTCTTAATCACTGGTGGATGGGAATTAAAAGGTGGTACTGACCCAGTCTTCCCAGGAATTTATTATGTGTGTGTTAAAAATGACTATTATAGACTGCCTGCACATTGGTATGGGTGTTGTTACATGAGAATAGTCTTTCCAAAGGTATATCATACAGATAAAAATCATGGAATCAATGAAAAAATGGCTGGACTAACACAGAATATAAGGGGAGCTAGTTTTGCTGAAATTGTGGGTGATATATTCAAAGCATTGATACCTTCAGTTGGTGTTATCCTTAATTCACACAAAATTAGAAAATTATCCACAGTGGTTGATCGTTTATCAACGGATACTGCTGGAGGATTCCCAATGACTGATACTGAAATGGTTGCTATAAGGCCAGTGGTTTTGCAGAATAGACTTGCTCTTGAAGTAATATTGGCAAAAGAGGGCGGAGTCTGTACAATGCTGAAATTCAACAGTGTTGTACCTATATCCCAGACAAAAGAAAGAATCTAGAGGGATATATTAAGAATATTACTGAATTACATAAGGATTTGGCTGAACTGAAGGTTGACGGTGCTTGGGAGAAACTTGGTAAGGGTTTCTCTTCAGTAGGTAGTTGGGTTACTAACTTTAATGACAGCTTGTTGGGGAAAATACTAGGGGTGGGTGGCAAATTCCGTTCTGCTTGCCGAACTTTCGAAATTTCGGCATTTCCGCGTTTTGTGCGGAACGCGGAAATGTTGAAACTTCCGCGATCCGCGGCGGAACGGAATTCGGGTGCATGAGGTAATTAAACCTCACCAGGAAGCACTTACAGATTTAAATAAAGCAGGTGCCCGAGTTGAAGCTCAAATTCTGTAACGCATTAATCAGCACAAAAATTTGTGAGCAAGGTCGAGGCTAAGCAGGAGTGCTTTCTGCCCAGATCTACCGTCAAACATTAGCTGTAATCCCTGATGGAGGTCTTTGCATCCTTGATTTTCTCGAGCGCAATCCCCGTGTAGGTCCAGTGGCCAGGAGGTTCTTTCTTCTCATCTGCTGCTCAGATCGTACTCTGACCCTTTATAAACAAGATGCATGTGAACTCGCATGGAAGCCCCGCCCATTTTGCCCCGCCCCACATACACTAGCGGTATGCAACGTCTTCCCGCCCTTTCCCCACTATGATGGACAGCTTACTCAAAGGACCCCGGCGCCTTTCCGGCGCGGTGGCAAAGTTACAGACACACGAGGTCACTGGAGACAATTCTTCTGGTCCTTTACGCAGCTGCAGTGTAGGAAAGGCACTATACATTTACCCAACGAGGTAGCACTTACTGATTAGCCAGTAGAAAGTACTCCAGTTGAGTAGAGGTATTGCACAAAACGGTGGCATCTTCATGGATAAATATGCAGGGCAGGATTCATTCTGGCACGGTGCTCCTGTCACACAAATTAAACCTCAACAGGAAGCACTTAAAGAAATATATAAAGAAGGTGCCCGAGCTGAAGCTCAAATTCTGTAACGCATTAATCAGCACAAAAAATTTGTGAGCAAGGTCGAGGCTAAGCAGGAGTGCTTTCTGCCCAGATCTACCGTCAAACATTAGATGTAATCCCTGATGGAGGTCTTTGCATCCTTGATTTTCTCGAGCGCAATCCCCGTGTAGGTCCAGTGGCCAGGAGGTTCTTTCTTCTCATCTGCTGCTCAGATCGTGCTCTGACCCTTTATAAACAAGATGCATCTGAACTCACATGGATGCCCCGCCCATTTTGCCCCGCCCCCCATACACTAGCGGTATGCAACGTCTTCCTGCCCTTTCCCCACTATGATGGACAGCTTACTCAAAGGACCCCGGCGCCTTTCCGGCGCGGTGGCAAAGTTACAGACACACGAGGTCACTGGAGACAATTCTTCTGGTCCTTTACGCAGCTGCAGTGTAGGAAAGGCACTATACATTTACCCAACGAGGTAGCACTTACTGATTAGCCAGTAGAAAGTACTCCAGTTGAGTAGAGGTATTGCACAAAACGGTGGCATCTTCGTGGATAAATATGCAAGGCAGGATTCATTCTGGGACGATGCTCGTCTGCCCCTGAGAGTGACCCTGCATAGATTACAACGGACGCAGCAAAATCTCCGCGAGCACGCGAAATTCCGCGTGCTCGCCGAGATTTCTTGCCGTTTCGCGGAATTTTGCATAAGGCAACTCCGCAAATTCCGCCCACCCCTAGAAAATACTAACACCAATAATTGCAGTGGCTACAGGAATGCTAATATTGATAATGATATATAAGTGTTGTAGATGCAAGAAAGGAACATTAGATATTAGACGTAGAGCTAAGAAAAGAAAAAGAGAAGATATTGAACTAGAAGTTAGAAAAATAAACTACTATGAAATAGTAAAAGATATAGATGAAATAAGAATGAAACAAAAGAAAACTACAGCTTTTAAAAAAAATATGATGACAATCAGATTTTTGGGTTAGTTATTGATGGCTCAAATCGCCATCAAAGGGGGGATTGATGGAGCAGGGTTTTCGGGAAACAAAACCTGCTCGGATTAAACCTCTCATTGGCAAAATATTCACTAAAATTAACTGTGTGCTAATAATCGAGTTTGAATTTAACAATGCGCATGCGTAAATGTGAATGAGTTTAGAGAAAATCTGGGGTAAGCCGCAAGCCTGCACATGACTTATGCAGAAATTAATGACTAAAGGGCTGCAAGTTAATGATCATACTAATGCTTTTTGAAATCTTGTGCAAACCATTAATATTGCTAAGCAGAACACTTTTAGAGAATAAACTCATGCAAAAGATATGATATTAACGTTGTATTTGTCTTTTCCTAGATAATGGCTTTTTCTGTGCTGGAGAGAAAGGCCTCAGAAAATCTAGCTTGAAATATTAAACCATGGTGTGAGGAAGGGAGAGTGCTTAATCAGATTTCCGTATGTCTTCGGTGATGACCAAAGTTACGGAGGAAACAATGAGCCTCTGAAAGCGAGTTCCTCTGGAAGTGGACATGTGGACAGAAAAAACATGCTGCTGGGGAGAAAGATACATAAGCCTGAAAATGACGTATTGAATTGGGTCAATAGTGTGTTTGAAAATCGGAACTTGCTTGGAGTGGTGTGACCAAGACGCCCCTTGTTTTAGCCAATTAGAATCTTTAGTTAGGTGGGATGGATATGGTAGTGCCTGGATTAGTGTGAATTTGGGGTATAATTATACCTAGTAAGTAGGTGGAGTTAGGCGGCGTATTCCTAACTTTGCGTGAGGAGAGAACTGTATCGCTGCTTCCTATTCTTGTGGGCTGGCTGATGACCTGCTATTCCTGACTCTTAAACTTTGCATTTCAAAATCTTTTTTGAAGTGCCGTGCTTACTCTCATGGCCAGAGGGTAGCATTTCTAATATTAAGAATTGAATGATATGTAAATATAATAAGTCTCTGATTTGCATAATTATTTTGCAAATGGTTTCTCTTTTTTTGTCTCTCTGCCTATCCACTCTCTTATTGTGCTGTTCATGAGATGTATACTGATTTTATTGAAAACGAATGTTCTTTGTGTGAAATACTCTGATTTGTGCTGTGTTTGTACTTAATGAGCATCACCTTATTTTTAGATAAAAATTATTGTTATTAACAGATAAGTGTCTGTTGTTATTATGGTATGGTTTTGAATCACTGTATAAGTTATTATTATTTACCAAATCCCTGCCTTCTTAAAAAGATTCATCATTTAGAGGTGATTTATAAGTTGGCAAGTTTGGACTAAACTCATACAGTGTGGAGGGAACTGAAATCTGGGTCCAGACTATGAATGATTTTTCTCTGAGTTTCCGAAACGCTGCATCAGTAGGAACACAATTTAGTAGAATATTACGTGGATCATCAAAATCTCTCTGTATCCATAACGTTTCAATATTCTCTTTGAAATCTAATGGCAAATACACAACTCTACCTTTAAGACCTTTCTGTAGCTTTGTTGGAGGTAATTTCCCAGTTTTGGGTTCCATATGAACTATAGCTTTGAAAGCATGTATATATTGTTTGAGAATTGATTCATAAACATTTAAATCTCGAAGTTCTTGTGGAATTGAAACTCATTCTAACTTTTTATGTAATGCTCCTGCTGGCATTTTCTTATACTCTAACTCAACATAGCAGTATTTACATATAATTTGCTGTGTTGACAAATCAAACCGATCTTCTATAAATAAGTAAGCTGCAAATTCTTGCCACTTACCTCTGTTCTCTTCTTCTGTTTTTGAATGCACAACAACATTATGAGTTTGACTTTTGTAGTGAGTGTATCGACAACATATACAAACACAGTTTGGTTTCTTTGAAGAAACTGTGTTAAACTTTCTAATCTCTTCTGCAAAGGTATCAACACCAATATCTGTGTCCTGTTCCTCTACACCTGCACATACCAACTCCTCATTTTCTCTACACTCCTCTTCAGGACCCAAGAAATGAAACTGAGCATTTTCACAAACTTTTTCTACCTCTGCTACTATACCATGCAAAAGAGTTCTAATCATTTCTCCTAAACATAAGGCAGGAGTTTTGACATAACAAATTCTCCTGACTTTCACATCATAGAGTGGCGAACATCTAATAGTCTGAAATAATTAAAGGTTTTTTGGTACACTTTCTTCGACAGACATGTCAGTGAATGCCCATGTAAATTTGTATACTTCCTTACTTTGCATGGATCTAATCCTTGTATCATACTTATTTTCTTTTTCAGATTTTTGCAGGGAAGCATACAAAGGAAAGTTCTCAATATGTCAATTGATTCTTGCCGAACACTGCAAATACTGTTACAGTTCCATTTGTACACAGGGGCCCCTCTCTGCCTTCCCTGTACCTCTTCCCCTGTCACTTCTTCATCATTCCTAGCTATCATTTCCTCTTTTGCAATGGGAGTACCATGCTTCATCTCATAACATCGTCTAGTTGTTTCCACTGCATGCACTAATGTGTTCTCTTGCAAGTAGCCTTCTTCATTAAAGAAAGGCTCAGTATTGGAAGTATGCTTCCATTCGCCACTGAAAATTTTGAGGGCAAAGGCCTTATCAACTACAGCCTCAACACGTTCCTTTTAAATGACTGCTTCTCTTCTCCTGTTATACAGCTTCATAGTTCTTATGAGATTGTGAATTACTTCACTACGAAACATTCTGAATCTGATTTCTTTAAACTGCCTCAGTCTTCTTGTTAAGCTATCTGCTTTCTTATATGATTTTTCACTCTCAATGTCATGCACTTTTTTCTTTTCTTAGCTGATTTGAAAGTTTGCTTTTTATTTACTTGCTTTAACTCACTTTGTAGTTTTCTACATACTATTTTAAGAAACATTTTTGTTTTGTTACCAGCAGCTCTGTTCTCTTTCACTACATTTTCTCCATTTTGCCCCTTTTGTTTCTCAGTTGTGAGGTGACAGTATCCTTTCCTCTGTTTCTTTCTTCTTTCATTTTTTGATGGCATTGTATTTATGTTGTTTTAAGTGGAAATAAATGTCTGCAAAGAGAAAAAACAAATGAGCACATTTATGCTTTCCTTACATATGAATAAATAAAAATGTTAAAGCATTTAACTGACAATGTAAACAGTTATATTACAATAGTATACCCTCTCTAACTCTATTTTCTTTCATGTTTATGTCTCTGCCTGTGTCAAGATCTCCATCAGGGTGTGTGTGGGTATATTATTGTATGCATCACTGTGATCCTGGGTGTCAGTGTATATTAGAGAGTCTCAGTGTATGCATAAATGACTAGGTTAGATACTATATGGAGAAGTGTGTGACTGAGTCTGTCAGTGTATGCATAAGTGTGTCTTTTGCTGTTATTGTATGCATGAGAATGAACCTGCATATGTCAATGTCACTATCTTCTTCACTATCTCCTTGGTTTTGAATGTGTATATATCAGTGTATACATGGGTGTGCTACTCTATCTATCAGTATGTACATGGGTGTGTCAGGATATGTATCTCTATCTGTCTGGGTGTGTCAGTGTATGGATCAAACTTATCCTGGGTGTGTAAGTGTATGTTTCAGTATGTGAGTGGTTATGGTAGTGGGTTCATCACTGTGCGCTAAGTATCCCAGTGTATGCATTAGTGTATCTGTGTTATATGCATCAGAGTGTAACTGGGTGTTGTACTGTATGCTTAAGTGTTTGCCTGGATGCATCAGTAAATACATCACTGTGCGTTTGGCTGTGTCACTGTGTGCATAAGTGCCTACCTGGGTGTATTAATGTATTAATGTATATTAATGTATACATGAAATTGTATTTGATTAATAAAGATCGTTATAGGATAATTGATTGGAATAAGACTGCAGCGCAGTGTGTAATCTGCACTTTTTCTTTTTTGTGGTGTAAAATTAATGGCTGCATTGATATAGGATCGAATAGTAAATTGATAGGCAGGACTAAGTAATGAGAAGTTTGGCAGATTGGATACCAGAAACTTAAGTGAGGATGGAAGGCAATAGTAAGCGGCCGCACAAGAGATATTGCGATTGGATTGGATTGGATTAGACATAGTGGATTAGAGTAAATATTTTTATTGGTTAATTGATCGGAATAAGACTGCAACGCAGTGTATAACTTGCATTTTTTCTGGTTTTTTAACAATATTATTGGTTGTAGTGGGATCGGACCAAATACTAAACTAATAAGTAGGACAAAGTAAAGTGAAAGTCGGGCAGATGGGAGACAGGAGATTCAGGCAAGGCCGGAAGGCTACATAAAGTGGCCGCACAAGAGATATCGCAATTTGATTGGATCAGACATAGCGGACCTGAAAGGGAACGTCTGAGGGTAAATGCAGACATATTAGAAAGCAATAGATTAGAGCGCAGTGCGCAATCCATGACTGGTATAGACTTGTTTTTTCTCTTTTGTTGCAACCTGATTGGTTGTATGTAGATAGGAACACGATGATTGGTAGAGCAGATACCGGAAACTGCTGTAAGGCCAGAAGGGAACGGAAGGCGGCCCGGTTTGTGATAGTGCGTTGTAATTGGATGAAGGGAAGCGGACCTGAAAGGGAATGTTGGATGCTGCATGGTAATGAGTATTGTAATTGGTGGGCTTATAGTGAACAAATTGTATTGGTTCCCGTGAAAACTTGAAAAAGGGAACAGCGCGAAGACAACACAACAGCAGGAGTTATCAGACTGGCTGTTCGTGGATACAAGTGCGTGGCAGAAGAAAGCAGGTAATGGACAGGGACAGTTTTGTAGGGGATTTAAAGGATACTGATTAGATTAAAAGAGGATTTTCTTGTATTTTAAAGAGAATGCATTAGCAATGGAGTACTTGGATACTAGGATGACTAAAGGAGGGGGTACCTATAAAATTTACAATATAAGTTTATTGAATTACTTTGGCGTATAGACTTTTTGTTGAGGTGGATTTTCAACTGAAGGATTGGAATGACAGGAGGGAGACGGTTTTAGCGTCATGTCTCTAATAAAAATACAGACTGATTAAAGTATTAGAAATCATTTACTTGGATTCAGAGGAGAATAGGGAGTCCAAGATTGGCTCTCTTCTTCCTTTTAGTATTTAATTTTCTTTCTTGATTATTAGATTGAGGAATTCAAGAGTAATACGTGGATTGGAAGGGAAGAATAAACATAACGATTGAGTATGAAGATTGTCTAAGACTGTTGTTTCTAGAAGAACACGTCCATTAATGTAAGGTTTGTACCACCTCCACGTATAATGTGTAGTGATTCAACGTCTATGGAGAAATATGGGTTATTGATCATAATACAAATTCTTTTGCTCCATAGTTCTGAAGAAGAGTAATTAACATCGGAAACATCGTTGTAAGGGCCACGCAGAATTCACAAATAGGTTGGAGAAGAGAAACTAGGGGAAAAGAAGTACAAACGGAATTATACGATAAAATAGGTGGGTGTTGGTTTACAATAATAAGGGAATCGAGAAGAATAGGAATAAAGAACAGGTTGTTAATGGTTGACGCCTTGTTTTGTAGAAAATTGAAATCCGGAGGAGCAAGGAATGGCCAGAATGAGGGATTTTACAGTATCATACAGTAAAAGAGTACAGATTTAAAATTTAGGTATGTCCCGTGCAAAACACACTGTGATTGATCTTTGGAGGGTAGTCAAATTATTTGAATTTGTTAATGAGTACAATTGTGATGTGGAAGTAACTGATTGTTAATATCCTGGGCTATCAAGTATAGAATGGCTATTGGCAGGTCATTATATAATAATGTATCTGAATGGTTTCTTGTAGATAAGAGTTACGTACGCAATTTGTTTCGTGTTTACAAGAGTAATGTTGATTTGTACTTTTATACTTTTGTTTTTGCAGCCCTGATGACGTCCAGCAAAGGGACGAAACACGTTGGCTGTCAAGATCTTTGTTTAGTAGCTGTCAAGACCTTTGTATATTGAATATGAACATGCATTGTTGAATACATTGTGATTAACTGTTAAAATTATTGTGTAGGGTAGATGAATATATGTCTTTGAGTATATCGGAATAAAAGTGAAATGAGTGGACTTTAAATTTTCAAAATGGCCTGGAGAGTGTTCTTGGGACTTATGTAATTAAAACATTTACATAGTGTGTAGATAAAGAAGACTCTCCTTTCTCTTTTTTGAATTTGTATTATGAAATAGTGGCCTATAGCGGTGGACCACGGGGAGTTGAGCGTCAACACCACTAATATTGGAATACTTAAGGTTGTGACTAGTGCACACGTGTTAGGCTCTCATCGCGGTGATTGTATTAGGACATAGTGTATCAAGGGTAGTGTTGCACAGTCATAGGGAACAGTAGAAACATTATCGCATCAAACATTGTGTAGAGGAGTATTAGACGGCTCAGGATGGAAGATGACAGGGAAAAACTGGCGGCAGAATTATTTGTTCAGAGTAAACAGGGACCATCTAACAAGGGGAAAGAACCAACAAATAGTAGCCTTAAAGCTAAATTTCTGAAATTGGAGAAGCTTAAAAAAATGGAGCTTTCGAAATGGTGGGATGGGATCACCTTAAAAAACTATGTAGATCAAAAAAGAGTGCCTAGAGGCCTACGTATATTGATTTTCCCAACATTCGATGATTTAGATGAAGACTTACTGCAAGAGTGGGAAGAAAATTTACACTCATCATCATTTTGTATGATGCATATATTAATTAAAAATTGTGAGAGGAAAGTGGAGAAGCTCAAAGCACAGATCGCAGAGCTTGAAAAAGAGATAAGGGACATGAACCTAATAGATTTAACTGAGAAAAATTATGTGATACTAAAAGAAGTAATTAATAGACACCAATTACAAATTAAAGAGAAAAAATTAAGCAAAATCAGGAGAGATGAACGAGATTACAACCAAGGGAGAGTATTCACCTTTGGGAAAGGCTGATGATATACAAAAGGTTAAAAGCACAGGAGTGGTCCAAGCACAGGATGAATTAAGCTCAGTAAATTACTCAAGCTCAGATGTTTCATCAAATGAAGAACTAGGGGCAGCAAATAACATTGGCCCGCAACCCAGTAAAAGTTCTTCTTTTTCCGAAGAAATTCAGAGAATCAGAAGGGGCAAGAAAAAAACAATGCCAGGACAAGGAGGGGGAGGCGAAAGCACAGACAATATAAGGATTGGCACACGCAGCCAGGACAAATTCAGGAAGCAGTGAGACACATTGGGGGTGAGGAACAAGAAACCTCTACAGGAGATTTGAAAGTAATTACTCTGTCTAATAGGATGTTGAATGAATATGAACTTTCTGTTTTACAAAAGGTTTGTCATTTTGTCCCAATAATCATTGTAATTTCACAGATGTTGAGATTGATGTTTATAAATTTGCGAGAAAATTGAAATTGAAAAGTTTTTTCTCAACGATCAATAAACCATCTTTGAAGTCAAATACAAGTTCGGAACATTCTCAATTATCTATTGAACATTTAAGAAATGTGCATACTTTGCTGTCTTTGTCTGAAGGTGATGAAGTTAGAGTAGAAGATGTAGCATCAATGTTAAACATTCCGGTTGACTATGATTGTACTAGCTGTTTGAAGCCAGCATCAAAATGTATTCCTCAGGGTCCTCAGTTTGCATCTAAAGATTTATTTGTAAAAAGGATTACAACAGATTTACATAGTCTAGAGGACCAAATTAAAAGTGGTAGACTAAAACCGAGTAGTTATGATAATTTGTCCAGGGAAGAACGTTATGCAATCACCACGTTAAGAAATGATAAAACTATTGCAATACGCAACGCCGATAAGGGCGGGAATATAGTGGTGATGAGTAGAGAGGATTACTGTGATGAAATCCAAAGGGAACTGGGTGATGCAAGTTGTTATAGGAAACTAAATGCAAATCCTATCAGAGAGGCAGGCAGAATAATTACGGAAAAATTATTTTCTTGGAAGGAATTGGGCTTATTAGATGAACAAGAATACAAATATTTGAATGTGCTCAATCCTACCTATCCTTTTATCTATATATTGCCTAAAGTGCATAAATCTTTACAGAAGCCACCAGGAAGACCTATAGTATCAAGTATAGGCAGCCTTACAGAACACCTTTCTGAATTTGTAGACCTGTTCCTAAAACCTTTGGACACTAACTTGCCCTCATATCTAAGGGACACTATGGATGTACTAAATCAGTTGCAGGATATTGGCTGGGAGGAAAACATGAGTTTTGTCACACTAGACGTCGTGGGTTTGTATACCTGCATTAAAATGGACAAGGAGCTACATCATTTTTTGAGGAAGAGAAGTGCAAGTCTAAGGGACCATTCCAAAATGATAGCAGAGATGAGTATGTTGATTTTGTGCAACAACTATTTTCTATTCGAAGGTGAGTGGTATCACCAAATCAGGGGTACAGCAATGAGCTCCAGGTTTTCTCCCTCTTACGTCAACCTCTTTATGGGGTGGTTTGAGAGGGAGCATGCCTGGAGCAGGAGAGCATCAAAATGGATCGACTCAATTTTATTTTGGGGACGATTCATTGATGACGTCTTGTTAATATGGAGAGGATCAGACAATGAATTGATAGATTACTTTGAATTTTTAAATAACAACGATTTTAATGTCACCTTTACCATGTATCACCATAATAGCAGAATTGAATATTTGGATGTGGAACTATTCATAGTAGAAAATAGAATCCACAGCAAACTATTTCGTCAGCAAACAGCAACAAATTCAATTTTAAGAGCAGACAGTGCTCACCCGCCATCGGTGAAGAAAGGGATCCCCTATGGTGAAATGACGCGCATCAGACGCAATTGTAGCTTAGACCAAGATTTCGTAATGGAATTGAATCAGTTTCAGAAAAGATTAAGAGGGAGGGGCTACTCAGAGATAGGTTTAAGCCAAGAGAAATCTAAAATAAACAAAATCAAGAGAGAGACAACACTAGTTCAAAAACTAGAACCAGAAATCAGGAAAGAGTAGCCTTTATTTCAACCTATAGTGTTAATCAAAAACAAATCTACAAGATCTTGGCAAGACATTGAAACTTGCTTCAGGGAGTTCCGGGTTTATCACAGATTGTGGGAGATAAACCAAAGTTGATACATAGGAAATGTCCCACATTAGGTTCATTAATTACACGCAACTACTTGGAACCACTAGACCAATCAAACAAGAATTGGCTACCCACTCCACCAAAAGGGTTTTACACTTGTGGAGTTTGTAATATGTGTGATCTGGGTATAAACAAGATTCAGGAATTTAGCTACAATACTTCGACTAAATATAGAATTAATGAATTCATAAACTGCAATAGTTGTGGAGTAATTTATGTCATTATTTGTGAATGTCACAAAATTTACATAGGGAGTACAAAGCGTGTGCTCAAAGTCAGAATTCAAGAGCACAGAAGGGCAATCTTAAAAAGGGATCCAAAATCACCGCTATTTAATCACATTAATGAGAATCACAAGGATCGCCAAAAGATTAAGTTTCATGGGATACAGAGAGTGGAACAAAGGGCCAGAGGTGGCGATTGGGAAGTGTATTTGAGGCAGCAAGAGGCCAGGTGGATCAGCAGGTGCAGAGCAGTATCATTAGGTTAGAATAGTGATAATGAACTTCACTACTTTTTGGGCTAAAGTTGAAACAAAGAAGTGTGGATAACATCAAGAGAAGTAAGGACCTAGTAGCCAGTGCTTAAGGACTGGCAAAAAGGATTGAAGGTTAAGAAGATAAAAAGATTTTGGCACTTAAGGATAAGATTCTGGATTTGGTAATGAATAGTTTCACGAAAAGAATATACTGGTTGAAATGTTAGAGTAGGAGAATGATGGAAGTTTTCAGAGACAGTGTAACTTGGTGTGAGCTGTGGGAGGTACCAAAGATTTTTGTATCGGGGAGCCTAAGACTGGATGTAGACGGTCACAGAATATATACTAAGAATATGGAGATGAGAGCGGAGTGGCGCACTTTGTGATGGGAACAAATACATATTTTAGGAAGCGCCAGCTTACTACAATTCAGGGTCAAATACTTCATCTGGCCCGTTTCTCTGGGAATTGTATTTGATTAATAAAGATCGTTATAGGTTAATTGATTGGAATAAGACTGCAGCGCAGTGTGTAATCTGCACTTTTTCTTTTTTGTGGTGTAATATTAATGGCTGCATTGATATAGGATCGAATAGTAAATTGATAGGCAGGACTAAGTAATGAGAAGTTTGGCAGATTGGATACCGGAAACTTAAGTGAGGATGGAAGGCAATAGTAAGCGGCCGCACAAGAGATATTGCGATTGGATTGGATTAGACATAGTGGATTAGAGTAAATATTATCGGTTAATTGATCGGAATAAGACTGCAACGCAGTATATAACTTGCATTTTTTCTGGTTTTTTAACAATATTATTGGTTGTAGTGGGATCGGACCAAATACTAAACTAATAAGTAGGACAAAGTAAAGTGAAAGTCGTGCAGATGGGAGACAGGAAATTCAGGCAAGGCCGGAAGGGATATATGATTAAAGAACTACTACCTAAACAACGAATTCCTAAACCACGAAGGCTAAACCACGAGCAATGCCAAACCACTACATTGTTAACAATGAGTTCCTAAACCACGAAAGATATTCAATTTGCTCATTACCCGATTATGCCACTTCCCTCTGGTTTAATGGTTTTGCTGTTTCAGTAGCCGATTAAGTCTTTTGTATAGTATTTAGATTTTTGTGAGCATTGGAGCCGTCACATTTTCCCAGAAAGTGTTGAGAACATAGCAGGTCTGAAGCCGCGTGGATATTAATGAGCTTGGATGATTTCCAAATCAGATCTAGGGCGTGGCCACTGACCGGCCTTATGAGTGGGTGTTTTCACTAATTGCGCGGCACATATGAATCTAATGGCATTCAGTGGATGGAGCCTGGAAGTTTAGTCGTGGAGTCTACCCAGATATGGAAGTCACTAGAACTAGAGGGGCGCGTTCGGGCTTGGACAAGCTTCATTGAAATTAAATTTTTGAAAAACTGCATCACTAAAGACTTCAAGTGTAATTATGACCTCAAACACTTAACATCAGCCAATGTAATACGTCATTCTTACGTTCTGGATGAAACAGTTCAACAACATTTGCAACAGAGGCATTGTAGGCCTAGAGCTATCTCTCATGCCCAGTAGTTTAGTATTTTGCTGTATTTTAGTATGTTCCAGAAAGTCCCTCTTCTATAATGAGTTTCTGCAAAAATATCACAGAGAAGTATCTTATATTAAATATTATATTCAAGTTAACCAATAGCTTTGTTTCGGATACATACACTAAAATACCCTCGTTTGATTGCAAAAGTACATTCACAAAACTTCCATGCCCAACATATTGAAAATGCTCCGTGTTCTTTCTGCTTTAGCCAACAAGCTCCCCTAAAGGAGTGATTCATTCATTTCTTTTTGTGACGGTTCTCGGCCGGCGAATGACTGAAATGCAAACGGATTCAAATAACACAGCTGAGAAGTTTCCTTCTTTGTTATGGTATTCATACCCAGGCCCCTAAACGGAAATGGCCTTACCCTATTAATGTATGTATAATGTTATTTCTGCAAACCAATGTGCGCTGTTTTTATTGCTGGAAAAACACTTTTATTTCAAAGCCTACGTTTGCACTGTGTTCAGCTTGCTGTTTATTGTTACAGAAAATGTAAACTCTTACACAGAAATAGAATTAACACCTAAAAATCCAAGGGGATGAGTCTTATTATAAGAAAAAACATTAAAATCCCCTAGGACTACAAACGTCTTAATGACATCTGGTTACAAGTTCCATAATACATTTAATTGGCCTACCTGACAACCTTCAACAAAAGCCTCATCTGCCAGGAGCGGGACCCAGTCTGGAAAGGCTTGTCATTGTTATTACAATAGTGCCATCTATTGGCCAATCACGAAGTCGGTTTTTCGTGGTTTAGGAAAGTCGTTGTTCGTGTAAGTCGTAGTTAAGGATGTCGTGGTTAACAGATTGGTCGTTGTTTGGGGTTCGTTGTTCAGGTCAGTCGTTTTTCAAACTTCGTTATTAAGGCTGTTTCCCGCCGGAAGGCTACAGAAAGTGGCCGCACAAGAGATATCGCGATTTTTGATTGGATCAGACATAGCGGACCTGAAAGGGAACGTCTGAGGGTAAATGCGGACACATTAGAAAGCAATAGATTAGAGCGCAGCGCGCAATCCGTGACTGGTATAGACTTGTTTTTTCTCTTTTGTTGCAACCTGATTGGTTGTATGTAGATAGGAACATGATGATTGGTAGAGCAGATACCGGAAACTGCTGTAAGGCCAGAAGGGAACGGAAGGCGGCCCGGTTTGTGATAGTGCGTTGTAATTGGATGAAGGGAAGCGGACCTGAAAGGGAACGTTGGATGGTGCATGGTAATGAGTATTGTAATTGGTGGGCTTATAGTGAACAAATTGTATTGGTTCCCGTGAAAACTTGAAAAAGGGAACAGTGTGAAGACAACACGACAGCAGGAGTTATCAGACTGGCTGTTCGTGGATACAAGTGCGTGGCAGAAGAAAGCAGGTAATGGACAGGGACAGTTTTGTAGGGGATTTAAAGGATACTGATAAGATTAAAAGAGGATTTTCTTGTATTTTAAAGAGAATGCATTAGCAATGGAGTACTTGGATACTAGGATGACTAAAGGAGGGGGTACCTATAAAATTTACAATATAAGTTTATTGAATTACTTTGGCGTATAGACTTTTTGTTGAGGTGGATTTTCAACTGAAGGATTGGAATGACAGGAGGGAGACGGTTTTAGCGTCATGTCTCTAATAAAAATACAGACTGATTAAAGTCTTAGAAATCATTTACTTGGATTCAGAGGAGAATAGGGAGTCCAAGATTGGCTCTCTTCTTCCTTTTAGTATTTAATTTTCTTTCTTGATTATTAGATTGAGGAATTCAAGAGTAATACGTGGATTGGAAGGGAAGAATAAACATAACGATTGAGTATGAAGATTGTCTAAGACTGTTGTTTCTAGAAGAACACGTCCATTAATATAAGGTTTGTACCACCTCCATGTATAATTTGTAGTGATTCAACGTCTATGGAGAAATATGGGTTATTGATCATAATACAAATTCTTTTGCTCCATAGTTCTGAAAAAGAGTAATTAACATCGGAAAAATCGTTGTAAGGGCCACGCAGAATTCACAAATAGGTTGGAGAAGAGAAACTAGGGGAACAGAAGTACAAACGGAATTATACGATAAAATAGGTGGGTGTTGGTTTACAATAATAAGGGAATCAAGAAGAATAGGAATAAATAACAGGTTGTTAATGGTTGACGCCTTGTTTTGTAGAAAATTGAAATCCGGAGGAGCAAGGAATGGCCAGAATGAGGGATTTTACAGTATCATACAGTAAAGAGTACAGATTTAAAATGTAGGTATGTCCCGTGCAAAACACACTGTGATTGATCTTTGGAGGGTAGTCAAATTATTTGAATTTGTTAATGAGTACAATTGTGATGTGGAAGTAACTGATTGTTAATATCCTGGGCTATCAAGTATAGAATGGATATAGGCAGGTCATTATATAATGTATCTGAATGGTTTCTTGTAGATAAGAGTTACGTACACAATTTGTTTCATGTTTACAAGAGTAATGTTGATTTGTACTTTTATATTTTTGTTTTTGCAGCCCTGATGACGTCTAGCAAAGGGACGAAACGCGTTGGCTGTCAAGATCTTTGTTTAGTAGCTGTCAAGACCTTTGTATATTGAATATGAACATGCATTGTTGAATACATTGTGATTAACTGTTAAAATTATTGTGTAGGGTAGATGAATATATGTCTTTGAGTATGTCGGAATAAAAGTGAAATGAGTGGACTTTAAATTTTCAAAATGGCTTGGAAAGTGTTCTTGGGACTTATGTAATTAAAACATTTACATAGTGTGTAGATAAAGAAGACTCTCCTTTCTCTTTTGAATTTGTATTATGAAATAGTGGCCTATAGCGGTGGACCACGGGGAGTTGAGCATCAACACCACTAATATTGGAATACTTAAGGTTGTGACTAGTGCACACGTGTTAGGCTCTCATCGCAGTGATTGTATTAGGACATAGTGTATCAAGGGTAGTGTTGCACAGTCATAGGGAACAGTAGAAACATTATCGCATCAAACATTGTGTAGAGGAGTATTAGACGGCTCAGGATGGAAGATGACAGGGAAAAACTTGCGGCAGAATTATTTGCTCAGAGTAAACAGGGACCATCTAACAAGGGGAAAGAACCAACAAATAGTAGCCTTAAAGCTAAATTTCTGAAATTGGGACTTATGTAATTAAAACATTTACATAGTGTGTAGATAAAGAAGACGCTCCTTTCTCTTTTTTGAATTTGTAATGTATACATGAGTGTGTCTGTGCATGTCAGTAAATGTATCAGTGAGTGCCTGGGTGTCGTATTGTATGGGTTAGTGTGTGACTGGGTGTGTTTGTATGTGCATTAGTATGAGACTGGATGTCTCAGAATATGGATAAGTATATATGTGGTCATATCACTATATGCCTCAGAGTGTACCTGGGTGTGTTAGTGTATGCATACTTGTGTGCCAGGGTTTAACAGTCTATTCTTAAGACAGTACCTGGATGTGTTAGTGTATGCATAAGTGTGTACCTGAGTGTGTACATGGTATGTCCGTACTTGAGTACATATCTGAGTTAGTGTATCAGCCTGTCTGTGGGTGTGAGACTGGGTGTTTAAGTAACTAAATCACAATTTCATTGCCTCTCTTAGTAACTCTATGAGTCTGTCCAATGGTATACAAGTGACTGTATGCTTAGCTTCCTGGCTGGTGTATGTAACTATGTTTGCAACTGGCTCTGTTACTGCTGGGTAAATAACTGGTATGTCAGTGTCTTAGTGAATGCTTAAGTGCCTCTGTCACTATCTGACTGGGTGTGTGAGTGTTGCAAATAGATATGTGAGTTCTAGTATGGGTGGGAAACTGGATATATAACTGGGCACATGAGTCTGTAAGTGCACCTGTAACTCACTGAGACCTCAAATTACATGTATTACCTTTTAAGCACATAGCACTGTGCCCTATGGCGTACCTACAGATTTCTTTAGGGGTAACATATGTATAGTATAAGAGGAGTTTAAGACTTAGCAAGAGGTTTTAAACAGCAAGTTTGCCTGGTAGCAAAACTGCACACACAGGTTCTGCATTATCAGGCCAGAGACATGTTTAAAGGGCTACTTGTCTCGATGGGTGACTAGGTTGTATCAGTACTTGAGTACATATCTGAGTGAGTGTGTCAGTCCCTGTACAGATGTGTGAGTGTTTGTGTAAGTAACTATATCATTATAAGAGTGACTGTCTTAGTAATTCTATGGATATGTAAATCTGCATGTAAATGACTGCATGGCTAGGTTACTGGCTGTGTTAGTTAGTGTTAGGGTATGTTACTGTGTGTGTGCAATTAGCTCTTCTACTGCTCGCCACAGTGCTGTGTGAGTAATACTGAGTATGTGAGTGAATGTCTAAGTCACTCTGTTACTATCTGACTGGTTGTGTGAGTGTCTCTATGTTTTTGCAAATACATATGTGAATTGCAGTATGGGTGAGAGACTGGATGTATAACTGGGTGCATGTGTCTGTAAGTGCGAGTGTAACTCACTGAAAACTTCGAATTGCATGTATTATTTTTTAAGCACATAGCACCCTGCCCTATGGCCTACTTACAGCCTACCTTAAGGGTGAGGTATGTATAGTAGAAGGGAAGTTTAACGCTTGGCAATGTAGTTTTAAATGGCAAGTCAACCGGTCCATAAAACTGCACACACATGCTCTGCAGTACTAGGCCCAAGCCATGATTAAAGGACTACTTGTATGGATGGGTGTCTAAGTCTCTCGATCCTAGACTGCATATGTTAATGACTATATCAGTCCCTCTATTGCTGTGCCACCAGATGTTGAAGTTAGTATGCTTGTATAGCTCATGCTCTTTTAGTAACTCTATTGGTGTCTAAATATGTATGTAAGTGGCTTTATGAATTGCTTACTGGATGTATTAGTGAGTGTATGTGTATGTAACTGTATGTACAACTGCCTCTGATACTGCTGTATATATAACTACTGTGTGGGTGTGTGAGTGAATGTATAGGTACCTCGCTCGCTGTCTGACTGGGTGCATTAGTAGCTCTATGCTTTTGTAAAAAGGTATGTGAGTTACAATATTGTCTGGAAGACTGCATGTATAATTGGGCATAATGGTATGCAAGTGAACATGCAACTCAGTGAAACTCAAAAGAACATGTATAACCTTTTAAAGAGAAAGCCCCCTGCCATATGGCCTACCTTGGCAAAGTATGTTTTAATGCCAAGTCGAGCTGTCTGTAAAAATGCACACACAAGCTCTGCAGTAGTAGGCCCAAGCAATGTTTAAAGGACCAGTTGTCTGAATGGGTGTCTAGGTAATGTGAGTTGCAGTATGGCTGGGAGACTGCATGTATAACTGAGCATATCTGTCAAGTCAAGTCAAGTCAAATTCACTTTATTCGGCTAATAAAAACCATAAAAGTACACAACAACATAAGCAATATACAACACCATTAAACAAGAATCATGTTTAGAATAATCTTAGGCACCATAAAATTTAAATTTGATTGGTATAAATCTAAGCAAAAATATCTTTGTGAGTTCTCTAAAACAAAGAGAACCATCATGCCTAATGGCAATTTTCCTTCACTCATGCCTGAAATGATATACCTCAGTTAAAAAAGGGCAAACATTTAAAACATCTTTCAACCTAATTCTAAAAGAACTGCAGTATTACTGGGCATGAAGTGCCTTCATTTCCTCTCCCTGACGGCGGCCACTAAAAAGCTAGCAGTGTTAAAAATCTCCCAAGTATCATTCAACATCTGAAAGTACACCAATGCCAGCCGTACCTGTGTAAAACCTTTTCCATTTAGAATTGGCAATAAAAACTTTCTATGAATTTTATAAAAATGGTCACAGAGCATAATAAAGTGCATAGTGTCTTATGTGGAAAAATTATCGCATGAGCAAGGGCTAGGTCTTTCACCTTGCTCCAACCCTGCGATTCGGCCAATATACAATGCAAAAGATTAAAACGGAATCTAGTTAAAAGAAAGCAATGGTATGGCTTTTTACATATGGTTCTGTCGATGGAGATGTTTTTAAGAAAAGGTAAGCTTGTACCATGGGTTTCGTTAACTCATTTGCCTCTCTCTCAAGATATATCATATTTAAAAAATGTTTCTTAACCCATGATAGATCCTCTTTCCTGACATTGTCTGTAGAGTCAAAAAGATCGGGAAGTCCTAATTTCTTTGTGATCGTCTTTACATACTGTAACCACGGGATGCAACTGTTTCTATCCAAGGATAAGCAATTCCGGGCAATCTCTCTGTTCATCAGCAATAGAGGGTGAGTCTATATCGTTATCCAACATACAAGGGGAGCCAGAGGGAAACAGCGTTTAGATCGCATGCGATACATCGCATGCCATTACGACCGCGTTCTTACATCGCAAACCACTACATCGCAAGTCATTACAACGACTTGCTGTAGGGGGCACAAGGTGTTGGATTTATAATCCAACACATTCCCTGCTGTTGCACAAACTGGAGTAGGAATAGTAAATTATACTATTCCTAAGTCCAGCGCGCCCCCTACAGCAAGTCGTTGTAATGACTTGCGATGTAATGGTTCACGATGTAACAACGCAGTCGTTGTAACAACTGCGTTGTAATGGCATGCGATGTATCGCATGCGTAGTAAAGAGACATATTCGGAGCCAGACTTATCAGGTCGGATATAAAGCCAGAGCCTAATTCTTGGTGAATAATGTACGAGGGAGTAGATTGCGGGACCGATAGCAGATTCCTAAAAAAATTGTTTTCCACTATTTGTAGATCCTCTACCGGATTATAGCCCCAAATAGCAGACCCATACTATCAATGGCAATGCATTTTGATCTATAAATGTGAAGCATAGCTTCAATTGGCTTGGCCCCGAGCCTCTGTGCAAAACCAAGGAGGGCTACTGTAGATCTTGCCATAGCATGCTTTTTTGCTTTTTGTTGCCGCACCCACAAGCCCTTTTCATCGAACAAGACCCCTAAGTATGAAAATGAGGACACCCTTGTTAATTCAGACCCTTGACAGTGAAATGTTTTAAGATTTTAGGTCTCTGACCAACCACCATAGTATGCGATTTAGAGATATTAACATTTAAGTCCAGGGATCCCATGAAATCCACAAAAGAATCTAGGAGTCTTTGTAGCCCCACTGCTTTACGTGCTAATAAAACTGCATTATCTGCGTATAATAGCGCTGGGATTAACCAAGCCCCCACTCGGGGTATATCTTGACAGGCCATGCACAGGGAGGTTTCAAGATTGTTAATATATAGAGTGAAGCCCCTTCCAATTCTAAAGTGCTCAGTGTAAGTACCCCTCTGATCAAATCTCACCCTAGCATGGATATCCCTATGCAGGTCTGCCAGAAAGTTCACTATACAGTGGTCCATGCCCATATCAATTGGTAATACCCATAGTTTCGATCTGTTGACTCGATCGAAAGCCGAGGACAGGTCCATAAAAGCCAGATGTAAAGTCCCGGTCTTGGCCACTGTGTATTTCCCAGCTAACATCTTTAGGTTTAGGTACTGGTCAATTGTACTCCTCCCCTTCCTAAAGCCATACTGCAAATTAGACAGTACACTGCTCTCTTCAAGCCACTCCGTTAGTTTGCTGAGAATCACTCTTCCCACTACTTTCACCGCCAAGTCTATCAGGGATATGGGCCTATAACAGCGCGGGTCATCCCTCTGGCCCTTTATAAATACCGGTATTATAGTGGATTGGGACCAAGACCTCGAGAACCCATACTGAGTAGCCCCATTAAAACATTAGTTAAAAGTTTTGCCCAAAATGTTACCTTCATTGTATATAGGTCAGCCGGGACACCGTCCGGACCTGGAGCCTTATTACTGGACATTTGCGTAATTGCCAGCCCAACTTCTTCCTCATTAAGAACTAAACTATGTGAACCCCCACTTTGAGAGCAAAGAGTAGGAGTTCCCACGTCTACCTGCTCATCATATATGAGTTTAAAGTGAGTGGACCATTGATCTTCCGTAATATTGCATTCCAAAGGGGAATTGCTAATGCCAGTAAAAAAGGGTTTGTTTACTATCTCCCAGAACCTGGTGCTGTTCTTAAGAACATCCACTGAGAGTAAATCATCCCAGAATTCATGTTTAATTTCGGTTTTATGGGTTTCTAGGGCACCCTTATAAGTCTTTCTTAGTGCAGCTATATGGGGATTATCTCGGGGTACTTTTTTTTAGGGCAATAAAAAGATTTTTATGGGCTTAGGTGCATTTGTGGTCAAACCACTGCTCGCCTATAACCTTATAATTTCTACTTGGGAGTATAAGACCCTTAGCCACCTTTACACAGATCCTCTCGAATTCTGTGAGAGTTTCTGCCCCCGACTTAGTATGGGCGAGACAGACCCCCAGGTCCTCATTTGCATTAACACAAAGGTCTTAGAAGAAGCAGTCCAGGACTACCTTGCACCATTTCAGCCTGCGGCCCTGGTCTGAAAGTTTAAGCAATTTTCAGTAGGAGTTTCCCAGATTTGCCAGTTAGCCCAGTACCGCCACCCAGTATAAGGTAGATGGGATTATGATCACTAAAGTGAGACCAGAGAGCGTTATAATAAACCACTTGGGGTAGCAGGGCTGGGGAAATAAAAATATAATCAATTTATAGAATCCAGGCCTCTTGCCTTAAAGGTAGGGATCCTGGGCTCTCCTAACTTTATACTGGGTAGTACAAGAACTAAATCAGCCAGAAGGTCCTCAAGACATCCCCCTTGCTGCGTGTGCTCAAAATGCGAACCAGAACAGTTAACAGGGCCCCAAAAATCTGCGACATGACAGTTCATTGAACATAAAAGATTATTATCGGATAAAAAGTGGTTTGTTTCTCCCTATAGTCCCCTAAAAAACATTTTAAATTACATAAATGTTCATTAGTAAACCTACTTTCAAAGGAATTATAAAAGTTAACAATGAGGAATTTTGATGTATGGGCTGGCTTGACTTCTACAACTAAACAATTGCATGATTCAGAATCCACAAGGCAGTGTGCTCCTGACAGTTTAAGTGAGATAAGAATTAGTAATCCCCCCTTTGATCTACCAGCTGATGAGGGGCGTGCGGGTTCCCAGTAACTTTTGTACCCGTCCATCCAAAAATTGTTTTCGCTATCCCAGGTCTCTTGTAGGCCCACCACATCAGACTTCCTCAATAAATCTACCCACTTGGGATCCTTTTTTTTGTTTCTCAAGCCAGCTATATTCCAGCTGAGAGCCCTTAGATATTGGTTGTCATCCTAACTCACCCTATCTCGGGGACTGGAGCTATGGATGGTGAGACTAGGCTCGTCAGAGCTATGAGTCCGCAGCCGGAAAGCTAATTCCAGTCAATCATTATTGTCCAGCTGGCTTAATGGAAATAATCTATTTGTGGCCACTAGACTATTCTCTCCTGCCTCTTCCCTGGGTAATCCTTTAGACGATAGAGGTGGTATAGAAGATGGGGGTAGGGGTGCTGTAAAAGCAGTAGGAGGGTTGGGGAGGAAAGGATGATCATCTCTAGATCTTGGTCTATACATTGGGCAGGCCCTCACTGGCTGGATTCCCAGACTTCCTGATGCACTCTAACTAAGCCCCTGAGGCCCCTGAGGTGGTGGATAGAAGAAGCCAAGCGGTAAGGCCCTAATTCCCCCTGGGCCCTTATTTGGACCCCCCTGGAACAACTTCCCTGCAATGCCGGGCTGGTCAAAGTTAATAATGATACAGTCACCCGCTTCTTGTTCTGGCATTCTTCCTACCCAGCCCACCCGTCTAGCCATGATAATGTGGGTGGACACTAGGGCCCCATTGTCTGACAGTTGTTTGCTCCAAAATTTTGTTTTGCTCATACCTGAGTTGATTTGATACACCTCTCTTTGAGTAGGGGAACACCTTTTAATACTGCTACCAGGGGAGTTGCTTCAGGGGGAAGATGTAACCTACAACTATTTGGGATCCTGTTTTTGCTCCTGTTTATGGGAGTCTTGCCATATCTGGCAGGGGGATGATTATCCAAAGTGGTACGTTCTCCCATGTTCTTGCAATTCCTTTCTGCCTCCCTCCCCCCAGGGCAAACCCCCAGCTTAGCTTTACCTTGAGTCCCTGTTCCATTGTGTGGGGTTGTCTGCCCCCCTGACCGCAAAATCTCCCCCATACTACTAGGGGTCATATTTGGCAGAGCAGTTTCACAGGCATATTGGTCGCAACACCCCTATTGTTCCAAATCATCATTTGAGACACTGTTTGCGCCATCTTTCCCGCAAGCTCATTTGTCATTGATTTACATAGTTTAAAAATCTCATCAATAAGGGTGGAAAATAATGGTTCCAGGTGTTTTTGAAACAGGTCCTCCACTTGTTGTCTCACTGCTAGGAGGTATGGGTGTTCAATGTCTGTGTTACTTCCACTGTCATGACTCAGGGGGGGGTTCAAGCGTGGCCTTGCCAAGCTTTGTGCCTCTCTTCTTTCCTCTCTTTTTGGTTGGGACCACAGGCTGGTGCAGTGGAGGTAGAGTGACCACGCCTAAGTTCGTACCATTGGTTGTCAGGGGTCCCCTTAATGGAATGTGTACGCCCTCTCCCGAGTCAATCTGCTTTGTGGGGGTGGGCTTAACATCACATGGCGATACATTCAGAGGAAGTTCGACTGTTGAGACACTCGGCAGTAAATGATCAGCCCTCAAACCCAACTGTGCCGCCGCATTTTCAATTTTCTTTGTTAGTTGCTGATGGGCAGAGATGGGCCCTTCCCTTGGCCCAGGCTTTGCCCGGGCATGGCTCGGGCACACCTGCGCGCGTCCCGTGCCGTGGTAGCCCGAAGCAGCTTAATGCGCCTCCTGGCGCGAAAGGAACGTGTAGGCGCCTCCTGCCGCGAGGCCTGCGGGGGAATGAAGTCCCCACAAAGTGCTGATGTGCGATGAAGGGCTCCCACGCCGTGGGAGCCCGGAGCAGCTTTATGCGCCTCCTGGCACAAAAGGAACGTGTAGGCGGCTCCTGCCGCGAGGCCTGCTGGGGAATGAAGTCCCCACAAAGTGCTGATGTGCGATGAAGGGCTATCTGTCTATAAGTGTGCATGAAACTCTCTAATACCTCAAAGTGCATGTCTTACCGTTTAAGTACACACTACCCTCCCTACCACCTATCACCTACTTATGAAATACTTTACAAGTGACTTCTCTGTAGTGGAAGGGAAGTTTACCACTTGACAAAGGGGTTTCAAACGCCAAGTCGACTTGGAGGTAAAACTGCACTCACAAGCTCTTCAGTAACAGGCCAAAGGTATGTTAAAAGAGCAACTTCTCTGGATGGGTAACTTGATTGTAACAGTACTTGAGCACATATGTGAGTGAGTGTATCAGTCTCTCTGTGAGTGTTTTACTGGATGTCTAATTAACTATATCAGTATATGAGTGGCTCTCTTACTAATTCTAAGCATCTGTAAAAATGTATGCACGATTATAACCAACACATTAAACACATTACTACCTAAGTTACTCTATGATAGCATATATAACTCCCTTAATAGCTCTATAACACAGTGTATAACTCTTTCAGTGGAATCTGTGAATGCATGCATCACTGCATCAGTAAGCCTCTCATTTACTGTATAAGTATTTGAGTGGATCTGTGAGACGGTGAATCAGTTTATCAATGGTTCTGTAGCAAACTACGTGACTGTCTCAATGCATCTATGAGTGGGTGCATCAGTGTCACAATGGGTCTGTGAATGGTTGCATAAGTGTTTCAGTCGATCTGTGAGTAGATGCATGACTGCCTTTGTGCATTTGTAAGTAAGTATATGACTTTCTGACTGGCACAGTACCATCCATGCTGAGCTGTAAAGTGAGATGGATGGCACTGTGCTAGCCTATGCTTAAAAACTTTGCTGTAGAAATGGCAAAAGATTGTGTCCCTTTCTATTTCATCGTGGATGGCACTGTGCTAATCCAATGCTTAAAGACTTTGATAGAAAAGCAGACATTTGAAGTGAGCAAATTTAGAGTGTCACTGGTGTTGAGAGTGCTCTACACAGGAGCTGCTTCCCACGTAAACTTGAGAACTACCCAGAGTTCTCTTTTTATTTTTTGCATAATTTATGCATCATTCTGTGCCTGAAAGGGTGTTGTTTTGACTTGGACTGGGTGCTCCCTTTTGTCTAGACAAAGCTATACCTCTCTGAAGAGCTCTGATGAGAGCAAATCACATGCCAGGGGGTACTTTTATTCATTTCAGTTTGGCTTGGTTGGTATTTTAGCATCCAAAGCTGTAATACTGTGCCTGGAGTGGTAAAATGCTTTTGTCATTTTACAGCTCAACATGGACGGCACTGTGCTAGTCCTATGCTTAAAAATGTTTTTGTAGAAACGGCAAAAGGCTTTGTCATTTTCTATCTTGACGTGGATGGCACTGTGCTAATCCTATGCTTAAAGACTTTGATAGAAAAGCAGACATTTGAGGTGAGCAAATTTAGTGTCGGTGATGTTGAGGGTGCTCTATACAGGAACTGCTTTCCACCTAAACTTGAGAACTACCCAGAGTTCTTTGTTTCATTTTTGCATAATTTATGTTTCACTCTATGCCTGAAAGAGTGTTTTTGACTTATACTGGGTGCTCCATTGTGTGTAGACAAAGCTATACCTCTCTGAAAATATCTAATGAGAGTGAAACACGTGCCAGGCGTTACTTTTATTCGTTTTAGGTTGGCTTGGTTGGTATTTTAGCAATCCAAAGCTGTAATACTGTGCCTGCAGTGGCTTTTGTCATTTTACAGCTCGACATGGATGGCACTGTGCTAGTCCTATGCTTAAAAATGTTGCTGTAGAAATGGCAAAAGGCTTTGTCCTTTTCTATCTTGGTGTGGATGACACTGTGCTAATCCTATGCTTAAAGGCTTTGATAGAAAAGCAGACATTTGAGGTGAGCAAATTTAGAGTGTCGCTGGTGTTGAGGGTGCTCTATACAGGAGCTGCTTTCCTCCTAAACTTGAGAACTACCCAGAGTTCTCTGCTTCTTTTTTTCATAATTTATGTATCACTCTATGCCTGAAAGGGTGTTGTTTTGATATATATATATATATTTAACACAGTTCAAAATAAGACGATGACTCAGGGGATACTTCAAAGTGGTAATTGTATTAAATCCAGTTGCGTGTTTCGACTGCCATGCAGTCTTGCTCACACACTGGATGTGAGAAAGATCACAGATTACATACAGGTCCATTAAGGTAGAAGACAGACTTAGGAAAATGACTGCAAGTCACATGTAAGCATGGCATCCATTTTGGAATATGCAAAAGTGCAGTGACTTATTACACAATGTTACATCATTTTGGAAATGCGGCAATTATCATCAGTTAAACATCTAATGTATTCATTGCTACAAACCATGTGACAACTGTGTAATGTCCAGTACAATGATAGCTCTCATCGCAGGTATATCAGCTCACAGTGATTATGGGTTGTCTAACAAATAAAACTGGTAACAACTTAAGTTCTAAAATCCACATGGTAGACTATAGATGGGGGCATGGGAGGAGGAAATCCAGAAGGACCTACAGGTCGAGTGCAGGGAAGGTAAGTTGGTTATATGGCTACGCTACATTGATGATGTGTTTGTCATATGGAAAGGCAGCAAGGCAAGTGCAGTTAAAGTCATTGAGAACCTGAACAAGAATGACTACAACCTTAAACTCACATACACCATGAGTAGAGAGAGCATTGAATTTCTCGATGTGGAGGTAGATAACACGAGACTTGGGATCAAACTATACAGGAAAACAACAGCAGGGAACAGTCTTCTGCATGCTCTCAGTAGTCATCCAGATACTTTGAAAGGGAGCATTCCATATGGGGAACTACTGAGAGCAAAGAGAAACTGTAGTACCCAGGAAGATTATCTCACGGAATGAAGTAATATGATCAAGAGATTCCTTGAACGAGGCTGCCCTATGTGGGTCCTAGACAGAGCTATGGACAAGGCCAGCAGGGTCACCCAGGAACAAACCCTGCTTGAGAAACAAGACACTATCAAAGCAGAGGAAACACCCAGGGTGATCCTGACCTCCAACTCTGAATCATAGAGGATCGCCAAGATTCTGACAAAGAACTGGAACATCCTAACCAGTGATCCGGTTCTGAGACAAGACTTACCTAAACGACCTATGATTACATACCTCAAAGGGAGAAACCTCAGGTATATGTTGGTCAAGGGAGACATCACCCATAAACAAACTACCACCCTACATAGCCTCCAGGTTTTTTTTCAATGTTGCCACTGCACGGCGTGCCGTGGCAGTTACATGAAAAGAACATATGAGACACCAAATAAATCTAAAACCATTAGTCAATTTCTGACCTGCAGCTCTTCCCATGTTGTGTACATACTTGAGTGCCCATGCAAACTACGCTATGTGGGCAGCACGGCTAAAAAGAGAATACTAGAACACATGAGGGCCATAAGCAACAAGGACCCTCATTATCCTATGGCTAGACACTTTGCGGAATATCACCTGTCCAACAGCTCCCTCCTCCAATACTTTATAATAGAACAGATACATCAGAACTACATGGGGGGCAACAGAACCCTCCAACTAAGGAAAAGGGAATCTTGGCATATTCTAGACCTACAGAGCAAATATCCAGGGGGGCACAATGTGGATGAAGAGCTAGAAACACATCTGCATGAAAATTAGTGGGTCTTTCTCCCCTTACCCTATGTCCCTATCCAGGGTGCTAAGTTTCTGCTTTTTCGTGTTTTTTCATGTTTTTCGTTTTTTCATTATGGCAGTACCTTGTATTTTGTATGTTCTCTGAGTTACTCTAATATGTTCTTGATTTTAATTAACTCATATGTAATGTACTGTTTTCTTTCTTTTATGTCACAGGGGAAAAGGAAGGGGCCTAGTCTCGGATGGTGATTTTGTCAGAGGTCCCTACCCTTTTCTTCACACATCACGTCGCAGTGGTGAAAGGCACTTTTCAGATAAGATCATTTGATTTTTTCTGGTTTTTGCTTAGTTATTTTCACATAATTATAACTACACTTTTTACATCACTATATCTTGAATATGTATAGCAGTCGCAGTTGGTCTAGATTTGACCACGTTCCATACCTGATCCATTTTCATATGTAGGACACAATAGAAAAAAGAAATTCTCTGTATTTAGCTCTCTTACTGTCATCCATGTTCGACAGGTTATATAGCTCAGCCACTATGGCTTACATAATGAGGAGAAATGGCATTTGGGCACCACACCGTAGACATATGCTGCCTCAGGTTTACGCTTCCCATGTGGGGGTATTATTCACAATTACAGACACTGCATCTATTAAGAGCAATTGCTTGATTATAGACAACTATAGTCTACCATGTGGATTTTAGAACTTATGTTGTTACCAGATTGATCTGTTAGACAGCCCATAATCACTGTGAGCTGAGATACCTGCGATGAGAGCTATCATTGTACTGGACATTACACGGTTGTCACATAGTTTGTAGCAATGAACACATTAGATGTTTAACTGATGATAATTGCCGCATTTCTGAAATGATGTTACACTGTGTAATAAGTCACTGCACTTTTACATATTCCAAAATGGATGACATGTTTACATGTGACTTGCAGTCATTTTCCTAAGTCTGTCTTCTACCTTGATGGACCTGTATGTAATCCGTGATCTTTCTCACATCCAGTGTGAGAGCAAGACTGCATGGCAGTCAAAACGCATAACTGGATTTAATAAAACTACCACTTTGAAACAGCCCCTGAGTGATCGTCTTATTTTGAACTGTGTTGAATTGAAAGTCCGGTGCGCCCCGCCGGCATTGGGCGGGGAGAGCAGAAGGAGAAAACTTGGATACAAAAATAAATAATAATAAATATATATAAATATATATATATATATATATATCTCCGTTAGGTGTTCCTCCTCCTGGACACCCGATCCTACGGCGGCACATGTCCAACAAACACAAGTTGAGACTCCGACTTCCAGGTCAGTATTTTAAAAAAAATTATATATTTATTTTGGCTCAAACAATAGGCAATAAACGGTCCTTTACTTTACAATCCTGGACCAACGCGTATCGGCGAGTTGCCTTCTACTGGGATCAAAGATAAAGAAATTTACTATACAAAATATTCAACAATAATTTAAATAAATTATGCTATATAAAAATGGGAATTATATATATATATATATATATATATATATATATCACTGAAAAAACCATAGGTTTTAGGGAAAGTTATAGTTAGTTGGACATTGGACTCGTACAAAACCTGTGAAATTCCCCCGTTATAGTTAGTTCAGCTAACTATAACTCGCGCCCCCCGCAATGCACTGCTGATGACGTCACATATTACATCACTCATGACATGGTCAGTGACATCACTGATGACATCACTGACATCATCCAGTGACTGTGTGTTTCTGTAAAGTTTAAATATGTTTAATATATATAGGGAAAGGCGTATTGAAGAATGAGTGGGTGTATAAGCGTCTGAATGGATGATTTAGTAGGTGCGTGACTGAGTCTATAAGTGAGTGATTAAACGTATCTTACTGGATGCATGGGTGAGTGACTAAACTGTGTGAATGTCTGTATCCGTCTGTCTGTTGTTGTGTAAGCAGCTGCATGGGTTTCTGACTAGCTAAATGAGTGTCTATATGGGTTATGGATTGGTTCTCTGAGTATCTATATGGGTGCCTCAGTGTTTGTGTGGGTGGGGTGTGTGTGACTCTGTGCATAGATGTGTGAGTGGGTGATTCACTGGGTGCATGGTTTCAAGAGTGCGTCTGTGATGGACTGTATGGGTGGGTGAGTGTGTGTATGGGTGTGTTAGTGATTGAATGTATATCTCAGTGGTACATGTGTGAGTAACTACATATGTGAAAGGCAGTATATATGTGTGTTGGAGTATTTAGATGGCTATAAGTGAGAGTGTGTGATTATGAGAGTGGCTATATGGATGAGTGTGTGCTTGCATCAGTGATTGCATAGGAGCGTAAGAATGTGCTAGTATTTTTATGAATAAGTGAGGTGGTGTGTATAACTGTATAGGTGAGTAAATTGGAGTGTGATTAATTATTTGCATGACTGACTAGGTGTGTGAGTACCTCTATGGATGAGTTGCGTTGTGTGAGTGTTTATATAGGTGTATGAGTGCATATGATAGTCCTGTACTGAGTGACTGTAAGTATGAGTGACTGTACGGGTGAGTGAGTAGATGTGTGTGTGTAGACCTAAGAATCAGTGAGTGGGTATGTACTTATTGGTATTGGAGTGTGTATGGTTTTGAGAATGGCAGTCTGTAATTTAGAGTGGGTGTATCAAACATTATATTAGGGTGTGAGAAGATGCATTAAATTCTCACATGGATGATGTCATCAGTGATGTCATTTGAGATGTCACCAGTGATGTCATCAGTGATGTCATCAGTGATGTCACTGACCATGTCATGAGTGATGTAATATGTGACGTCATCAGCAGTGCGTTGCGGGGGCGTGAGTTATTGTTAGCTGAACTAACTATAACGGGGGAATTTCACGGGTTTTGTACGAGTGCAATGTCCAACTAACTATAACTTTCCCTAAAACCTATGGTTTTTTCAGTGAATTTCAAAGGTTTTTTAAATGCTAAACCCTAACTATAACAGGCCTGAAACCTATGGTTTTTTCAGTGAATTTCAAAGGTTTTTAAAATGCTAATTCCTAACTATAACAAGCCTGAAACCTATGGTTTTTTCAGTGAATTTCAAAGGTTTTTTAAATGCTAACTCCTAACTATAACATGTCTGAAACCTATGGTTTTTTTCAGTGAATTTCAAAGGTTTTTAAATGACAATTTTTAAATGTATTAATTGTTATATTTATTTATTTTTATACTGATTTACTACATTTTTTAAACTATTTATTTTTAGATATTTTATTTTTTAAATTACATTGTAATTACATTATACATTACATTACAAAATATACTTTCTCAGAATGAATTACTTTAGTTTAAATACTTTGCAAATAGGCAATAGACTTTTAAGTACAGTAGTTACAGTTGTTGCAATGGGCAACACAATTTCAAACACAATGCAACATTGAGCTCAATGTGAATTTCTAGCTAAATGCAATTAGTTACTTTATGGATTACTTTTCTAACCACAGGACTGGATCCTAGATTCAGTCCTGGGACATCTCCTGTAAACAGTTGAGTAAAAGCGTTTTGGTTACAGTAGTGATTTTTAAGGAATATTATTGTATTTTAAAAGTTGACACTTAGAAACTTTTTCACATAGAATCACCAATGTTATCCTATGGGAGGAAATTCACTTAGCAGGTAAGTAGTGTTATCGTTACTTTTTCTTACTCAGTGGTGGATCCTAGATCCAGCACTGGTGCATCTCCTGTAAACAGTTGAAAGAATGCGTTTAAGTCATACAGGCGATTTTTAAGGAATATTTGTAGTTTGTGAAAATCAACACTTTGAAACTTTTCTGCTGAAAACCAGACAATGGATTCCTATGGAAGGAAATATAAGTTACTGGTAAGTACGGTTAAAATTAGTTTTCAGGATCAGTACTGGGCTGAAAGATGCAGCACTGAGGGCTCTCCTGATAACAGGTGAGTAAATCGGAATTCGTATTTTGGCTGATTTTAGAAGAATATTTGTATGTTTCAAAAATTGACACTTAGAAACTTTTTCAGCAAAAAGCAGGCAATGATATCCTATGGAAGGAAATTCAAGTTACTGGTAAGTAGGGTTAAAATTACACATCAGTACTGGGCTGAAAGATGCAGCACTGAGGTTTCTCCTGATAACAGGTGAGTAAATCGGAATTCGTATTTCGGCTGATTTTAGAGGAATATTATAAAGTTCCAAAACTCCACACTTAGAAGAATTTCCAAGTGAAACCAGTCAATGATATCCTATGGAAGGAAATTCAAGTTACTGGTAAGTACGGTTAAAATTACTTTTCAGGATCAGTACTGGGCTGAAAGATGCAGCACTGAGGTCTCTCCTGATAACAGGTGAGTAAATCGGAATTCGTAGTTTGGCTGATTTTAGAGGAATATTTGTATGTTTCAAAAATCGACACTTAGAAACTTTTTCAGCAAAAAGCAGACAATGATATCCTATGGAAGGAAATTCAAGTTACTGGTAAGTACGGTTAAAATTACTTTTCAGGATCAGTACTGGGCTGAAAGATGCAGCACTGAGGTCTCTCCTGATAACAGGTGAGTAAATCGGAATTCGTATTTCGGCTGATTTTAGAGCAATATTATAAAGTTCCAAAACTCCACACTTAGAAGAATTTCCAAGTGAAACCAGTCAATGATATCCTATGGAAGGAAATTCAAGTTACTGGTAAGTACGGTTAAAATTACTTTTCAGGATCAGTACTGGGCTGAAAGATGCAGCACTGAGGTCTCTCCTGATAACAGGTGAGTAAATCGGAATTCGTAGTTCGGCTGATTTTAGAGGAATATTTGTATGTTTCAAAAATCGACACTTAGAAACTTTTTCAGCAAAAAGCAGGCAATGATATCCTATGGAAGGAAATTCAAGTTACTGGTAAGTACGGTTAAAATTACTTTTCAGGATCAGTACTGGGCTGAAAGATGCAGCACTGAGGTCTCCTCTGATAACAGGTGAGTAAATCGGAATTCGTATTTCGGCTGATTTTAGAGGAATATTATAAAGTTCCAAAACTCCACACTTAGAAGAATTTCCAAGTGAAACCAGTCAATGATATCCTATGGAAGGAAATTCAAGTTACTGGTAAGTACGGTTAAAATTACTTTTCAGGATCAGTACTGGGCTGAAAGATGCAGCACTGAGGTCTCTCCTGATAACAGGTGAGTAAATCGGAATTCGTAATTTGGCTGATTTTAGAGGAATATTATAAAGTTCCAAAACTCCACACCTAGAAGAATTTCAAAGTGAAACCAGTCAATGATATCCTATGGAAGGAAATTCAAGTTACTGGTAAGTACGGTTAAAATTACTTTTCAGGATCAGTACTGGGCTGAAAGATGCAGCACTGAGGTCTCTCCTGATAACAGGTGAGTAAATCGGAATTCGTAGTTCGGCTGATTTTAGAGGAATATTTGCACAATGGTGAAGGGAGGGAGCGGGGCCTGAGGTGACATCTGTGCAAACGCGCCCCGTGGCGCGTTTTAAGTTGGGGGATTAAGTCTCCTTGAATCATGAGGGTCCCTGGGGTCCAACTAGCCCACCCTGTACCTCCAGTATGCGCCAGGGAGCTGCGTTGCAGAGAGGTGTTCAGAGGCCACGCCCCTTTTTGCACCTCTCTGCAACGCAGCTCTGTGGCGCTTTCTGGACATACCTGGTGGGCTAGTTCGCCCCAGGGACCCTCAGGATTGAAGGGGATTTCATTCCCCATCTTAAAATGCGCCACGGGGCCTGTTTGCACACATGTCACCTGAAGCCCCGCCCCTCCCTTCACCACTGTGCAAACGTGCCCCGTGGCGCGTTTTAAGTTGGGGATTAAGTCCCCTTGAATACTGAGGGTCCCTGGAGTCCAACTAGCCCACCATGTACCTCCAAAAAGCGCCACAGAGCTGCGTTGCAGAGAGGTGTAAAAGGGGCGTGGCCTCTGTACACCTCTCTGCAACGCAGCCCCTGGCGCATACCGGAGGTTCCTGGTGGGCTAGTTGGCCCCAGGGACCCCCAGTACTCAAGGGGAATTACTTCCCTTCTTAAAAGGCGCCAGGGGCGCGTTTGCAGACTGCTGCAGGGAGGGCGGGGCCTCGGCACGATGCCAGTCTTTTTTTTTTTTTGTTTTTTTCTGCCCAGCGGGTCCTTGTAGGACCCCCTGAGCAGACCTAGGGGGTCAGGGTGTTTCTACCCTGCCCCCTTTGTGCGTTTTGCGCACTTGTTTCTTGTGCTTTTTTTTTTTTCTCGGCGGGATTCGCGCACCCTAAGCGCATCCCGCTGATTTAAAAAAAAAAATACATGCTTTTTTCGGCCCAGGGGGTCCTTGTGGGACCCCTGAGCAGACCTAGGGGGTCAGGGTGTTTCTACCCTGCCCCCTTTTGCGCTTTGCGCACTTGTTTCTGTCCCTCGGTTCTACCGAGGGACAAAATGGCTGCCAACACTTCCTGATTTGGAGTGTTGACAGCCACTTGACAGCCAATTAGCATACAGCTCGTGATCGGGAGGGTACGCGGACCCTACTCGGCCATAGATATATATGTGACTTTACTTTTGATTTTCTCAGGAACTACTGAATGGATTTACACCATTTAAGCAAAAGGCACGACACTGAACCAAGGGCTACCTCTTTGCCAAATTTGGTGTAATTCCGTTCAGCAGTTCGGGCTGTAGCTGCGACTAAAGGTTCCTATGGAAAAATGAATGGGGAAAACGCGTTTTGGAGCCCCCCTTTTTTCTCGGCCCCCGCTTGACGAATCAACCCGAGACTTTCAGGGTAGGAGCGGAGCGCCCCAACAAGTTGGAAGCTTTCGCGAAGATTCGTCAACCGGCGCAAGAGTTATTTCAAATAGAATGTCGCGGATTTCCTATGGATAATAGGTCCTAACTATAACTATCTACTGGCGACCGCCAGTAGATAATATATATATATATATATATATATTCACTGAAAAAACCATAGGTTTTAGGGACAGTTATAGTTAGTTGGACATTTCACTCGTACAAAACCAGTGAAATTCCCCTGTTATAGTTAGTTCAGCTAACTATAACTCGCGCCCCCGCAATGCACTTCTGATGATGTCACATATTACATCACTCATGACAGGGTCAGTGACATCACTGATGACATCACTGATGACATCATCCAGTGACTGTGTTTCTGTAAAGTTTAAATATGTTTAATATATATAGGGACAGGCGTATTGAAGAATGAGTGGGTGTATAAGTGTCTGAATGGATGATTTAGTAGGTGCTTGACTGACTCTATAAGTGAGTGATTAAACGCATCTTACTGAATGCATGGGTTAGTGACTAAACTGTGTGAATGTCTGTATCCGTCTGTCTGTTGGTGTGTAAGCAGCTGCATGGGTTTGTGAATAGCTACATGAGTGTCTACATGGGTTATTGATTGGTTGTCTGAGTATCTGTATGGGTGCCTGAGTGTTTGTGTGGGTGGAGTGTGTGTGACTCTGTGCATAGATGTGTGAGTGGGTGATTCATTGGGTGCATGGTTTCAAGAGTGCATCTATGATGGACTGTATGGGTGGGTGAGTGTGTGTATGGGTGTGTTAGTGAGTGAATGTATATCTCAGTGGTACATGTGTGAGTAACTACATATGTGAAAGGCAGTATATATGTGTGTTGGAGTATATAAATGGCTATAAGTGAGAGTGTGTGATTGTGAGAGTGGCTGTATGGATGAGTGTGTGCTTGTATCAGTGATTGTATAAGAGCGTAAGAATGTGCTAGTATTTGCATGAGTAAGTGAGCTGGTGTGTGTATGACTGTATAGGTGAGTAAAGGGGTGTGTCATTAATTTTTTGCATGACTGACTAGGTGTGTGAGTACCTCTATGGATGAGTGGCGGTGTGTGAGTGTCTATATAGGTGTATGAGTGCATATGATAGTCCTGTACTGAGTGACCGTAAGTATGAGTGACTGTACGGGTGAGTGAGTGGATGTGAGTGTAGACCTAAGAATCAGTGAGTGGGTATGTAGTTATTGGTGTTGGAGTGTCTATGGTTTTGAGAATGGCAGTCTGTAATTTAGAGTGGGTGTATCAAAGGTTATATTAGGGTGTGAGAAGATGCATCAAATTATCACATGGATGATGTCATTAGTGATGTCATCAGTGATGTCATTTGAGATGTCATCAGTGATGTCATCAGTGATGTCACTGACCATGTCATGAGTGATGTAATATGTGACATCATCAGCAGTGCATTGCGGGGGCGCAAGTTATAGTTAGCTGAACTAACTATAACGGGGGAATTTCACTGGTTTTGTACGAGTGAAATGTCCAACTAACTATAACTGTCCCTAAAACCTATGGTTTTTTCAGTGAATTTCTAAGGTTTTTTCAATGCTAATTTCTAACTATAACGTGCCTGAAACCTATGGTTTTTTCAGTGAATTTCAAAGGTTTTTTAAATGCTAATTTCTAGGGGTGGGCGGAATTTGCGTAGTCGCGCTACGCAAAGCTCAGCGAAACGGTAAAAAATCTCCGCAAGCACGCAAAAGTTCCGCGAACACGCGGAATTGCTTGTTCCGCCCGTTCGCGATGCTTTTTTCCTGTTCGCGAACGCTGTTTGCGTGCTCAGGGAGAAATATCTCGCGAACGCGCATTTTGAAAGCGCGCACAAGCAAAAAATTCCGCGAAGCCGCGGATCGCAGAATTTTGGGCAATTCCGCGTTCTCCGCAGAACGTGAAATTACCCAAATTACCCAAATTCAACGAGCGGAACGGAATTTACCGCCCAGTCCTACTAATTTCTAACTATAACGTGTCTGAAACCTATGTTTTTTTCAGTGAATTTCAAAGGTTTTTTAAATGCTAATTTCTAACCATAACGTGCCTGAAACCTATGGTTTTTTCAGTGAATTTCAAAGGTTTTTTAAATGCTAGTTTCTAACTATGCCTACAGAGGTAGGACATGTGAAGAAAGAAGAAAAAATGCACAGAAAGAAGCAAAGAAATGCAGAAAGAAGCAACAGAAGTCCACAAAGACGAAGAAAAGAGCAGGAAGAAGCAAGACAAGTGCAGAAAGAACCAACAGAGGAGCAGAAAGAGGCCTTGTTGCAAAATCATCCTGTGCCCACAACTTTTTCAGACGGGTACTGGTGGTAACTGACTCGGACTAACCAGGCCTAGAGCCAGTGCTATGCTAAAAGACACTTAGAATACAGTGAAAACACCTCCATACACTAGGGAACACTATGCGTTGGGGTACCCCTGTCATTAGCATGACCTCCTCTGTAAGGCCCTAGTACATAATAGGGCAGGGGGATTAAAACTTCCTCTTAAAACGTGCCCCGGGGCGCGTTTGCACAGTGGTGAAGGTAAGGGGGGGCCTGAGGTGACATGTGTGCAAACAAGCCCTGTGGCTGTTTTAAGTTGGGAGATTAAGTCCCCTTGAATCCTGAGGGTCCCTGGGGTCCAACTAGCCCACTAGGTCCCTTCAGTAAGCGCTACACAGATGTGTTGCACAGAGGTGTAAAAGGGGCGTGACCTGGACCACCTCTCTGCAACGCAGCCCTGTAGCGCGCACTGGAGGAACCTGGTGGGCTAGTTGGCCCCAGGGTCCCTCAGGATTCAAGGGGAATTAATTCCCCAACTTAAAACACGCCACAGGGCGTGTTTGCACACATGTCACCTGAGGCCCCGCCCCCTCCCTTCACCACTGTGCAAACGCGCCCTGTTGCACATTTTAAGTTGGGGTATTAGGTCACCTTGAATCCTGAGGGTCCCTGGGGCCCAACTAGCCCACCAGGTACTTCCAGTAAGCGCCACAGGCCTGCGTTGCAGAGAGGTGGTCCGAGGCCACGCCCTTTTACACCTCTCTGCAACGCAGCTCTGTGGCGCTTACTGGAGGTACCTGGTGGGCTAGTTGGACCCCAGGGACCCTCAGGATTCAAGGGGACTTAATTCCCCAACCTAAAACGCGCCACAGGGCGTGTTTGCACACATATCACCTCAGGCCCGCCCCCTCCCTTCACCACTGTGCAAACACGCCCCGTGGCGTGAAGGGAGGGGGCGGGGCCTCGGGTGACATGTGTGCAAACACGCCCTGTGGCACGTTTTAAGTTGGGGAATTAATTCCCCTTGAATCCTGAGGGACCCTGGGGGCCAACTAGCCCACCAGGTACCTCCAGTGCGCGCCACAGGGCTGCGTTGCAGAGAGGTGGTCCAGGCCACGCCCCTTTTACACCTCTGTGCAACGCAGCTGTGTGGCGCTTACTGGAGGTACCTTGTGGGCTAGTTGGACCCCAGGGACCCTCAGGATTCAAGGGGACTTAATCTTCCAACTTAAAACGGCCACAGGGCTTGTTTGCACACATGTCACCTCAGGCCCCCCCCTACCTTCACCACTGTGCATTCCATGATTGCATGCCCCTGATTGGCTGCCTGATTAGTCCTGTGCAAAGGATTCTGGAATAGGTAGTCCTGGATGTGCAATCATTGAACATATTAGGAACAGGAAGTACCTGGGACTGCGCATTTGTTTTTCCATCAGCCCTGAAAGAAGAAGTAGTGAACTTCGAAACGCGTCGGCGATTTGATGGAATGCCTGTGAATGAATTCAGTGGGAGAGATGCGGTTCGTACCATTAAAGGTTTGAAACCTTCACTGTGTCCAGAGTGCTTCTCATACGTCAGGGGACTTGTGGAGCAGATATTTACAGGCGGCTACCCGGCTGCCGAGAAGCACCAACCCTGCGATTGTATGGGGCCATGTGGCAGGTATACACCGAGCCACCGACATGGGAACACAGCTTTTGGATACGAACTGGCTCTTCTACTGAGACCCATCTGTGGGTTTGTACAGTGTTCATCCAGCAGAAGAATAAGCGCACCCATACAGGGTTTTTGAATTGTCCAGGACTACCTATTCCAGAATCCTTTGCAAAGGACTAATCAGGCAGCCAATCAGGGGCGTGCAATCATGGAACATATTAGGAACAGGAAGTACATGGGACTGCGCATTTGTTTTTCCATCAGCCCTGGAAGAAGAAGTAGTGAACTTCGAAACGCGTCGGCGATTTGATGGAATACCTGTGAATGAATTCAGTGGGAGAGATGAGGTTGGTACCATTAAAGGTTTGACACCTTCACCGTGTCCAGAGTGCATCTCATACGTCAGGGGACTTGTGGAGCAGATATTTACAGGCGGCTACCTGGCTGCCGAGAAGCACCAACCCCGCGATTGTAGAGGGCCATGTGGCAGGTATACACCGAGCCACCGACATGGGAACACAGCTTTTGGATTAGAACTGGCTCTTGTACTGAGACCCATCTGTGGGTTTGTACAGTGTTCATCCAGCAGAAGAATAAGCGCACCCATAGAGGGTTTTTGAATTGTCCACGACTACCTATTCCAGAATCCTTTGCACAGGACTAATTAGGCAGCCAATCAGGGGCGTGCAATCATGGAACATACTAGGAACAGGAAGTACCTGGGACTGCGCATTTGTTTTTCCATCAGCCCTGGAAGAAGAAGTAGTGAACTTCGAAACGCGTCGGTGATTTGATGGAATACCTGTGAATTAATTCAGTGGGAGAGATGCGGTTCGTACCATTAAAGGTTTGACACCTTCACTGTGTCCAGAGTACTTCTCATACGTCAGGGGACTTGTGGAGCAGATATTTACAGGTGGCTACCCGGCTGCTGAGAAGCACCAACCCCACGATTGTAGGGGGCCATGTGGCAGGTATACACCGAGCCACCGACATGGGAACACAGCTTTTGGATTGGAACTGGCTCTTCTACTGAGACCCATCTGTGGGTTTGTACAGTGTTCATCCAGCAGAAGAATAAGCGCACCCATAGAGGGTTTTTGAATTGTCCACGACTACCTATTCCAGAATCCTTTGCACAGGACTAATTAGGCAGCCAATCAGGGGCGTGCAATCATGGAACATACTAGGAACAGGAAGTACCTGGGACTGCGCATTTGTTTTTCCATCAGCCCTGGAAGAAGAAGTAGTGAACTTCGAAACTCGTCGGCGATTTGATGGAATACCTGTGAATGAATTCAGTGGGAGAGATGCGGTTCGTACCATTGAAGGTTTGACACCTTCACTGTGTCCAGAGTGCTTCTCATACGTCAGGGCACTTGTGGAGCAGATATTTACAGGTGGCTACCCGGCTGCCGAGAAGCACCAACCCCGCGATTGTAGGGGGCCATGTGGCAGGTATACACCGAGCCACCGACATGGGAACACAGCTTTTGGATACAAACTGGCTCTTCTACTGAGACCCATCTGTGGGTTTGTACAATGTTCATCCAGCAGAAGAATAAGCGCACCCATACAGGGTTTTTGAATTGTCCAGGACTACCTATTTCAGAATCCTTTGTACAGGACTAATCAGGCAGCCAATCAGGGGCGTGCAATCATGGAACATATTAGGACAGGAAGTACCTGGGACTGCGCATTTGTTTTTCCATCAGCCCTGGAAGAAGAAGTAGTGAACTTCGAAACGTGTCGGCGATTTGATGGAATACCTGTGAATGAATTCAGTGGGAGAGATGCGGTTCGTACCATTAAAGGTTTGACACCTTCACTGTGTCCAGAGTGCTTCTCATACGTCAGGGGACTTGTGGAGCAGATATTTACAGGTGGCTACCCGGCTGCTTAGAAGAACCAACCCCGCGATTGTAGGGGGCCATGTGGCAGGTATACACCGAGCCACCAACATGGGAACACAGCTTTTGGATTAGAACTGGCTCTTCTACTGAGACCCATCTGTGGGTTTGTACAGTGTTCATCCAGCAGAAGAATAAGCGCACCCATAGAGGGTTTTTGAATTGTCCACGACTACCTATTCTAGAATCCTTTGCACAGGACTAATTAGGCAGCCAATCAGGGGCGTGCAATCATGGAACATACTAGGAACAGTAAGTACCTGGGACTGCGCATTTGTTTTTCCATCAGCCCTGGATGCAGAAGTAGTGAACTTCGAAACGCGTCGGCGATTTGATGGAATACCTGTGAATGAATTCAGTGGGAGAGATGCGGTTCGTACCATTAAAGGTTTGACACCTTCACTGTGTCCAGAGTGCATCTCATACGTCAGGGGACTTGTGGAGCAGATATTTACAGGCGGCTACCTGGCTGCCGAGAAGCACCAACCCCGCGATTGTAGAGGGCCATGTGGCAGCTATACACGGAGCCACCGACATGGGAACACAGCTTTTGGATTAGAACTGGCTTTTCTACTGAGACCCATCTGTGGGTTTGTACAGTGTTCATCCAGCAGAAGAATAAGCGCACCCATACAGGGTTTTTGAATTGTCCAGGACTACCTATTCCAGAATCCTTTGCACAGGACTAATCAGGCAGCCAATCAGGGGCATGCAATCATGGAACAAATTAGGAACAGGAAGTACCTGGGACTGTGCATTTGTTTTTCCATCAGCCCTGGAAGAAGAAGTAGTGAACTTCGAAACGCGTCGGCGATTTGATGGAATACCTGTGAATGAATTCAGTGGGAGAGATGCGGTTCGTACCATTAATGGTTTGACACCTTCACTGTGTCCAGAGTGCTTCTCATACGTCAGGGGACTTGTGGAGCAGATATTTACAGGTGGCTACCCGGCTGCTGAGAAGAACCAACCCCGCGATTGTAGGGGGCCATGTGGCAGGTATACACCGAGCCACCGACATGGGAACACAGCTTTTGGATTAGAACTGGCTCTTCTACTGAGACCCATCTGTGGGTTTGTACAGTGTTCATCCAGCAGAAGAATAAGCGCACCCATAGAGGGATTTTGAATTGTCCACGACTACCTATTCCAGAATCCTTTGCACAGGACTAATTAGGCAGCCAATCAGGGGCGTGCAATCATGGAACATACTAGGAACAGGAAGTACCTGGGACTGCGCATTTGTTTTTCCATCAGCCCTGGAAGAAGAAGTAGTGAACTTCGAAACGCGTCGGCGATTTGATGGAATACCTGTGAATGAATTCAGTGGGAGAGATGCGGTTCGTACCATTAAAGGTTTGACACCTTCACTGTGTCCAGAGTGCATCTCATACGTCAGGGGACTTGTGGAGCAGATATTTACAGGCGGCTACCCGGCTGCCGAGAAGCACCAACCCCGCGATTGTAGGGGGCCATGTGGCAGGTATACACCGAGCCACCGACATGGGAACACAGCTTTTGGATTAGAACTGGCTCTTCTACTGAGACTCATCTGTGGGTTTGTACAGTGTTCATCCAGCAGAAGAATAAGCGCACCCATACAGGGTTTTTGAATTGTCCAGGACTACCTATTCCAGAATCCTTTGCACAGGACTAATCAGGCAGCCAATCAGGGGCATGCAATCATGGAACAAATTAGGAACAGGAAGTACCTGGGACTGCGCATTTGTTTTTCCATCAGCCCTGGAAGAAGAAGTAGTGAACTTCGAAACGCGTCGGCGATTTAATGGAATACATGTGAATGAATTCAGTGGGAGAGATGCGGTTCGTACCATTAAAGGTTTGACACCTTCACTGTGTCCAGAGTGCTTCTCATACGTCAGGGGACTTGTGGAGCAGATATTTACAGGTGGCTACCCGGCTGCTGAGAAGAACCAACCTCGCGATTGTAGGGGGCCATGTGGCAGGTATACACCGAGCCACCGACATGGGAACACAGCTTTTGGATTAGAACTGGCTCTTCTACTGAGACCCACCTGTGGGTTTGTACAGTGTTCATCCAGCAGAAGAATAAGCGCACCCATAGAGGGTTTTTGAATTGTCCACGACTACCTATTCCAGAATCCTTTGCACAGGACTAATTAGGCAGCCAATCAGGGGCGTGCAATCATGGAACATACTAGGAACAGGAAGTACCTGGGACTGCGCATTTGTTTTTCCATCAGCCCTGGAAGAAGAAGTAGTGAACTTTGAAACGCGTCGGTGATTTGATGGAATACCTGTGAATTAATTCAGTGGGAGAGATGCGGTTCGTACCATTAAAGGTTTGACACCTTCACTGTGTCCAGAGTGCTTCTCATATGTCAGGGGACTTGTGGAGCAGATATTTACAGGTGGCTACCCGGCTGCTGAGAAGCACCAACCCCACGATTGTAGGGGGCCATGTGGCAGGTATACACCGAGCCACCGACATGGGAACACAGCTTTTGGATTGGAACTGGCTCTTCTACTGAGACCCATCTGTGGGTTTGTACAGTGTTCATCCAGCAGAAGAATAAGCGCACCCATAGAGGGTTTTTGAATTGTCCACGACTACCTATTCCAGAATCCTTTGCACAGGACTAATTAGGCAGCCAATCAGGGGCGTGCAATCATGGAACATACTAGGAACAGGAAGTACCTGGGACTGCGCATTTGTTTTTCCATCAGCCCTGGAAGAAGAAGTAGTGAACTTCGAAACGCGTCGGCGATTTGATGGAATACCTGTGAATGAATTCAGTGGGAGAGATGCGGTTCGTACCATTAATGGTTTGACACCTTCACTGTGTCCAGAGTGCTTCTCATACGTCAGGGGACTTGTGGAGCAGATATTTACAGGTGGCTACCCGGCTGCTGAGAAGCACCAACCCCACGATTGTAGGGGGCCATGTGGCAGGTACACACCGAGCCACCGACATGGGAACACAGCTTTTGGATTGGAACTGGCTCTTCTACTGAGACCCATCTGTGGGTTTGTACAGTGTTCATCCAGCAGAAGAATAAGCGCACCCATAGAGGGTTTTTGAATTGTCCACGACTACCTATTCCAGAATCCTTTGCACAGGACTAATATGCAGCCAATCAGGGGCGTGCAATCATGGAACATACTAGGAACAGGAAGTACCTGGGACTGCGCATTTGTTTTTCCAACAGCCCTGGAAGAAGAAGTAGTGAACTTCGAAACGCATTGGCGATTTGATGGAATACCTGTGAATGAATTCAGTGGGAGAGATGCGGTTCGTACCATTAAAGGTTTGACACCTTCACTGTGTCCAGAGTGCTTCTCATACATCAGGGGACTTGTGGAGCAGATATTTACAGGTGGCTACCCGGCTGCCGAGATGCACCAACCCCGCGATTGTAGGGGGCCATGTGGCAGGTATACACCGAGCCACCGACATGGGAACACAGCTTTTGGATACGAACTGGCTCTTCTACTGAGACCCATCTGTGGGTTTGTACAGTGTTCATCCAGCAGAAGAATAAGCATACCCATACAGGGTTTTTGAATTGTCCAGGACTACCTATTCCAGAATCCTTTGCACAGGACTAATCAGGCAGCCAATCAGGGGCGTGCAATCATGGAACATATTAGGAACAGGAAGTACCTGGGACTGCGCATTTGTTTTTCCATCAGCCCTGGAAGAAGAAGTAGTGAACTTCGAAACGTGTCGGCGATTTGATGGAATACCTGTGTATGAATTCAGTGGGAGAGATGCGGTTCGTACCATTAAAGGTTTGACACTTTCACTGTGTCCAGAGTGCTTCTCATACGTCAGGGGACTTGTGGAGCAGATAGATATATATATATATATATATATGTATATATATATATATATATATATATATATATATATATATATATATATATATATATATTTATATATACTATCTACTGGCGGTCGCCAGTAGATAGTTATAGTTAGGACCCATTTTCCATAGGAAATCCGCGACATTCTATTTGAAATAACTCTTGCGTCGGTTGAATAATCTTCGCGAAATTTTCAAACTTTATGGCCCGCTCCGGTACGCTCCTACCCTGAAAGTCTCAGGGTGATTCGTCAAGCGGGGGCCGAGAAAAAAGGGGGGTCCCAAAACGTGTTTTCCCCATAGGAAACTTTAGACACGGCTACAGCCCGAACTGCTGAACGGAATTACACCAAATTTGGCAAAGAGGTAGTTCTTGGTTCAGAAAGAACCCTTTTTGTTAAATGGTGTAAATCCGTTCAGTAGTTGCGGAGAAATTAAAAAATAAGAGTCAAAAAATCAATTTCCCATAGGAAACTTTAGACACGGCTACAGCCCGAACTGCTGAACGGAATTACACCAAATTTGGCAAAGAGGTAGTTCTTGGTTCAGAAAGAACCCTTTTGTTAAATGGTGTAAATCCGTTCAGTAGTTGCTGAGAAAATCAAAAGTAAAAGTACATATATATCTATGGCCGCGTCGGATTCGCGCACCCTCCCGATCACGAGCTGTCTGCTGATTGGCTGTCAACACTCCAAACCAGGAACCGAGGAACAAGAAAGCAGTAAAAAAAGTGCGCAAAACGCACAAAGGGGGCAGGGTAGAAACACCCTGACCCCCTAGGTCTGCTCAGGGGGTCCCACAAGGACCCCCTGGGCAGAAAAAAGCATTTTTTTTTTTTAAATCGGCAGGATGCGCTCAGGGAGCGCGAATCCTGCCGAAAAAAAATCGTAGGGCGGTCTCCGCGCTTCGATTGTATTTTGCCCCGGGTGGCCCAAGTCCCGGGGCATGGTGGGGGGGTTAAATTTATGTATGGGGGGCCTCAAAGGGCCCCCTAAGCCCCAGGGACCGCCACCCCCTGGGGCTTTCTTTTTTAAATGGTGCGGGAGGGCTCTGAGCCCTCCCGCAGCCCCAGGGACCACCACCTCCCCGGGGGTTTTTTTTTCTTAGTTTTTCATGTGGGGGGGGGCTCGAGCCCCCCCACATGCCCCGGGGACCGCCACCTCCCCGGGGCACTAACAAATTAAAATGGGGGTCCGTTTTGGACCCCCGAAGCCCAGGGACCACCACCTCCCTGGGGCTTTGCTGATGTGGGGAGGGGGCCGCGCGGCCCCCTCCTGGAGCCTGTGGTGGCCCTGGGGACCGCCACCCCCCAGGGCCGGCTCCTGCAGTGTCCCGGGGTGCCTACCCCGGTACACTGCTGTTTGCAATGACAGGACGGGAGACGCGCGGCTCCCGTCCTGTTATTGCAAACTGCTTTGGATATTGGAAGAGAGAGCAGGAAACCTGCTCTCGCCTAATATCCAAAGACAATTGCTTTTCACACGGGGAGCAGCATGTTAGCTGCTCCCCATGTGTAAAGCAATGCCGGCTCCCATAGGACACGGGGAGCCGGCAGGACTGTGGGGGTTTGGGGACCCCCACAGTCCTCAACCAGAGGCCAGGCCCGGGAATGGGGTCCCGGGGCAAGTAGTGGCCCGGGAGGGGGGCCACGTGTCCCCCCTCCCCAGAATTAAAAAAAAAAAAAAAAAAAGGGGTAAGGCCCTGGGGGATGGGGTCCCCAGGGCCCAAAAATAAGAAAAAGGAAGGGGGCCACACAGCCCCCCTTCAGGGAAAAAAAAAACGATTGGCCCGCAGGCCTTGCCCCTTCCTTCACCACTCTGCAAACGCGCCCCCTGGCGCGTTTGCAGATGGGAAGTAATTCCCCTTGAATACTGGGTGTCCCTGAGGGCCAACTAGCCCATCAGGAACCTCCAGTATGCGCCAGGGGCTGCGTTGCAGAGAGGTGTACAGAGGCCACGCCCTTTATACACCTCTCTGCAACGCAGCACTGTGGCGCTTTTGAGGTACATGGTGGGCTAGTTGGCCCCAGGAACCCTCAGGATTCAAGGGGACTTAATCCCACAACTTAAAACGCGCCACGGGGCGCGTTTGCACAGTGGTGAAGGGAGGGGCGGGGCTTCAGGTGACATGTGTGCAAACAGGCCCCGTGGCGCGTTTTAAGATGGGGAATTAAATCCCCTTCAATCCTGAGGGTCCCTGGGGCCAACTAGCCCAACATGTACATCCAGAAAGCGCCACAGAGCTGCGTTGCAGAGAGGTGTAAAAGGGTGTGGCCTCTCTACACGTCTCTGCAACGCAGCCCTGGCGCATACTGGAGGTTCCTGGTGGGCTAGTTGGCCCCTAGGGACCCTCATGATTCAAGGGGACTTAATCCCCCAACTTAAAACGCGCCACGGGCGCGTTTGCACAGATGTCACCTCAGGCCCCGCCCCTACCTTCACCATTGTGCAAATATTCCTCTAAAATCTGCCGAACTACGAATTCGGATTTACTCACCTGTTATCAGGAGAGACCTCAGTGCTGCATCTTTCAGCCCAGTACTAATCCTGAAAAGTAATTTTAACCGTACTTACCAGTAACTTGAATTTCCTTCCATAGGCTAACATTGACTGGTTTCACTTGGAAATTCTTCTAAGTGTGGAGTTTTGGAACTTTATAATATTCCTCTAAAATCAGCCGAAATACGAATTCCGATTTACTCACCTGATATCAGGAGAGACCTCAGTGCTGTATCTTTCAGCCCAGTACTGGTCCTGAAAAGTAATTTTAACCGTACTTACCAGTAACTTGAATTTCCTTCCATAGGCTAACATTGACTGGTTTCACTTGGAAATTCTTCTAAGTGTGGAGTTTTGGAACTTTATAATATTCCTCTAAAATCAGCCGAAATACGAATTCCGATTTACTCACCTGTTATCAGGAGAGACCTCAGTGCTGCATCTTTCAGCCCAGTACTGATCCTCAAAAGTAATTTTAACCGTACTTACCAGTAACTTGAATTTCCTTCCATAGGATATCATTGTCTGCTTTTTGCTGAAAAAGTTTCTAAGTGTTGATTTTTGAAACATACAAATATTCCTCTAAAATCAGCCGAAATACAAATTCCGATTTACTCACCTGTTATCAGGAGAGACCTCAGTGCTGTATCTTTCAGCCCAGTACTGGTCCTGAAAAGTAATTTTAACCGTACTTACCAGTAACTTGAATTTCATTCCATAGGCTAACATTGACTGGTTTCACTTGGAAATTCTTCTAAGTGTGGAGTTTTGGAACTTTAAAATATTCCTCTAAAATCAGCCAAAATACGAATTCCGATTTACTCACCTGTTATCAGGAGAGACCTCAGTGCTGCATCTTTTAGCCCAGCACTGACCCTGAAAAGTAATTTTAACCGTACTTACCAGTAACTTATATTTTCTTCCATAGGAATCCATTGTCTGGTTTTCAGCTGAAAAGTTTCAAAGTGTCGATTTTCACAAACTACAAATATTCCTTAAAAATCGCCTGTATGACTTAAACGCATTCTTTCAACTGTTTACAGGAGATGCACCAGTGCTGGATCCAGGATCCAACACTGAGTAAGAAAATGTAACGATAACAGTTTTTACCTGCTAAGTGAATTTCCTTCCATAGGATAACATTGGTGATTCTATGAGAAAAAGTTTCTAAGTGTCAACTTTTAAAATACAATAATATTCCTTAAAAATCACTACTGTAACCAAAACGCTTTTACTCAACTGTTTACAGGAGATGTCCCAGGACTGAATCTAGGATCCAGTCCTGTGGTTAGAAAAGTAATCCATAAAGTAACTAATGGCATTTAACTAGAAATTCACATTGAGCTGAATGTTGCATTGTGTTTGAAAATGTGTTGCCCATTGCAACAACTGTAACTACTGTACTTAAAAGTCTATTGCCTATGTGCAAAGTATTTAAACTAAAGTAATTCATTCTGAGAAAGTATTTTTTGTAATGTATAATGTAATAACAATGTAATTTAAAAAATAAAATATGTAAAAAAATGTTTCTAAAAATGTAGTAAATCAGTATGAAAAAAATAAATATAACAATTAATACATTTAAAAATTGTCATTTACAAAACCTTTGAAATTCACTGAAAAAACCATAGGTTTCAGACATGTTATAGTTAGGAATTAGCATTTAAAAACCTTTGAAATTCACTGAAAAAACATAGGTTTCAGACACGTTATAGTTAGAAATTAGCATTTAAAAAACCTTTGAAATTCACTGAACAAACCATAGGTTTCAGGCACGTTATAGTTAGAAATTTGCATTTAAAAACCTTAGAAATTCACTGAAAAAACCATAAGGTTTTAGGGACAGTTATAGTTAGTTGGACATTGCACTCGTACAAAACCCGTGAAATTCCCCCGTTATAGTTAGTTCAGGTAACTATAACTCGCGCCCCCGCAATGCACTGCTGATGACGTCACATATTACATCACTCATGACATGGTCAGTGACATCACTGATGACATCACTGATGACATCTCAAATGACATCACTGATGACATCACTGATGACATCATCCATGTGAGAATTTAATGCATCTTCTCACACCCTAATATAAGTTTTGAAACACCCACTCTAAATTACAGACTGCCATTCTCAAAACCATACACACTCCAATACCAATAAGTACATACCCACTCACTGATTGAGTGACTGTAAGTATGAGTGACTGTACGGGTGAGTGAGTAGATGTGTGTGTGTAGACCTAAGAATCAGTGAGTGGGTATGTACTTATTGGTATTGGAGTGTGTATGGTTTTGAGAATGGCAGTCTGTAATTTAGAGTGGGTGTTTCAAAACTTATATTAGGGTGTGAGAAGATGCATTAAATTCTCACATGGATGATGTCATCAGTGATGTCATCAGTGATGTCATTTGAGATGTCATCAGTGATGTCATCAGTGATGTCACTGACCATGTCATGAGTGATGTAATATGTGACGTCATCAGCAGTGCATTGCGGGGGCGCGAGTTATAGTTACCTGAACTAACTATAACGGGGAATTTCACGGGTTTTGTACGAGTGCAATGTCCAACTAACTATAACTGTCCCTAAAACCTTATGGTTTTTCAGTGAATTTCTAAGGTTTTTAAATGCAAATTTCTAACTATAACGTGCCTGAAACCTATGGTTTTTTCAGTGAATTTCAAAGGTTTTTTAAATGCTAATTTCTAACTATAACGTGTCTGAAACCTATGGTTTTTCAGTGAATTTCAAAGGTTTTTAAATGCTAATTCCTAACTATAACATGTCTGAAACCTACGGTTTTCAGTGAATATATATATATATATATATATATATATATATATATGTAATATATATATGCATATATATATTATATATGTGTGTGTATATACATATATATATGTGTATGAGATATATATATATATCTACTGGCGGTCGCCAGTAGATAGTTATAGTTAGGACCTATTATCCATAGGAAATCCGCGACATTCTATTTGAAATAACGTTGGCGCCGGTTGACAAATCTTCGCGAAAGTTTCCAACTTGTTGGGGCGCTCCGCTCCTACCCTGAAAGTCTCGGGTTGATTCGTCAAGCGGGGCCGAGAAAAAGGGGGTCCCAAAACGCGTTTTCCCCATTCATTTTTCCATAGGAACCTTTAGTCGCAGCTACAGCCCGAACTGCTGAACGGAATTACACCAAATTTGGCAAAGAGGTAGCCCTTGGTTCAGACTGGTGCCTTTTGCTTAAATGGTGTAAATCCGTTCAGTAGTTCCTGAGAAAATCAAAAGTAAAGTCACATATATATCTATGGCCGAGTAGGGTCCGCGTACCCTCAGCGCACCCTGCGCACACCGTCCCGATCACGAGCTGCATGCTAATTGGCTGTCAGCTGGCTGTCAACACTCCAAACCAGGAAGTGTTGGCAGCCATTTTGTCCATCGGTAGAACCGAGGGACAGAAACAAGTGCGCAAAGCGCAAAAGGGGCAGGGTAGAAACACCCTGACCCCTAGGTCTGCTCAGGGGTCCCACAAGGTCCCCTGGGCAGAAAAGCATTTTTTTTTTTCAAAATCGGCGGGATGCGCTTAGGGTGCGCGGATCCCACTGATTAAAAAAAAAAAACACAAGAAACAAGTGCGCAAAACGCACAAAGGGGGCAGGGTAGAAACACCCTGACCCCCTAGGTCTGGTCAGGGGTCCCACAAGGACCCCTGGGCAAAAAAGCAAAAAAAAAAAAAAAAAAAAGACCGGCATTGTCCCGAGGCCCCGCCCCCTCCCTGCAGCAGTCTGCAAACGCGCCCCTTGGCGCGTTTTAAGAAGGAAGTAATTCCCCTTGAATACTGGGGGTCCCTGGGGCCAACTAGCCCACCAGGAACCTCCAGTATGCGCCAGAGGCTGCGTTGCAGAGAGGTGTACAGAGGCCACGCCCCTTTTACACCTCTCTGCAACGCAGCTCTGTGGCGCTTTTGGAGGTACATGGTGGGCTAGTTGGACTCCAGGGACCCTCAGTATTCAAGGGGACTTAATCCCCCAACTTAAAACGCGCCACGGGCACGTTTGCACAGTGGTGAAGGGAGGGCGGGGCTTCAGGTGACATGTGTGCAAACAGGCCCCGTGGCGCATTTTAAGATGGGGAATGAAATCCCCTTCAATCCTGAGGGTCCCTGGGGCGAACTAGCCCACCAGGTACGTCCAGAAACGCCACAGAGCTGCGTTGCAGAGAGGTGCAAAAAGGGCGTGGCCTCTGAACACCTCTCTGCAACGCAGCCTCCTGGCGCATACTGGAGGTACAGGGTGGGCTAGTTGGACCCCAGGGACCCTCATGATTCAAGGGGACTTAATCCCCAACTTAAAACGCGCCACGAGGCGCGCTTGCTCAGATGTCACCTGAGGCCCGCCCCCTCCCTTCACCATTGTGCAAATATTCCTCTAAAATCAGCCGAACTACGAATTCCGATTTACTCACCTGTTATCAGGAGAGATCTCAGTCCTACATCTTACAGCCCAGTACTGATCCTGAAAAGTAATTTTAACCGTACTTACCAGTAACTTGAATTTCCTTCCATAGGATATCATTGACTGGTTTCACTTGGAAATTCTTCTAAGTGTGGAGTTTTGGAACTTTATTATATTCCTATAAAATCAGCCGAAATACGAATTCCGATTTACTCACCTGTTATCAGGAGAGACCTCAGTGCTGCATCTTTCAGCCCAGTACTGATCCTGAAAAGTAATTTTAACCGTACTTACCAGTAACTTGAATTTCCTTCCATAGGATATCATTGACTGTTTTCACTTGGAAATTCTTCTAAGTGTGGAGTTTTGGAACTTTATAATATTACTCTAAAATCAGCCAAAATATGAATTCCTATTTACTCACCTGTTATCAGGAGAGACCTCAGTGCTGCATCTTTCAGCCCAGTACTGATCCTGAAAAGTAATTTTAACCATACTTACCAGTAACTTGAATTTCCTTCCATAGGATATCATTGCCTGCTTTTTGCTGAAAAAGTTTCTGTCGATTTTGAAACATACAAATATTCCTCTAAAATCAGCCAAAATACGAATTCCGATTTACTCACCTGTTATCAGGAGAGACCCCAGTGCTGCATCTTTTAGCCCAGCACTGACCCTGAAAAGTAATTCTAACCGTACTTACCAGTAACTTAAATTTCCTTCCATAGGAATCCATTGTCTGGTTTTCAGCAGAAAAGTTTCAAAGTGTCGATTTTCACAAACTACAAATATTCCTTAAAAATCGCCTGTATGACTTAAACGCATTCTTTCAACTGTTTACAGGAGATGCACCAGTGCTGGATCCAGGATCCAACACTGAGTAAGAAAAAGTAACGATAACACTACTTACCTGCTAAGTGAATTTCCTCCCGTAGGATAACATTGGTGATTCTATGTGAAAAAGTTTCTAAGTGTCAACTTTTAAAATACAATAATATTCCTTAAAAATCTCTACTGTAACCAAAACGCTTTTACTCAACTGTTTACAGGAGATGTCCCAGGACTGAATCTAGGATCCAGTCCTGTGGTTAGAAAAGTAATCCATAAAGTAACTAATTGCATTTAACTAGAAATTCACATTGAGCTCAATGTTGCATTGTGTTTGAAATTGTGTTGCCCATTGCAACAACTGTAACTACTCTACTTAAAAGTCTATTGCCTATTTGCAAAGTATTTAAACTAAAGTAATTCATTCAGAGAAAGTATATTTTGTAATGTAATGTATAATGTAATTACAATGTAATTTAAAAAATAAAATATGTAAAAATAAATAGTTTAAAAAAATGTAGTAAATCAGTATTCAAAAAATAAATATAACAATTAATACATTTCAAAATTGTCATTTACAAAACCTTTGAAATTCACTGAAAAAAATATACGTTTCAGACATGTTATAGTTAGGAATTAGCATTTAAAAAACCTTTGAAATTCACTGAAAAAACCATAGGTTTTAGGGACAGTTATAGTTAGAAATTAGCATTTAAAAAACCTTTGAAATTCACAGAAAAAACCATAGGTTTCAGACACGTTATAGTTAGAAATTAGCATTTAAAAACCTTTGAAATTCACTGAAAAAACCATAGGTTTTAGGGACAGTTATAGTTAGTTGGACATTGCACTTGTACAAAACCCGTGAAATTCCCCCGTTATAGTTAGTTCAGCTAACTATAACTCGCGCCCCCGCAATGCACTGCTGATGACGTCACATATTACATCACTCATGACATGGTCAGTGACATCACTGATGACATCACTGATGACATCTCAAATGACATCACTGATGACATCACTGATTACATCATCCACGTGATAATCTGATGCACCTCCTCACACCCTAATATAACCTTTGATACACCCACTCTAAATAACAGACTGCCATTCGCAAAACCATAGACACTCCAACACCAATAACTACATACCCACTCACTGATTCTTAGGTCTACACACACATCCACTAACTCACCCGTACAGTCACTCAAACTTACGTTCACTCAGTACAGGACTATCATATGCACTCATACTCCTATATAGACACTCACACACCGCCACTCATCCATAGAGGTACTCACACACCTAGTCAGTCATGCAAATAATTATTCACACTGCCATTTACTCACCTATACAGTCATACACACACCAGCTCACTTACTCATACAAATACTAGCACATTTTTACGCTCTTATACAATCACTGATACAAGCACACACTCATCCATACAGCCACTCTCACAATCACACACTCTCACTTATAGCCATTTATATACTCCAACACACATATATACTGCCTTTCACATATTTAGTTACTCACACATGTACCACTGGGACATACATTCACTCACTAACACACTCTTACACACACTTACCCACCCATACAGTCTATCACAGATGCACTCTTGAAACCATCCACCCAGTGAATCACCCACTCACACATCTATGCACAGAGTCGCACACACCCCACCCACACAAACACTTAGGCACCCATACAGATACTCAGACAACCAATCAATAACTCATATAGACACTCATGTAGCTATTCACAAACCCATGCAGCCACTTACACAGCAACAGACAGACGGATTCAGACATTCACCCAGTTTAGTCACTAACCCATGCATTCAGTAAGATACTTTTAATCACTCACTTATACAGTCAGTCACGTACCTACTAAATCCTCCATACAGACACTTATACACCCACTCATTCCTCAATACAGCTTGGCATATATATAAAACAAAATTAAACTTTACAGAAACACACAGTCACTGGATGATGTCATCAGTGATGTCATTTGAGATGTCATCAGTGATGTCATCAGTGATGTCACTGACCATGTCATGAGTGATGTAATATGTGACGTCATCAGCAGTGCATTGCGAGGCGCTAGTTATAGTTAGCTGAACTAACTATAACGGGGAATTTCACGGGTTTTGTACGAGTGCAATGTCCAACTAACTATAACTGTCCCTAAAACCTATGGTTTTTTCAGTGAATATATATATATATATATATATATATATATATATATATATATATATATATAATAATTCCCATTTTTATATAGCATAATTTATTTAAATTATTGTTGAATATTTTGTATAGTAAAATTTTTATCTTTGCATATTTAGCATAGTATTGTAGTTATCAATCAACATTTTATATTTTGAATTAATGTTTCTCATAAACTTGTTATTTTAAATTTTCTTTCATAAAATGTAGAAATAACTATTGATAAAATATGGGTGCTGGTGCGATGGAAAGATTAAATGTTGTTGTTTAGGGTGCTGTACTTAAAATGCAGTTCTTGCTAATAGTACATTAGCAAAATGGTATTACTTTGCGTACTAGAAGTTCATGCATTTGTTTATTTTGTTTTGAGTTTGGTTAGTGATATTTCTATTCCTATTTCCTGGTAGCTTTCTACTTTAAAAAAAAATATTTCTAGGGATTCGTAAAGTGTTGGGTGGCTCATTCAAATTGATCCTTGAAAGGTATTGTGCTATCCTATCTTTTTACTGAATTATTTGTCTTTGCTCTTTGGGACATGATGCTGTCACAGATATTCCACCATGGAATGTAATAATTGGCTTGGTGTCTGTAGTCTGAGTGGTGCAAGCGACCAACCCAAGTTTCCTCAAAATAATCCATTAGTGGAGCTAGAGTTGTTTCCTGTTTTTGGCAGTTGGGGATTCAATTATCATATTATAATGTTTAGTGACTTCTGTTGCAAGAATGTATGCTTAAGCTATTAGCTTTTTTTATTTTGTATGCAAATTCTAGGTAAGTTTAATGTTACATACCCAAGGTGAACTTTTATACGTACCTCCATTTGCTCTGCTTAAATTGAGAGTAGCACCCCTGAGTTGCAGTGTGTGTGAGTATATTTTAAGTAAGGTCAATATTATTGCTTGTTTAAAATCTCTAATGATTTTTTTGGTTTAGAATTGTTAGTTTGTTACTTTCTATGTGTTAGCAATTCAATATAAGTTGACTTTTGTGTGTTAGGTAAAAGTGCATACCCTAAAGCAAGGATTGTATGGCATATTGCCCATCAATTGTGTATATTAAACTCAATTCTGAAGGATTCCTTTTAAAAGAGACATCCATCAGCCATGTGCTACAATGTGTTAAGGTGCGTAAATTGTTAATGGTAATACAAATGATAATTCTTTTTTTGTTATTGAGGTTGTCTAATATTTAAAAGATCTCTTTTTTTTATTTGTGGTTAGTATGTATTGGGGATTGTCTACATTGTCGTACTTTTAGGTGCTGTCACTGACTATTCTACGTGTTCTCTCAAATAATATTTTTAAGGTTAATATGCTAGCAAGTTGGCCTGTGGCTTGTTTAGGAATGTTTGGTGTAGTATTTTTAAGTTCCGTTCTTGTTGGCTCCTGTGAGCTCATATCAGTGTCTTTTAAAACCTGTTATATATATCTGACTCCTATTTTAGTAATATTAGGAGGATGATTATGTTCTCTAACTCTCTCAATTATTTCATTTTTATTAATAGTCCTGCCTTAGCATGTGTTTGTATGATATTTGGTATGTTTCAGTTTGCTTTTTCAGGATTATTCTCCATAATTTAATATCAGCTTCCCTTTCTAGGAAATGATGTACATTGTTGTTTCTAACATTCTATCTTTGAATTTCAGACTCCAAAAATATATATTCCTTTAGAAAACATATGTGTAACATATTTATTTTAATCATTTTGATATTACTTACTTTCTGGATGTTGCCTTTACTACGTTTTAGATGCTTTTGCTTTGTAAATCTGTTTGATGTTGTTTATGGTACATATTTTGCTGCAGTCTATTGAAAGGAAGACATTTTTTGTTGCATCACTTGACTTTTTAAATTAAAATTTATTTATGAGTTTTCTTGTTTTACTTTATGTTATAAATACATACAAATTGTATTTTAATTTTCATTTTAGTTTTATGGTTTAATTACACTGCTTGCTTTTGAGGTCATCTTTTTTGCATTTCAAATGATTCAGAGCCTCTGCCTTTATTTTCTTTTTCTTCTAGTATTTTTCTTCTTTTAGATAATGCACCTCTGTTATGGAGAAATTGATTTGTAGCATAGTTTTAATTATATGTTATCTTAACATTGGGACTAATTACACTGTCAGGCGGACCGCCACCGACAGGCCGCCGGTGGTGGTCCTGCTGGCTGTCAGCCCTTCAGTCCAACTGCTGCATTATGATTAAGGCTCCCTGTTTTCCGTTTTTACTGATTTTTACAGATAAATACAGACAGAAAGTCATTTATTTTCCTGTCTGTATTTATTTTTAAATGTAGATAAAAACGGAAATTGGGTTAGCTTTTTCAGTGATCTAAATACTCTCGTCCAGGCCAATAGCTGTGTGGATTGATAGTTAAGTGTTTAAAAAAGAAAGGAATTTTAGGAAAGAGGCCTAAACAGCAGTAGTTATGTACTAGGTTGATACTGAAATTTGCATATTTTTATATAAGTGCATTGATTTATCTTCTGCGGAAGTTCATATCACTGAAACTTGGCAGGCATTCAAGCATGAGTGCATATTTATCAGTTAAATAAATGTGGAAATATACAAGTTTCAGCTTCATTTTTCAAAAAACCCAAAATAAATATGGATAAATGCAGATAAAATTAACAAAAAATAAATATGGATAAATACAGACGGAAATGTCCAAAAAATAAATACCATAAAACCGGGAGCCCTAATTATGATGAAGGCAGTCAGACTCTTGTTGGATGGGGGCCGAGGCAGGCACCGCTGTCGGGTTTACAATGTCCATTTTTGACAGCCTTTTCATGGCACTCCCACTGTCATGAAGAGGCTGTCGGAAAGGGACTTTGGGGGCCCCAAAGAGGGCCTAATCTCTCGTTGGCCACTGCAAAGTGACCCTGGTTGCACATGTAATGCCTTTGCACACATCCATGCATTGTCTTCCATGCACCACATGGTGCATGGCACACAGAGCATGGAGGTGCGTAAAGGGCTCTTTAACACTGTGGCTTGTGCTGCAGCCTTTTTTCTGTGTTGTGTAGTTCCCACTAATCCGTAGGATCTGCACGTTTGTTGGACAGCATAAACTTTGGGTGAGGTGCCTAGACTGATTCCAGTCACCCCCTCAGGATATGTTGGCCTAGAGACCGCTAGCTCACAGTGCCACCATAAGCCTCCCTAACCCTACCAGGGAGTGAATGGTTTCTGGCAACCACAGAACATGACAACCCTGACCCCTCTGGGATCGTGGTAACAGATCAGAACCTCTCACTCAGTCACTTGTGCTGTTTTGTTCTCAGATAAGTATACAGAGAATCCACACTGGGACGTTTTCAATATATTTATTGTACCAAAGTTATTCTTGTATAAAATACATGTGCTGCAATAATCAGTAGACAGTAGCAGATGAAAGTGAATACAAGCACCAAAAGAGTAAATAGCAGATACAGTTCTAACATGGTGCTAAAACAGTGCATATATGCAGGCTTATAAAACAAGGGAGTAATCAGGTATGCAAACCCTACTCTGTGTGTGCCTATAGTGTGTGTAGGTGTAAAGCCAAGAATCCCCACAAAGGATGATCCAACCCCATTACCTGGCACGACAGAATGTAGGAGCCTGTCTTGGTCATGAACTGGCCACTCCTCACGGAGAGGTCAAACCACTGCTTGGTGAAGTCTCAGCATGCAAGGACCCTCGGTGTCAGCTGATGTGCCTCCTCTGCTAATCCTATGAGATGCTGATTATTTATAATTAAAAGCATCCTTGCAATGTAAGTATAGATTAGCAATGTTATGGATATGTAGATATATAGCCCTCTTGCCCTGTGGATGAAGATTGAACGACATTTGTACATTTGTGCATTGAGGCCTTGTACTTGGTGTTCAAGGCATCATGATAATGTTATGCGAAGCCAGATATGTAAACAGAAGTAATTTCAGAGAAACTAATCCAACATTGTCACGCACGCAAATATGTGCAAAAGGTCACTGCAGAAAGGTTACTGTGAAAAAAGAGGACAATGTAAGAAATAAGCAGCTTTGCTACATGAGCCTAACCCGGGCACATAACACCTAGGCTGCAGCAAAGCCAGAGTGTTAAAGAGCACTTTCCGACCACAAGCACAGAGGTCCTTTTGTAATTGGGCAGTCGGACCACTGACTGCTTGTCGGGCATTCTCCTAACCTGCACGATAGCAGTCGGTGGTCCAACATCCCAATGCTTTAATCAGGGCAATAGTCTTTTTTTTGCATTTAATGGTGTACATCCATAAGTGTGTTCTTTATATACTCAATGTATATTAATTTTATTTTGACTCATTTTTATATATGTTTTTTGGGCAATATTTGTGCATGTTGCTATTGTTTTTTTATGGTGGAGATTTTCAATAAGTTGCAGGAGGAATGTGTTGTACTTGAAAGCACTTCTGAATGTACTTTACATGGGAGCATGAATGTATCATTTGTTTAAACGTAAAAGAAACAGCTGCAGACATTTCTGAAGGAACATGATGTGCAATTTGATTCTCTGACAAAAGATACAAACCTCAACATTAGGTATGATATCTGCAAAGGTGTTGCTAAAAAACCCTGAAAATAAGCCAAATTAGGGAGTATCCTATGTTAATGTTGTTGAAATACATTGGTGATGGTGTCAACATTTGTGTAGAGGCACCCATTTTCAAATACAGCCAGATGTCTTTTGATAGCAAAAAGTACTCCACAGTTGACATGATTTTCTACAAAGGGGTCAACATTACTTCAAGAGCCATTTTCAAATACAGCCAGATGCCTTTTGATAGCAAGAAATACTCCACAGTTGTCATCATTTTCTACAAAGGAGTCAATATCACTTCAAGACCCTAGACAGTCTTCCTAAAGAATAATGTTGGGTTGAAAGACTGCAGGGGAAAAACAAATGCAATGGTCATGACCCACCTTTGGTGTGACAGTTGCAAATACAAATAATATATCCAATGTTAGATGCCAGATTGCTTATCAAATTACCCTCAAATTATCAATGGGACAACAATGAATATAGTATATTCATGTGTTGTTTTCCATTGATTTTGTACTTGTAGGTGTGTTTTGGTTCCATTTTGTGAGGTCACGAGCATTGTATTTAGTTATGGTCTGTGTGGCTGTTATGCAAAGTATTTATTGAGAGCTATCTTGTGAATTTAAGTGGTTTTTCAGTTTTATGTTCTAACCACAACTGTATTTTAACTCTGTTTTTTGTGAATGTAACTGTTTTAAACATATTTTAGGGTGATGTAAAGAAGGCTGATCACACCTCAATTCAACATTGTATTTTTTCAGTGAATATCTATTTTATTGTCCAAATTATTTTATGGTATTACATATATTTCTATACCAACAATTAGATAAAAATAAAGAATCACACCTTCGTTATTATACATCCTGTCCACAAGGGAAACTATGTCATGGAAAGAGCATTTTGGCAAAGAGATAAATACAACTCTCAAAGGTAACTTTGGGCCTATTTCTACCTCCCCCTTTGTGAACTGTGCTCAAGGAAAAATCATAGAGCTCCCTGGTATACCCAGTATAATTAAAAGCTATTCTGTGCCCCATGACTCAGTTGATATGCAGCAAAATAGCTCTCTACTGAGTCAGGAGTGACATGGCAGCAAAGCCTTCGGATAAATGTTCCAACAGAAGTTTCCATTGCAACCAAAAGTCAAGTTTGAATGTTTCACATTGCAGACAAGCATCTCCATTGTGAGCAACGTCCAAAGTATTTTTTACCATTGGCATGGCGAGGGAACTTCTTTCTTCTTTTACTGAAACTCAGTGGCTCTCTTTGCTGCACAAATGCATTGTAAGCAAAGGTACGAATCGTGTTTTCTGATGTGATCAAGGTGTGAAGGTCTCAGTCACAAGAGAAGGGCCTGTGGGGAAAAGGGCAAATAACAACCCAGCTCCTAATGATGTGTAGAAGCACCCCTCTTAAAACTAAAATGAGGTCTGCTTTTGATATCTCCATCAGGTTTGCAGTTTATCCCCAACCTTGCTACCTCCTCATCAGCCCAGACCTGGTGTGCTTTGGAATATTTTATGGATTTTGTAAGTGATATAATGCCAATCATACATTGTTTTATAATGGATCTCCTTACTTTTTAAACTGCTCAAGCATTTGTGTATGTCTCTTTAGAGGTTTCCTACTGCTGTTGTGTTATTATGAGCCCAGTATATTTTCTCAGTAATTTAAGAATGCCCAAACAGATTGAGGAGTAGCATTCACTCAGAGGGAGTATACTGAGGAAACTGCAATTTTAGTGCCTATCGCTTTTTCAAAAACTTTTTTTCTATTAGCTCCCTCATTTACCTGAGTATGTAACGCTCAAAGGGAATTTGAGCATATCACAATTTCTCAGATAACTCTAGTTTGAAATCCTTCTCACATTACATAAAGGTCTTAATGATGTAACCAGACAACATATCTGAAATTATATTGCACCTTTCTCTTCTCCAGCTGTTGAATAGCAGAGCCTGTAGTATTTGCATAAAAAATGTATTAAAGTTGATTGCCACGAACAGGAATGGAAAGAAAATGAGCCCCATCCTCCCTGCAACCGGGTCTTATGCCTTAAGAGTTATGCTATACAAAAGGGGATGATGGACGGAACGTTTGAGCCAATCAAACACTCACCCCCAGTCAACTGATCTGGGTTTAATCCATCATCATTCTTTAGCTCACTCCACCACCCCAGTTCAGACATGGCCATATGCAAATCAGTCTGACCCTGTGCCTCATGGGAACAGTCCAGCACGAACTGCCAAGCCATGTCTTCCCTGGACCGGAAACTAGCATCCTAGGACCGGTTTCTGGCATTCCAGCCGTCATCAGCCAGGCTTGCTTGAATCCAGTGGCAAAGTGAGCAAGGGACCCACGTCTGGGCATACCCCCGCCAACTTAGGGCGAACAAAGCGATACAAAGGGGATGATGGACGGAACGTTTGAGCCAATCAAACACTCACCCCCAGTCAACTGATCTGGGTTTAATCCATCATCATTCTTTAGCTCACTCCACCACCCCAGTTCAGACATGGCCATATGCAAATCAGTCTGACCCTGTGCCTCATGGGAACAGTCCAGCACGAACTGCCAAGCCATGTCTTCCCTGGACCGGAAACTAGCATCCTAGGACCGGTTTCTGGCATTCCAGCCGTCATCAGCCAGGCTTGCTTGAATCCAGTGGCAAAGTGAGCAAGGGACCCACGTCTGGGCATACCCCCGCCAACTTAGGGCGAACAAAGCGATACAAAAGGGGATGATGGACGGAACGTTTGAGCCAATCAAACACTCACCCCCAGTCAACTGATCTGGGTTTAATCCATCATCATTCTTTAGCTCACTCCACCACCCCAGTTCAGACATGGCCATATGCAAATCAGTCTGACCCTGTGCCTCATGGGAACAGTCCAGCACGAACTGCCAAGCCATGTCTTCCCTGGACCGGAAACAAGCATCCTAGGACCGGTTTCTGGCATTCCAGCCGTCATCAGCCAGGCTTGCTTGAATCCAGTGGCAAAGTGAGCAAGGGACCCACGTCTGGGCATACCCCCGCCAACTTAGGGCGAACAAAGCGATACAAAAGGGGATGATGGACGGAACGTTTGAGCCAATCAAACACTCACCCCCAGTCAACTGATCTGGGTTTAATCCATCATCATTCTTTAGCTCACTCCAGATCAGTTGACTGGGGGTGAGTGCTTGCAATGTTCAACACTCCGCCCATCATCCCCTTTGGTTTTGCTATGTTCGCCCTAAGTTGGCAGGGTATGCCCAGACGTGGGTCCCTTGCTCACTTTGCCACTGGATTCAAGATAGCCTGGCTGATGACGGCTGTAAGCTAGAAACCGGTCCCAGGATGCTTGTTTCCGGTCCAGGGAAGACATGGCTTGGCAGTTCGGGCTGGACTGTTCCCATGAGGCACAGGGTCAGACTGATTTCCATATGGCCATGTCTGAACTGGGATGGCGAGTGAGCTAAAGAATGATGATGGATTAAACCCAGATCAGTTGACTGGGGGTGAGTGCTTGCAATATTCAACACTCCGTCCATCATCCCCTTTGGTTTTGCTATGTTCGCCCTAAGTTGGCAGGGTATGCCCAGACGTGGGTCCCTTGCTCACTTTGCCACTGGATTCAAGATAGCCTGGCTGATGACCGCTGTAAGCCAGAAACCGGTCCCAGGATGCTTGTTTCCGGTCCAGGGAAGACATGGCTTGGCAGTTCGGGCTGGACTGTTCCCATGAGGCACAGGTTCAGACTGATTTCCATATGGCCATGTCTGAACTGGGGTGGTGGAGTGAGCTAAAGAATGATGATGGATTAAACCCAGATCAGTTGACTGGGAGTGAGTGCTTGCAATGTTCAACACTCCGTCCATCATCCCTTTGGTTTTGCTATGTTCGCCCTAAGTTGGCAGGGTATGCCCAGGCGTGGGTCCCTTGCTCACTTGCCACTGGATTCAAGATAGCCTGGCTGATGACGGCTGTAAGCCAGAAGCCGGTCCCAGGATGCTTGTTTCCGGTCCAGGAAGACATGGCTTGGCAGTTCGGGCTGGACTGTTCCCATGAGGCACAGGGTCAGACTGATTTCCATATGGCCATGTCTGAACTGGGGTGGCGGAGTGAGCTAAAGAATGATGATGGATTAAACCCAGATCAGTTGACTGGGAGTGAGTGCTTGCAATGTTCAACACTCCGTCCATCATCCCCTTTGGTTTTGCTATGTTCGCCCTAAGTTGGCAGGGGTATGCCCAGACGTGGGTCCCTTGCTCACTTTGCCACTGGATTCAAGATAGCCTGGCTGATGACGGCTGTAAGCCAGAAACCGGTCCCAGGATGCTTGTTTCCGGTCCAGGGAAGACATGGCTTGGCAGTTCGGGCTGGACTGTTCCCATGAGGCACAGGGTCAGACTGATTTCCATATGGCCATGTCTGAACTGGGGTGGCGGAGTGAGCTAAAGAATGATGATGGATTAAACCCAGATCAGTTGACTGGGGGTGAGTGCTTGCAATGTTCAACACTCCGTCCATCATCCCCTTTGGTTTTGCTATGTTCGCCCTAAGTTGGCAGGGTATGCCCAGACGTGGGTCCCTTGCTCACTTTGCCACTGGATTCAAGATAGCCGGGCTGATGACGGCTGTAAGCCAGAAACCGGTCCCAGGATGCTTGTTTCCGGTCCAGGGAAGACATGGCTTGGCAGTTCGGGCTGGACTGTTCCCATGAGGCACAGGGTCAGACTGATTTCCATATGGCCATGTCTGAACTGGGGTGGCGGAGTGAGCTAAAGAATGATGATGGATTAAACTCAGATCAGTTGACTGGGGGTGAGTGCTTGCAATGTTCAACACTCCGTCCATCATCCCCTTTGGTTTTGCTATGTTCGCCCTAAGTTGGCAGGGTATGCCCAGACGTGGGTCCCTTGCTCACTTTGCCACTGGATTCAAGATAGCCTGGCTGATGACGGCTGTAAGCCAGAAACCGGTCCCAGGATGCTTGTTTCCGGTCCAGGGAAGACATGGCTTGGCAGTTCGGGCTGGACTGTTCCCATGAGGCACAGGGTCAGACTGATTTCCATATGGCCATGTCTGAACTGGGGTGGCGGAGTGAGCTAAGAATGATGATGGATTAAACCCAGATCAGTTGACTGGGGGTGAGTGCTTGCAATGTTCAACACTCCGTCCATCATCCCCTTTGGTTTTGCTATGTTAGCCCTAAGTTGGCAGGGTATGCCCAGACGTGGGTCCCTTGCTCACTTTGCCACTGGATTCAAGATAGCCTGGCTGATGACGGCTGTAAGCCAGAAGCCGGTCCCAGGATGCTTGTTTCCGGTCCAGGGAAGACATGGCTTGGCAGTTCGGGCTGGACTGTTCCCATGAGGCACAGGGTCAGACTGATTTCCATATGGCCATGTCTGAACTGGGTTGGCGGAGTGAGCTAAAGAATGATGATGGATTAAACCCAGATCAGTTGACTGGGGGTGAGTGCTTGCAATGTTCAACACTCCGTCCATCATCCCCTTTGGATTTTGCTATGTTCGCCCTAAGTTGGCAGGGTATGCCCAGACGTGGGTCCCTTGCTCACTTTGCCACTGGATTCAAGATAGCCTGGCTGATGACGGCTGTAAGCCAGAAACCGGTCCCAGGATGCTTGTTTCCGGTCCAGGGAAGACATGGCTTGGCAGTTCGGGCTGGACTGTTCCCATGAGGCACAGGGTCAGACTGATTTCCATATGGCCATGTCTGAACTGGGGTGGCGGAGTGAGCTAAAGAATGATGATGGATTAAACCCAGATCAGTTGACTGGGGGTGAGTGCTTGCAATGTTCAACACTCCGTCCATCATCCCCTTTGGTTTTGCTATGTTCGCCTAAGTTGGCAGGGTATGCCCAGACGTGGGTCCCTTGCTCACTTTGCCACTGGATTCAAGATAGCCTGGCTGATGACGGCTGTAAGCCAGAAACCGGTCCCCAGGATGCTTGTTTCCGGTCCAGGGAAGACATGGCTTGGCAGTTCGGGCTGGACTGTTCCCATGAGGCACAGGGTCAGACTGATTTCCATATGGCCATGTCTGAACTGGGGTGGCGGAGTGAGCTAAAGAATGATGATGGATTAAACCCAGATCAGTTGACTGGGGGTGAGTGCTTGCAATGTTCAACACTCCGTCCATCATCCCCTTTGGTTTTGCTAAGAGTTATGCTAACTGGAGTTGAGAAAATTAACAAGTCTTTCATTCCTATGGAGCCAAATTACACCCACAAAGGGCATTTCACAATCCAGGGATCCATAAGGGCCCATATTTTGTCAGCCTTTGATTTCAACCATGCTAGAATAATTCTTAATTGTGCTGTAAGTTAATATTTGTGAAATTTCGGAACTGCTATGCTGCATCTGGTTCTAGATTTCAGCAGGTGATTCAAGGGGAGACTAGATAGCCTCTCACCCCGAAATTCTGATTAATATGTGCATTCTGCATTCATATGTATAGGTGGGGCCTCAAAAAACTATTTTACTATGGGGAGAATGTTAATTTTATTGTCTTAATCTGACCAACTTAGGACAGGAAAAGTTTTCCAAATGAAGCAAGATTTTCTTTGAGTGACTAACTGAGGACGGATGTTGGCTTTATAAAGCTGGTAGATTTGTGATGCTATATTAATTCCGACTTATTTAATATGGTACTTTGTCCACTTGAAATGAAAATTATTGGAGGAGCACTAGAGACGTAGCTGTTGTAAAAGATACATTTAAAATGTCTGATTTCGCCCTTTTAATCTTATATCCTGAAATCACCTTGACTTTCTGCAATTGAGCTATTAACTCTGGGAGAGAGTCAGCAGGGGATCTCAGTGAGAGCAAAATATCATCTGTATAAAGTGAGATTTTGTGAACATCCCCACCAAACAGGATGCTATGGATTTTCTCAGACTTCCTGATATGTTCTGCTATTGGCCCTATGTCTTATTCAAATAAGAGTGGGATATGGGGCATCCTTGATGAGTTCCTCTAGATAGTGTGAAACTCCAGCTCCTAAACAGTGGAGGGAAATTGTAGTAGTTGGAATTGGACATAGGGCCATTACAATCAATATGAATGACTGTCCAAGTCCCACTGCTTGTATCAGGTGCACTATAAAAGACCAGTCTACTCAATCAAAGGCTTTTTCAGCATCTGGGGATACCAGAACTGATGAGCAATTTTTTGCACCATTTCATCAGATGGACTGTCCTTATATCTGTTATTTTAGTTGTATCTACCACATCCAAGAGTTGGTCACAGTGCCTAGTGCCCACCCCCTGAGACCCTCTCAACCTCTGCTGTGCAAAGCCTTTTGCTGTGTGCTATGGGCTATGATTGTGCTGGGAGGAGTTCCAGGTTTCGGATTGGGGATACGTGCCCTTTGCGCCTGCTTGATGGTGAAGAAGTTCGACAGGCATTTAGGGCACAAGTGGTTAAGAATTAAGTCCTCCAGGAAGAGATCTACATTAGGTCCCTCCACCCCCTCTGGGACCCCCACCACACGTATTTTATTTTGTCATACTTGCCCCTCTTGGTCCTCCAGTTTCACCGCCAGAGTCACCCGTTGCTTGGTCAGATTGTCCACCTGTTCCTCCAGCTGTTTGGATGATTGTTGTAGTTGTTCAATATTGGTTTTGGCTGTGGTGACCTTGTCCAAAATTTTATGGAGGTCAGCCCTGAGTAGGTTCACATCCGTAGTAATGGCATCTAATTTGGGTTCAACCGTGCCCTTCAAATCAGCAATGGCTGCCATAATAGCGCAGAGGGTAGGATCAGGAGACTCCACCTGGTCCGGCTATGCTCAGTTCCTGCCGCCGAGGCCTTAGTTATGGCATAGTTGTCCATTTTCTTTAATTGGGCTGGCACCTGGTCCTTGGGTTTTACCATTGTCGCCTCCATGACATAGGATAGGCCTGTCTCAGTCAATCTGGCCTCAATTACTGCTCGTCTTCACCCCCAGTGCCTCTTCAGGATGTTGCCACCTCGGGTTACTGCCCCAGGCCACTGTGTTGATTCCGAGGTATACTTATGCCTCCCTGGGGGCCCCAACACCATGCTCCAGGCCCCTTGGTGTTGCGGATGATGTGGACTCTCACTACCCTTGGATAGTAGAACGTAGGCATGGGTTAGTTACTTCACTGCGAGGCCCGCTTCCTCCTATCGTGTCTGCCGCCTCTCTTCACCTCCTGTTACCCCGCCAAACATGCTCATTGCCGCCAGGCCTTCTTGTCTTTCTTTGTGGATGTCTTGAGCAATTTCACTGTTTATTGTGCCAGCACACCTCGTCGCTCTCCCCTCATGGCCGGGGCAAGTCCAGGAACCAGAGGCCGCAGCCTGACAACAACTGCAAGGGAGCAGGCCTCTCACTGCCTCCTGTCATCCCCGGCCCGGGCTGCGGGGCCGCCCCGCCTTGATCACCCGATCTGCAGTGGTGCCCAGCTCCAGAGGTGGGATGTCAGACTCGGCTCCGGAGGAGTCCTTGTCAGGTGCACTCTCTCACCAGGCTTTGCAGGCCCCTTGGCATCCCCAGCAGGCCGCAGTCCTGACCCCACACCAGCCGCTGTCCCTGTCACCCCCAGCTTCGGGCAGGGCCATCACCCTGACCTCTTCCTTTCTTTGGTTGCCAATGGACCTGCTGGTATTTTGTTGCTCAGTTGCCACTCCCGGACGTGGTCTGGATACTAGGCACTGCTCACATGCGGCTCGATCCGCACCCCAGCCACTGTGTATCAGGCCTTTCTGGCCTCCCTCCTGCCGTCCTCCGTGGCCCGCTGCCAGACGTAGGTAGGTAGGAGGGGGACAGGCAAACCACCTCCACACTCCAAGCAATGTGTTCTTTTAGCAGGATTTAAGTCCCGAACAGGGGCGGATCAGTATACGGATATTTTAGCTGGAATTGCAATCGCGGCCTGGAGCTTTTATAAAGAGTGGCCATCGCAGTTGGCGCTTTACCCACGCCCCCCCACAAAGGTAAACTTAAACTCAAAGTCTAACTTTACAAGTTGTAACTTATGTTTGTGAATACCGAAAAGTAGTAAAGTTAGACTTTTGGTCTAAGTTTACCTTTGTAAATACCGAAAAGTAGTACACTTACACAAAAGTATAAGTTTACCTTTGTGAATCAGCCCCTTGGTATAAAGACCACAGATTATTTTTGGGAAACACAGTGAAGATGCACAGATTGGTGCTCTTAGACCCATATCAAAAACATTTTTTTTCCTAACCTAAGGGGCCCTGAGGATGTTTTCACACTTACCTCTGTGGCCTTTCTAATTTTTTCAGAACATGAGGTCCTTTCCCAGTGTCCTTTAACAAGGCAGAAAACAAGTTTTTTTCATGAAACCAGCCAATCAGAAATTTTGCATTAATTTTGGACTACAGAAGAGAACTCCCTCATCTAACCATTTATTTTAACCTAGATTTGAGGACAGTTGAAGACTAACAGTCCAATTATCTCTAACATTTTAACCCATTTAAGCCCATCAAACACATTTTTATAATGCTAAATACTTGAAAACCACCGAGTGGATTTACACTAGGCAGATCTGCGCCAAATTTAGCAAATATTTAGCACAGCTAAGATCCAGCTTGTCAAATGTGTTCACTTTCATTCAGGGGAAGAAAGTTGGGGGAATCAACAAAAGATATCTGCTCAGAGTTATTTAATTATATTGTGCTCTGCTGTACAGAACACTTATTTAGGTAGACATCTGTTCTCACTATGTGGGGCACCAAAATTAACTTTTGACACCTTCCCTACTTGCCCAGAGTCACTTGCTGCAACACTACACCCTTATGAACACCTGTGTAGGCAGACATCAATTCCTGCTGCATGGGAGGTGCTCAGGTCACCCCTAGGCAAAACCTGGGCCATGAGAGTCCAGGAGAGGCTGGCCTTGTCCCACACTTATGGCCACATCTCTTTTTTTGGGGATGTTTGTAACCCATGCTACCAGTCCCCTACTTGACCTGCTAAATTTGATCTGAAATGGTACTCCATTGGGTGAAGGATTCAGATGTTAGGAGTCTAATTTCAATTTACTAAATATGTTATCTTAGATTCACTGAAAAGATTCACACCAACAACTTCAAAGTTCAAGTTTCCAAATGTTTAAATATTTCTTATCAAAAAGGCCATGAAAACAGGTCAGCCCAGCCCACATATTTTGTTTCAGGCAGGAACTTCAGAGCTGTTGAAATACGTACATGAACATAATTAAAATCAAGCATTTATAAAATTAGGCAACATTTTTAAACAGTCTAAAACCAATTCTAGATGTAGGTAAACTTTAATACTTACCCATTTCAAAATGTTTGCATCCTTTTCTTAAGCAAACATTCATAATAAATGCACAGGTAATTTCAATCTCTAATTTAATTATTGAAAATGTATTGGACTACTTTATAGTTTCATCACAAAGAGCATAATCTCTGGTTCAGCTATGTTTAATATTAATTCTTACAAGGTTTTCATCACTGCCATATCTTATCAATTTTTATGCAATTTGTGTTCTATTTAAGACACTGGATTCATGACAAATATTTGCGGCATAACAGCTCAGGTTAATTTCAACACTCATTAATTTAAAATACACCAAATTAAAATGATTAAATATGCAAATGCATCAGTTTCTTTGAAGTGTTTCTAATTCATTTTGAGTCTCTAACATACACCTCCAAGGACATTTCCATCTAACAGTCACCTTTTTATCAATTATAACATTTAAAAGGAACACAACTTGTACCCCTATGTACTACATACAGCATTGTTGAAATAAAAATTCTAAAATGTCTGCAAACTGTAAGGATCTGTCTCCCAAGAACTTCATAAATAGTTTCACCCTTCATTAGCTTCCATCTTATTTCATAGCACAATTAATAGGTGTTGAGAAGAGGCACAATGTTGATATGGTCAAGCGTGCATAATTATTAATCAAAGCTTTAATTTTATTTCTTTGCTTTGACATAGTCTGGGAAATTGTTACATCACATGCCATTCAGTGGCATTCGTCATCTCCCATTACCTAATCTTGCTGGAGCACTTCTTCCAGAACAAGATCTCCACCATCTATAACTACTTTGAACACCATTGTACCCCCTCTAACTTCTTCGGTCACCTCGCTCCCACAGAAGCAAGCCACGAACGCCTACTCACCCCCTGGGACCAGATGACAACTCAGAACACCACAGCAATCATGAACTCTGTCCACTCAGGAGGCCCCACGGACCCCTGTCCTCCCCACATTTTCAACCTCGAGAGCAAGAGAATCAGCAATGAGCTCAGCACCCTCTTCAACTCCTCTATCATCACAGCCACCTTCCCCTGTTGTGTGTTTCTTGCATGGCCCATTGTAATTTTCCCTATGTTTGCCTAGTTGTGCACGTTCTAGGCTGTATTTCTCTTGCACACCTTACTATAGAAGCATGTTTGCTTTTGTGCCACATTCTATTTTAACACAGAACCTGCTTATGTTTTTGTGTTCCATTCTTTTCCTGGGATTTAGTCTGAACACCATAGACAAGGTCAAACAACAATGCCTCTTGTTATTCTCTCTGGTCGGACACTGGAACATAGACATAACATGAGAATGCAGCTGCTTTTTGTGAGCACACATGTCTTGTCTTATAACTAAGGGCAAGAATTCTAAAAACACACACTGAGCGAAGGTCCTGGAGCAAGATCACCACATTAGCTGAGATGTAGAATGTCCATCTATGTATGCTAAGGTCCGGGGTCCACTACTCATCCCAGAGATCTTTGATTTAAAATCATTCAATTTCAGTGGGAAGGGGGGGGGGGGTTTAGGCTAATCTGTCTTATAACAGACAGGGCTTTTTATGGTATATGGTTTGTTAACCATGCTAGCGATATGTTGCTATCCATTTGTTTTCTAATCATGGTGAAAACACTGCATCTTAGAGTACGATAGTTTAAATAATTATTCAAAACTTCATTTGTGTCTTTTGTTTATCTAATTGTGGACAAGTACGAGTAAGAGAGCGAAAGGGTGTGTTCTGTTACTGCGATCCCTGAGAGGATCGAAAGTGTTGTGTTCTGAGGTGCCAACTCACGTGTTTCTCTGGTAAGGTTAGGAGGGCAAGTGAGGGACTAAAGTTAGTCCAACTCGGGCTCATGGATACTGAGGCAGTATGGTGACTCAGTCCTTACATGCTGATGTTGAGGCCCAGATGTACAACCCTATTTTGAATGCGCAAACAGGTTTGCGACTCGTTTGCGCATGCAAAATCTAATAGGGCCATGTACAATCCCTATTTAGCGATCCACAATTTGTTTGCGACTCGCTAAATATGAATTGCGAGTTGCTATTAGGAAGGGGCATTCCAAGGGCTTCCCTTCCTAATAGTGGGTCAGAGGCCTATGTAAGAATATTTTGCGACCGCATTTGCGGTCGCAAAACACTCGCAATTTACCGCCCTCTTTGCGTATGCTGGGGGAAATATTTATTTGGGGCAGGCAGTGGGCCCAGTTTTCTTAATTCCACACCCAGATTCAAATCACCCAGACCTGATCCCCGGTATACTCAGTCTACACCTATTCAGTGGGAAGGTTATGTCAACAATGGTTGGAACATTCCTCACCGTCTGCAGTGAAGCAACACTTTTCTCTCTTGTCCGAAGACATATATTTATCAGATTTTCTTTTAGGTCCCAAATCTCCACATTCTAAAAGATTTATATATGTTACATGTAATGAAATTTGGAAATGATACCAGTTGGAAGCTGCTGCATGTTTAAGACAAACTGATCAAGATAATTTGGATAAAGTGCTTGCACTTGTAGATAATAGTATTAATATGTTGTCATCCTGTATTTACAATTTAAACACCACTGTGTTGTCTGTTATTGATTATTGTGCAGAGTGACATGCCAACACTGTATCATGAACAAAGTCAGCTTAGATCTATTTTGCAGTGGATTCTTCAAACACTTAAAAATGGGGGCGTTCCATGGCATTACTTAAATAGCACAGATTTATTTTTGCCTTTTAATTTAACATGCCAACAACAATTGATGGCCGTGAAAGATGCAACCTACACAATGCTGCATTTGGAAAAATTAGAACAACTTCTGTTTACTATAGCTGAAACGTCTTTGGCTGTGTGGTTAATACACAGAGTTATTTATCTGCCTATCTCGACATTTCAATTCACAGCTTATATGAAACATATCCCTCTAGGTAGATATGAAACCCTTGAGAGCAGCTTCATTCATAAATTATGGTCATTTCCTTTTACATATCATTGTGAATGTGCCAAAAAGGAAAATTTTATTACTGGAGAAGAATGCGACTTTACTGTCGGACATTCACTTGTTTGTAAACATATTACATTTCATGGCATGTGTAATATTTCAAAGGCCAATTTGTCCTGTTATTTAAAAGGTATCATGGTTCCCGCAATTCTCCGCCTTATTACGACACACTCTAACAGGAGTTATTGAATGCTTAGTGTTCAAAACTGTTGCAGAATGCAAGATGGGGTTCTGTATATTTTATCTGTTTCGCAGTTAGTCACTTGTTGCAACAATGTCTTGTTTCCCCCTCCGCATGGGATCTTAGATAGCTCATTGTGGCCTTCCATTCCAACTTTGAAGGCAGACTTCAACAAGCTAAGCAAATTCAAAGCATTATTGTTCCAACAAGAAGTAGCTCTCACATCTGCTCACGAAACCTTCGAATTGCAGGTGGCTAGAACTTCCAGTGAAATACTATCATTGATGAATACAAACTTTCCACTGCATTTCGGAGAATTAGTACATCAAATATTTAATGCCTCGAGTACTATCGACTTCGACCACTTTTTTAAGGCTCCGTGCCTCAGCCTTGTTAGTTCATTCCAAACTATCTTTGGAGTAATCCTGGCTTTTATCCACTCCATTTTTTCTAGTGTATTCAGAGGATTCCCGTTCATGTTATTCCTCATTTGGGGCATTCTCATCCTGTTCCTGCTTTTCGTAATGGATGTTCCTTTTGCAGGCCTTCTGGAACTGCAACCACTCAAACACTACTGTGAGTGTATGCTTCAAATCTTTGGATTATTTCTACTGCAAGAACTTGATCTTGATTGGTCCTAAGAATTCTGGCCTGTCTGGTTTGCTTTCATGCAGCCCATGTTCTGCTGTCTCTGGTGCCCCTTTGAATGGGCACTGCATATTTGCCTGGCTTTGCAGACTCCCGCTGCCTTGGACATTGGACTGCTGATGAGTCCCTTAGTGACCCATTTTCAGGACTGTCCTTTAGGTTTGCGACTTTTACACGGTGCAAAGTTTGAGCCACTCACCTTTAAGGAACCATATGCATCGGCACATGAGTCAATGGAAACGGGCTCTACTGGCACGTTGAAACATTTTGGTGACGGTCTCAGCATTGGCTAAGACCAAGGATCATGTTTGTTCTTTGGAGCTTTTGACTTGGGCTGCTGACCAATCATCATATGTGGAGTCAGACTCCTTTATGTAGTCTCTCATTTGGCGAGTGACACAATGGATTTCTCTGAAACACCATGATTTGACTATTTATCTAAATTGTCATTGCTGTAATCGTTTTCAGTGTATCCTATTTTCAAACTGTGCTTTGAGTTTGTTTACCTTCTAATTACATTCATTCTATTTAGTATTTTAATTTGTGCTATCATCCTGACCAAGTGTGAGTGGGAGTGTGTTGTGTGTTTCTTGCATGGCCCATTGTTGTTTTCCCTATGTTAGCCTAGTTGTGCACATTGTAGGCTGCATTTCTGTTGCAAACGTTACTACATAAGCATGTTTGCTTTTGTGCTACATTGTATTTTCACAAAGAACCTGCATATGTTTGAGTGTTCTGTTCTTCTCCTGGGATTTAGTCTGAACATAATAGACAAGGTCAAACAACAATGCCCCTTGTTATTTTCTCTGGTCGGACACTAGCACCTAGATATAACATGAGAATGCAGCTGCTGTTTGTGAGCACACATGTCTTGTAATATAACTAAGGATGAGAGTTCTAAAAAACACACACTACTTGAAGGTCCTGGGGCATGATTTTTACATCAACTGAGATGTAGTATGCCCATCTATGTATGCTAAGGTACGGGGTCCACCACTCATCCCAGAGATCTTCGATATATAATCATTTAGCTTCAGTAGGAAAGGGGGTTTAGGCTAATCTGTCTTATAACGTGACAGGGCGTTTTATGGTATATGGTTTGTTAACCATGCTAGCGATAAATTTGCTTACCATTCGTTTTATAATCGTGGCACAAATACTCCATTTTAGAGCATAATAGTTTAAATAAATATTCAAAACTTCCTTTGTGTCTCTTATTGTGTACAAGTACAAGTGAGAGAGCGAAAAGGGTGTGTCCTGTTACAGCAATCCCTGAGAGGATCGAGAGTGTTGGCTTATCGGATGCTAACTCACTTGTTGCTCTGGAAAGTTTAGGAGGGCAAGTGAGACACTGTAGCTAGTTGGACTAGGGCTCATGGAAACTGAGGTAATATGGTGACTCAGTTACTACATGCCAATATTCTATAGTCCCAAGCATAGTTCTGTTCCTGAGCAGAATCCCTGCAACACCCTGAAGAATGGAAACACGCAGAAATCAATCCCCTTCTCAAGAAACCATCCACTGATCTTAGCGAACTGAAGAACTGCCATCCCATTTCTCAGCTCCACTTCCCCACCAAAGTCCTCGAGAAAGCCATCAACTGCCATCTCACATAACACCTGGAGAACAACCATCTTCTGGACGCCTCCCAATCCAGATTCTGCACCAACCACAGCACTGAAACTGCCCTAATTTTTGCCACTGACCACATCAGAACCCTCTCCTGACTGAGGAGAATGGTAACTCTGATCCTCCTCGACCTCTCAGCAGCGTTCAACATGGTATTCCACCTCACCCTGATCAAACGACTAGATCACATGAAGAACATGGGGCTTAATTCACAAAAGTAATCTGAGACAAAATCCTAACTTTACGACTTTCGGTATTCACAAAAGGCATTTAGGAGTAGTAAAGTTAGGATTCCTAAATTTACTACTCCTAAACTGAGACAAAATCCTAACTTCATGACTTTCGGTATTCACAAAAGGCATTTAGGAGTAGTAAAGTTAGGATTCCTGTGCTTAAAATACAATGGCACAGGCGAGTGTATCAAAAAGCATTGACAAATTCTCACTACAACATAAATACACACCACATAAACCCAATCTATACCACATAGCAACAATCCACATATATACACTCCACAGCATGCTACATAATTACAATACGCATAATTTCACTCAATGCTACACAGTTCCATGCCACACTAATCAACTCAACACGTTTCCATTACACACCACATAACTCAACAATAAATCACATACAATCCACACCACATAATTCCACATCACACCACAAAATTAAACAGCACACCACATAATAAAACTCCACTACATAAACCTCCACAACAGAAAATACCATACCACATAATTACGCTGCATAACACACAATCCCACTTGACATAATTCCTATATAGTAAATACTATACAAAACATCATTTCTATTCACATAATTCCACTTCACAACATAGCATATAATTCCATTACAAACCACATACATCCACTCCACTACAAAACACATAAGTAAAAAACATTTACTATGCAACAGCTCCAACTCTTGCAAATACGAGACCTATTGCATTGCAAACACTTGTTACACTTGTTAACACTATCTGGACATTGGTTGCACCACTTTAACACCCTAAAATAAGAATATATAAGCAACAGAAAAGTGACAAGTCAACCTTTGCAAAGGGCCTTCCAGTGCAAGGCAACACGTCGCTGCGTTTTAGTAACTTTTGAACCGTTTTAGCTTGAACACATTTTTTTTGTTCAACTCAGCAGATTATGTGGCAAATATATAACCGCCGTGACCGCACAATTCCAGTGGCCCTGATTGTAGTCAATAGTTTTTCACCAAGACTGTTGGCGAGAACTATAATGCGTACTTCCCAAAGAAATGACATCAACGTCTGTTGAAGTCAAAATTACGTTAAAGGTTTGATAAAGCTAATATCAACTCTCTTTCAGATTCCTGAAATCACAAGCATTCCATTCAAGCACACTTCCTGAAATCACAAGCATTCCATTTGAGCACACTTTCTGAAATCACGAGCATTCCATTCGAGCACACTTCCTGAAATCACGAGCATTCCATTCGAGCATTTCGGTTACGGAAAGAGCAATCCAGCCAAGTCCTGTCCCACTGCAGCGAGGTGTGCCAACCTGTGGGACCCAGAGAGGTTGAAGCAGAGCAGGAAAAGAGAAATAGAGAAGGAAGGGGCAGGGCAACAGGCCAAACTCACCTACTTTGTGGCCGTTTCACATGAGGAAGGTTGTAGAAGCAGAGTGGGGCCGCGCGGGTGTCACCGGCTGGGGGGCTGAGTCACTGCAACTGAGATAGTTTGACCGAAGCCGCCTCTTAAAGAGTTATGCGCGCGTGACAAGTTAAAGACCGGAAGAATATCAACTGCCAAAGAAGTTTCTGTGAGGCGGCCCTGCAGTTCTCTTTGGAAAGCCTATTCTTGAGTCCTAATCCTACTAATACGAGTCAATGCGATCTTCTCGGCTGCATCACACATCGACTCAAAAAAGCTAAAGGCTAACAGGGGAAATAAAGAATCAAGCTAATCTGGGTTAAGTGTTTACTGTAATCTCCGGGATACCAGAACCAATGAGCTACATTCCCTTAACCAATCACAAGCAATGATACAGTCTCAGAGACCCTGCAATCAATCAAAGATGAGGACTCACTTAGCCATTCACATGACAATTTTTCCTTCAAACAATGGAAGGCCATCACACTTTCCACATCTAACAGAGCATGTTTCCTCCTGCATGGTTGGTTGCAGGGACTTGGATGTGTTCTTCTGGTATTGCTTTGCTGCTGTGCTGTTTTACATCAATGTTGTTATTACGAAATACAAGACTTCTATTAGAAGTGACTGTAGACAGAGAATTCTAGTTTTATTATTGGATGGCCTTGGGTAATTCTAACAAGCATTTGCAATGCAATAGGACTCGCATTTAAGCGAGACCTATTGCATTGCAAACGGGAGTGCGTGTGGGCGGGGGTCATGGGGGCGAGAAGGCACGAACAACGGGAGTGCGGGGGGGTGAGAAGGCATGGACTGCGGGGCTGGAGAAGGCACAGCCAGTAACAGAACCTCATTAAAGAAAAATAGTGCTCACAATCTAAATAACACATACCGTGCAACACTCGAAGTAAAGGGGCCAGTAACCATGGAAGGATACAAATGACAATATGGCTGTCATAAGGAGGGACTAACAAGCCTAAAAAACCAACAGGAAGGCAGAATTTAGGAAGGACAAAGACACAAGCCAATGAAAAAGATGGGCGGGGGAGTGGGCGGGGCTTCCCTCACATAGTGAACTACCACAGATCAACCCCAGACAGCGCTTGCGCGCTGGCTCAGGGCTCAACCTAAAAACGGTCAATAATAGCAAAAACAGCAAATTGCTGGTGCAAATTACCATCAAGTGGAAGCAGTTGGTAATCAAGTGCAAACTATAAATGGAAATCTTAAGTGGGACACAAACATCCAGCACAGCCCTCTTTGCGATGGTGAGGAGGAGGACTAGATACAAAATAACTATGTTTGACCAAACTTAGGTAAGGGTGTGTGCCAGGTGGAATGTTAGCGGCTGAGTTACCCCAGTTTAATAGATGAGCCACATACTGTGCCAGACAGGCACACACAACACAACTAGGCCACCCCTAGACAAATACATACCCTGCATTCACTAAACATTTGTGGGCAAGTGGTGAAACTTACAGATCCCCTGCTGTTGTAATTCTGGCTAAGCCCGGGCGGTGAACTCTGCTCCGTTCACGGAGTTTCCCACACTCTGCGCACCATGGAGCATGCAAAGTTCCGAAAAACTCTGCAACGCATAGCGTAAGGGAGTTTTTTTCCTCGCTCGCACTCTCCAATGCCAAGTTGGCAAGTGCGAAAGGAGCAGGAGTGAAACAAAATCCATCTCTCTGTGAGATTTTACCTCACTCGCGCTCCCCAACGTCAAGTTGGCAGGTGAGTAAAATCCACCTTCCTGCAAAATTTCTCAACGCGGGTAGGTGGATTTCTCAATGCGGGCGGTCACGTGTGGTCGTGACAGCTCACGTTGAGAAACCTTGTGTTTGCGTTGATAAAGTTGCTGCTCAAGTAGAAAATCTACTCGAGCGGCAGAAATAAAGCAGTGCCCTCTTGTGCTGCGCATAGTGCTGTTTGCGTTGATTTTCCAGTGCAGGACAAACACCTGGCACTGAAAATCAATGCAAACAGGCATGACCAAGCATACTCCGCAGCTTGCAGAACTCCGTGTAGCGTGGCAGAGTTTTTTGGTCACTTCAGGGATTTCAGCAGAACTCCACGAACTCTGCCCAGGCTTAATTCTGGCAACCCTCAACAGAGAATATACTAATAGGTCAGCTGTATCTGGAGACAATATAGCCCTTAGAAGCTACAAATAAAATGCATTAATGGGTGAACACAAAGCAATTCCTTTCAAATATCATCGAAGAAGACGAAAAAACCCATTCATTTTGTTAAAAAAGAGAGTATCTTTGTATCGTTTATTACTTATGCGACTAGTCTATAAAACAAATCATGTCACGAAGTTGTAAGACAAAAATCACAATTCAATTTTATCAGTTCACAGTATCAAAACAGTTATTACAATTATATGATTAAAATTCTGAGCATAGTAAAACAATGTTATTGCATAGTAATAACGCTAAACACATCAAATCTATAATTTTATTAATACAAATCATTTATCATGTGGTACATGAACAATACAGTGAATATTTAATGAAGATGAATATACAGAAAACAGCGAACTCCTATGAAACTGGCTGGCTCAAAAAAAGTGTTGACGCAGCGTTTCGGTGAAACAGAAAATATTCATCACCTTCTTCAGGACAAATTCTATTTAAAACTTTCACTAAAACAAGAGAAAAAAGCACAATAAGTAAAATGTGGCAAAGATGAATAAATCAATACATAGCGTACATCATTACTTTATGTTTACTAATTTATGCCTAATACTGACAGGAATAAGGGTCTTATTCTTTGAACTGATGAAAGAGCTATATTAATGCTTGAGATCTATTTTAATAGTATACATTCTATTTTAAAGGATGAGGATAAATATATACCTCAAACAATCATTTTTTTTTTTAAATGGGGATTTTTGGAGTATCAGCTATAGGTACCATATCTTGTGATGCAATGACAATAATAAAGTTTGAAAAAGGGTGCTCGTAAAGAATGGCAATGATAATTATAAAGGGTCACTCCTTCTTACCTAAAATATATATTCAATTAGGATTTCATGAAATCCAAAGTGTCACAAATAAGACATCCAGAAAGTGAACCCTAGATAAACTAGTGTCTTTGAGAAACTTTTAAAAGACCAACAAGATATGATGAATCTGAAAAAAGAATCACAGAATAGGACAATTAAGTGGTGGTATACACTGTGGGCACCTGTAAATAAGTCCCAAGATACGGTCTCCTACTTACTTATAAAATAATCTGTAGAGTGTCTGGGATAAGTCCACTCCGAGGGCGTATCAATTGCCCATAATCAAGCTGAAATTAAAATGTATCCACTCTAATAGCACAGAACCCAATCTAACGAGGCCTGATAGCGAAATGGAGGGAGAAGGAATAAATTAAATTAAACAGGGTGAGTAATCTGGCCATAAATGTATACAGGGAGAATGTAAAGAACTCGCCAAAAATGTATTTATCCAAGGAATTCAGTTTGCTATTCCCATAACTTCAGAGCTGGGTACATGAGTATCACCGGATATCGGAGGGGGCTCGATAGTCAGCTCTATATAAAGGAAGGAAGTTAAGCTTTCAAAATATATATAAACCCCTTAACAAATGTGTATCCCGGTTTCCTTATTGGAAAATCCCAGAGACAGAATAAACAGTTGCTGTGCCAAAATTGCCCCACAACAAAAAAGAGAGTTTCCATATAGTTTATAGGGAATATAGAGGCTCACACATTATATTAATCCCCAAGAAAATGAATGGGCCAAATTGCATTATAGGCTACAAGTCGGCAACATCTTACCGGTAATCCTTTTGCTTTCCGTCTCACAGGGGGATACTGCTAAACCGCATTGCATCTTACTGCGTCTATTTATGGCGCATCGAGATGTTGTGCTTACCTAGCGGTATTAAGTGGCGGCATGAGACGAATGTACACCCTGGCCGCCATCTTGGATTGATGTTACTTAATGCTACATCTAAATCATACTATTTCTTAAGGTGTCTCGTTGTGCCACTACCAGTTGTCATGATGACGACACAACAGTTTAGTGTATATGATGACCCCCATAATGAAATTGCTTTCTGTTACTTAGTGCTATATCTAAATCGTACTATTTCTTACGGTGTCTCGTTGTGCCATTACCAGTTGCCCCCCCCCACTATTCTCCATAAAATTGCGGAGGTGGTATCACCGGTTATACTTGATTGTATAAACTCATCACTTAGAACCGGGATTGTGCCACCGCAATGGAAACATGCTCGGGTGAAAGCGCTCTTGAAAAAAACCAAACCTTGACCCAGAGAATTGGGGAAATTATCGTCCAATCTCTTTACTGCCAGGAGTCAGTAAACTTACTGAAAAATATATTAATTCAATTCTATCAGCTTTCTTGGAAGACAACAATCATCTACATCCTACGCAAACTGGTTTCAGACCCCAACAAGGTACTGAGACTGCTATATTAGTTGCAGTTGAAGAAATTAGGAAGACCCTTGACAACGGAGGCTGCGCTGCGCTTATCCTGTTGGACCTCAGTGCGGCCTTTGATACTGTCAATCACCAACTTTTGATACGAAGACTGAGGGACGCTGGAGTGACTGGGTTGGCACTAAAGTGGTTACAGTCTTTCCTTCTTAACAGGGTTTATTCGGTTTTCGAAGGGGAATGCTCTTCAAAATCCATTCCTTTGACCTGTGGGGTTCCGCAGGGATCTTCCCTAAGCCCCACGATGTTCAACGTTTACATGAGTTCGTTGGCTGAATTAGTACTCCCATTTGGGGTACAAATAATTACGTATGCCGATGACACACAACTAATTGTCTCCTTGAAGCAAGCCAACCAACCAGACCCTGATCTATCTACTTGTCTTCAAAACGTTTTTAATTGGATGAGCAATTCTTTTCTGAAACTCAACGGATCTAAGACTGAACTGCTGCTTCTGGGGAAGTCTGCTCCCCTAAATGTGGATCACCTGTGGCCCAAATGCCTTGGTTCCCCTCCTGCTCCTAAAAAACAAGTAAAGAGTCTAGGAGTATGGATTGACTGCAATCTCGATTTTAGAGAGCAATCACGCATAGTGGCGGCGAGCTGCTTTGGTCTATTAAGAAGGTTTAGAAAGACACTTCCCTTGCTCCTGCCTTCGGCGAGACGACTGCTGGTGCAGGCTCTCGTTCTTTCACGGCTTGACTACGCCAACGCCCTATACTTGGGAGCTCCTCAGGCCACTATTAAAAGACTGCAAACAGTACAGAACTGTGCGGCCCGTATACTCCTAAATATACCCAAACACTCCTCTGCAAGGCCTGCTCTTGCTACCCTGCATTGGTTGCCCGTCCAGGAAAGAGTGCAATTTAAGGCCCTGTGTATCACCCATAAATCATTTTTAGGAAAAGGCCCGCCCTTGATCCGTCCCTGGAGTATACCTTATGTACCCAACAGAGCCCTTAGATCGGGGAAAAAAGGATTAATCTGTGTACCGAAGATTAAACGTGCATGTAGTGGAGGTCGACTATTCACATATAATGCATCTAGACTCTGGAATAGCCTGCCCCTACACATACGTTCCGAACCTGAACATCTTAAGTTCAGAAAACTTCTGAAAACTTTTCTTTTTCATTAATCTTCTCATAGCCTACTTTTCTCGTAGCTTACTGGACGTCTTAGCGCTGGGATGCCCCTGGGTAACCACGCGCTCTTTAAGTGTTCCTTCATTCATTAATTAATTCATTCATTCATTCATAATGACGACACAGCATCATAGTGTATGTAATGACCGCCATATTGAAGTGGCTTTAAATGTTTACGCTATCCAAGCAAAAGAGTTAAGACTTAAGTTTGAAATTAAAAATATGAAAATAGAAAGAGAACGAGCCATATGTGCCAAGTTCTAAACCATGTCCTTACAATGGTTTCTCGAAGGATCCTGAGAATAAAAACAAAAACATTTGTTGTAAAACAACCACTGTTTTGTATGCTAAGTTGATTATTTTCACGATTGTCTTTGTAGGTATGAACAAGGCAGTTTCTAATCGTTTTGTTTAGTCTAAAAGGGAATATGGGCTTTTCAAGTATGTTATTATCTACATTTAGCAAATGCCAATTCCTATTCATTAGATTTTTAATTTTGTTGCTAATGTTGGTAAAATTAGTGACACGTGTGATTTTTTTATTAGAATCAGGGCATACTGATTTTGCTTTAAATAAACTATCTCTGTTGAAATATTTAGCTCTTTTATAGGCTTTTTTGACAAGCTTTTTTGGGTAGCCACTATCTTGGAATTTTTTCATAAGGACATTCGCGTGATTTTCAAAATTTCTCATGTTGGTACAATTTCGGCAAATACGCAGAAATTGGCCGAACGGTATATTGTCTTTCTGACTTTGGGAATGGTTACTTTCATAATGTTGCATGGTATTACGTTCAGTAGGTTTGGTATACAAATCTACTTCAAGGAAACCTTGATTGGTTCTAATACTGATATCCAAAAGCCACATTCCTGATTGCTTATTGATGAGCTGAACCTGAGGTTAGGATCCTCCAGGTTTAACTAGTCAATAAACATATCTAAAGAGTCTCTCTCACCATGCCAGATGAAGAAAATATTGTCAATATATCTTGACCACTGGCTGATGTTTTCGTAAAATGGAGCTAACTCATTATAGATATGTTGATCTTCAAAAGCAGCCACATACAGACAGGCTAGGCTGGGGGCACAAGTGGCCCCCATGCTGGTCCCTTTAACCTGGCAGTAAAAATCTTCATTAAACAGGAATATATTATTCTTAAGAATAATCTCTATACGTTGAACCAAAAATTTAGAATGTGGAGATAATTCATCATTATCATCTAGAAAGAGAGCCTTTATTGTCTGTATTGTATCATCCGTATAAAGGGCTTCAATGTCCAATGTGATCATCCATTGTTTTTCTGGATCAAAAGGAATGTTCTCTATCTTGTGGATCATGTCTGTAGTATCCTTAACATATGACTTTTGTTTAAGGACCAAAGGTTGAAGAAAACGATCAACATATTGACCTAATGGTTCTGTCAATGAGTTAATACTCTAAATAATAGGACGCATAGGAGGATAAAAAATGTTCTCGTGTACTTAAGGAAGTCCGTACATCGCTGGTATGTTCGATTTTCTGTAATGAGAAACATTGTCTAATAATATATGCATTCTCTTCTTGTAATTGACTGTGTCTAGAATCACAATGCTTCCTCCTTTGTCTCCGGGTTTTATTGTGATCTCAATACTCTGTTCTAAATCATGAAGGGCACTACGCTGTTGGTACGATAAGTTATTTTCTGCCCAATGTTTCTTTTTTAGGAGGTCATCTAAGCCCTTATCAATAACTTTTTCAAACGTTTCGATTTCCTTCCCTACCATGTGTCTTGAAGGTGTCCATGTAGATTTTGGTTTGAGGCCTGATTTATTTTCAGATAGGGCCTTTTCTTTACCAAAGAAAGATTTGTTAAGCCTAATCTTTCTAAAGAGATCTCTAATGTCTCTTTCAGTATCAAAAATATTAATAGGGGTAACAATCGCAAAGCTTAATCCTTTACCTAATGTTATTTCTTTCTCTTTGGTTAATGTTCTGCTAGAAAGATTGATGATGGGGGCTTTTTTACCATTAAATCCCAATTCTTTTGTCTCCTTGTTCTCATGTACGGTTTTCGCAGGCCCTGGATCTGAAAATGGAAATTTGCCCTCCCTCTTCCTCTGGAATTGTGCACAAATTTCGGCTGGCTTTGTTCTAAAAAAGTTAAATTGTCTCTGTTTGGTCTGGGGTTTGGCTCTCTATCTCTTTCTGAGCGTGAGTCCTGACCGGTTTCTATTTCGGAATCGGAACTAGTGTACGATGTGTCGGAAAATATGACGTGCTTTTTCGGGACATGTTTCCTTTTATGTTGCCAGTTTCCCATGTTTTTGCTCTCGACTATCGGTCTGTCACAATAGTCCTTTTGTAAATATGGATACACATGTTCTACACTGTATTTATTAACATCCTTTCTAAATTTATTGTTTTTTTTGTTCATTAGATATTCCTTATAACCCTTTAGATCATCCTGAATCTCATCTAATTTATGTTTAGTGTCTTCTAAAGCTGTATTCTCTTAAAGTTGCGACTCTAAGATATCTATTTCATGTTTTTCTATAATTAATACTTCATGGGCTGTTTCGATTATAAGGAGCATCCAGTCGGGCTACATTTATTTGCGATGAATGTCCATTTCTCAATACATTTTTCATGTTTAATGAACAGACCAGGCTAATTGGTCACCTGTAGTCCTTTCGGGATGATACCCTTTTAGCAATATTCGATTAAAAAGTCGGCATGGAGTTCTGTCCGTATGACTTTTTTCTTAAGATTCCAAAGATTTTTCCATTTCTCTTCATCACTGTTACACATCGTAATTGTGCTAATATTTTTCGAAGAAGCATCGATTATCTTATTGTATTGGCCTTCCGAAAAACCAAACATTTTTAGAATGTCCATGGTCGAGGACAACTAGAATGGAGAAACGTTTCTCAAAATTACTCCCCACCTAACAAGCTGTGCTCAGAGAAAGTGCAGTCCAAGAGAGTTACCCTTTATACAGAAAAGGGACAGGGTATATAAACCAAGAACAGGGGTGCTTCCCTTTCTTTTGAAGATGACAAAATGCATAAATATGCACCTCTCATGTTGAACAAAGAAACTACAATTTTTTTCACAAAATGAATGGCTTTTTTTTTATTTTTCGAAGAAATTTGAAAGGAATTGCCTTGTGTTCACCCATTAATGCATTTTATTTGTATTTTCTAAGGGCTATATTGTCTCCAGATACAGTGGACCTATCAGTATATTCTCTGCTGAGGGAACATATATTACAACCTATCTTTGTTCAACATTACAGGTGCATAATTATGCATTTTTGTGATTTAAAAAAATATATATATATATTTTTTATCTTCAAAAGAAAAGGAGTACCCCTTTCTTGGTTTATATACCCTGACCCTCTTCTGTATAAAATGGTAACTCGCTTGAGATTGCACTTAATTCTGGCAACCCCACTTGTCCCTGCTCTTTTGTCCACAGCACCAGGGTGTCAAATAAAAGCGTGGCTCGTTTTGGACTCGAGGTTCAAAGAGGCTCTTGAGTTGAGACAGTGCCAGGCATGTGGCTCAAGCCTGGCTCGAGCCTTTAGTGGGTCACCCACCTCTCCTGTAGATATTACAGCTAGGCCTGGGCGGTGAACTTCGCTCTGTTCGCGGAGTTTGCAGAGTTTTCTGCAGTCCGCGGAGCTCGAGTTTTTTCCCCGCTCGCAATCGCGAACAGTAGGTTCGCAATCGCGAACAGTAAGTTTGCGAGCGCGAGCTGCCGCTTGGGTAGAATTTCTACCCGAGCGGCAGGAATACCTGCACAAACTGCAGTTCGCACTGCACTCCGCCACTCGCAGAACTTCGCAGAGTATTTTTGTAACTTCGCGGAGTTCCGCATAGCAAAACTCCGCGAACTACGCCCAGGCCTAATTACAGCACTCCTTTAGATAATCATGGATAACAGAAATATCTCACTGTGTTAATCGTGATGCAAAAGGGAGGTTTCTGATTAGCTGCCAGCAAGTAAGAGGAAAGCACTAGGCTGGTAGCAACAGTGCTAGAACCACCATTTCGGAACAAATTACATATGTGCCGGATGAAATCACATGGTTGTGCAAACATCAACCACATACTTGGAATAACGACACATGTGTGGCACAATTGCACAAGCATGCAAACATAAAATGCATATGCACTATTATGGCATCTGTGAAGAAGCAGATCCAACACTTTCTTATTGCAAGCAGGATGACTGCAGGGTAAGGCAAAACAAAGTTACAATGCCAGAATTGGCCAAATAAGCCAATGACAATGATATTGTCAATGAATATGACAATCTATTTAGATATCTATATGCTAGTATGCCCGTCAGCACAGAAGGTATCATCAGAGAGTTAATACGGTCATTACGGTACCAAGGGACACAGAGGTCCTCAAAAATATACAGATTAAGTGAACCCAAAATATATGTCAATGTACTCCTAGATGACCTTTGTAAGAAATATCCTGCAATAGGCAGAAATCCATCCCTGACTTGAGACTGTAACTATGGGAGAAGGTGCAAACTGTGGTGGACATTGCAACAGTGGTTGTAATCCATGGAATGAAGTAGGAAGCCGAAAGCACATTAGAACAAGCTAATGCCGGGACATCATTATACTTATTCAATATAGCACACTTTGTAATCATTAAAACGTGTGACTATTGCAAGCTTTTTATTTTTCTGAGGAGACTTTTTTGGCAGCACTTTGCAGCTGAAAGATATCAATTCAGCTACAGGAGATCTTCAAGCAGGGCAGCAGCTGTACTGCCACCACTTACCAGTTAGCCCTGTTCCCTGTATTGAGCCCCTCCCACCAGTGCAAGGATTGACTCATCCACTGCTGTAGCTGACCAGCCCACCTTGCTGTTGTAGTAAGCCCTACTACAACTATGTCCTGCCTATATACCCAATTACATTGATGCAATTGTTTCCCCAGCACATCTAAACTGGTGACATTGGAAGAGCAACAGGCTTTAGTAATCTCCTCCATTCATCTCCTTCTTCAATATATCCCACCCTGGAACATTCAGGGCCATATTATGTATGCAGCACATTTTCCTGGTAAGCGCTCGGAGCACCTAACAGTAAAATGTGCTGCATTATAGTGAATGAGCAGCCCCCAGGGCAGCCACGAACTTGCACTGCCCTGGGGACAGCGCATTCAGGTGAAAAACAGAACGTCTGCTCTGAATCCGCTTTGTGTTTCACATTCAGGGATTAGAGATCCCCTTGCAGGCGGGTGCTGTGAGTAACTGCAACCACCTCCAATGGGATGTCTGGGGGTCCATGGAACCCATTTTTCCCCTCCAGAGGGCTTCCATCAGGGGGCACACTGACAGTGCAGCACCTTTTATGTGGCGCACTGTTAGTGTGCCTCCTGATAGCTACTTTGCCTCTGCGCTCGTGTCTGTAATACGGCATGGGAACAGAGGCAAAGGGATTCCCTCATTTACATAGGGCTATGCCCTCATGCAAATGAGGTAGCGCCGTCTGATGATAGCGCTGGCACTTTAAGTGCTATCGGTATTGCAGAAGGGGATGCACAAGCATCTGTGGCCCCTTCTGTAATGCCAAAGTGCCCCAGAGGGGGGTGCAAAGCGGATGCAAACACCCATTGCGCCCTGAGGCACTCCGGTAATACAGCCTCTGGAGGAGAAACTCCCCAAAATTAATTGTGTGAATTTAGGAAACTTCAGCTGATTTCATTAAGGATTCCTTTTCCAAAAAGTGCTAAACTTAGTGTGCACAATACAAAATTCACTCAACACTATTTAATATACACATGTAAATGTAATATGCTATAGGAAATAGAATTGAGAAATTACAGTGGAGAGAGGCTTTCATTTTAATGTATGCTCTGTTAGAGTTCGCAAAGACTCATATAATCTAAGCCCTAATGCATACATGGATTTTTGTGGAGAATCTCTAGCTTACACTTGGTAGCCTGATACAAGCAGAAAGTCTTTTCATAGAGAACTTTGCATGTGATACATGCAAAGCAAAACAAGCACAACATTACAAATAACAGTAAAGAAGTGACATCACAAACTCTAAAGATCAAAATGACACAAAGTGAAGTAACCTAAATATAATGCGCGGATCAAGAGTTATATAAAATGAACATGGATGCTTTTTGAATAACAAGATTTTGGGATTTAATGGTTTACATTTAACAAAATTCTGATTATGATTTTCACAGTCATTACTTTACCTAATAGTGTAGCTTTTGCAAAGAGCATTGCTGGTATGTTGATTAGGTTGGATTAGGGGTTGGATTCAATGCACTTAGTGAATACCATTACCAAGGGATGGGTCATTTACCAGGTGTGGTAAAAATCTCCTATTCAGAGTTTCACTGGGGAAAATGGAGAATAGACTGCAGAATTGGTTTTGATATTAATTATAATATGTGTTACATTTATTTGCACATTTCCCCTTGCAGATCTTAAGGTTCTTGCTGGCAGAATCTGTCTTGGGAACATTGCAACACTGTGGCAGTTACCACACACCTCGAAATTCTGATCCCTATGCAAATTCGTATTTGTGCAGGAATTGGAATTCACACTGTGGCTCATAATCAAGGCATCTGACACTTAAAACCAGTTTCATTCACTTGTACAAGCCAATGTTTTCCTTAAATGATAGCTACTTTTGACTATGTGAAGAGCTATAAGACTGGTCTGTAACATTTATCCTTTTTTTTTTTTAACAGAGTTTTATATAGCGTGAACTTGACCCGAATCGGGTATCAGAGCGCTTTAAATAGCACCAGTTGCACTACATGAGGACACAAAAGTTCTCAAATTTTCAAGGAAGGGTCCTTAGACACCAGCCAACATGTTCAAGAAGGAAAATAGCTTTTCAGCACTCCCAGTTAGCTCTAAAGCCAACATCCCAGTTGCAACTAACTTTATGATTTTCTTTCAGGCCACTGTCTATGTCCTTGGTGTCTTCACAGTCTCAGGAATAAAGATCCAGAGCAGAGTCTTCTCCAACCCAGGAATTGGACCCTCTTTTTTTTGTATGGTAGCTAGAGTATTACTTTCCTAGTACCTCCTTAATGGAGGTCCATAGATTCAGGATCTGAATCCATAGATTCAGGATTCAACTGAAGTTGGCATCTACAGTCCTTCACCAGGCAGAGAGATATCTTACATCAGGTATTGATCATGTCTGTCCTTCTATCCCAAGCAGTGCCCTGACTAGAAATTGGCTGAGCTGCAATTTTTAAAGGAACAACTTTACTGTAATTGCCCTCAAACTAGACTAAAGTTCTTGAAATGTCCCAACACAGGTTTTGCCACACTGTCTCAAAGTGTGGAAAACGTATCCCAGAGTTGTATGTGCTACCGAAGTCTTAAATGACTGGTTAGAGATTTATTGTGATTTTCCTTGCTCTCTGACCAAACTTCTCCTGAAACCAATCCACAATGATCATCACAGGATCAAAGAAAACCCCACCCCTCTTATGCTAATTTGCTCCAATCCTTTCTGATGAGAGGCTTCTCTGCATCAAGAAGACAAATGCGATGGATCACCCTTGACAGGTATATTTGACAGGAAGGTCATTAATCTCAGCAGCCTTTTAATAGTGTCACATAGTCAGCTTCCTTCCATAAGGAGATATGATCAACAGGGTTTTGTCAAGCAGCATTAAGTTTAAGCTACCACTACAGACACACCTAATCAAAGACAGAAATGTGACTAAGGTATGAAAAAGTTGATTACAATAATAAAATCCATCAACATATTTTTATTTTGCTTTAATTATTTGTGCTGCAACGATTACATTTCTAGCTATTTTTTAACTGGCTTTAGTGTAAAATAGGTTTTAACAACCTATGTACTTTTGACTATTGGTAGCCTCACAATCTTGTTTTCCTTCCCGATCACCACTGCATTAGAACTTGCTGTATTCTCTGGGTTGGGACTTCATCCCACAGCTTTCCTGGCTGTCAAAAGCTGCAAGTAAAGTTCAGGAGCACTAAAATTACATTGGAAGCGTCCTGCAGTGCGGAACGCACGGGCCGTGCCCTGGTGTGTGTCTGGGCAAGACCTGGCCAAGACCGGGCCAGTCTGCACCCGTCTACCGGGTGAATGACGCTGGGCCCACTCTCTTGGCCCCAGATTTTCTGCACCTCACTCCAAGGTCATGCTTAGGTTAAGGTAGGTCTTTTATTTCTTTTCAGCACTTCCTTATAGCTCAAAATGGGAAAGAGGAACCTCGCAGCCTGATGGAAACCTGGAGATAACGGAGCTTGCAACTCTGCTCCAATCACTTCTTATCTTACTTCTGCTATTGCTGCCATTTCAATAGAATGAGAGATTGTGGAAAGCTGCATCAACGCAGTTCAAAAGTTATTTGACACCAACGACCCCCCAGGGCTGCTGACACCACACAGGTGGCTACCACCTCTCCGCCCATAGACGCCAACTTAGAAGTCGCTACAAATTCTCATCCAATAGGCATAGCAGAGCTGACTGTTGCCCCTAATCCTAGTATTATTCATGATTCTCATTTAAACTACTCCATCACTAGTATAAATAATGTTCCACCTCAGGCTATAAAGTCTTTACCAGCTAAGAGAACGACAAAAAACAGAAAGATTCTATAGGTGCTAAGAAACCCTCATGAAGCCTGAAGCTCCCCCGCTTAATAATGACGTTATTTTAAGAGCAGATATCAAGGCTATGCTACAAGCGGTCTGTAAACTCTTTTTTGTGTAACCTGGGGACTTTTTTGACAGACTTCAGATGTGATGTCTTTTCTAGATTAAGACCTTGGGGGAGAAAATGCAAGTGCTCCTGGATCAATGGCAAAATCCGCTGAAAGCTTTTTAAGTTATATCCCAGCCTCAGCCTGCACACCAGATTGGCTCAACTTCACACAGTCTCCTTTTGGGCCACCAAATTCGCAGCCCATAAACCAGTCTCAGATCAATCCCCACACCGTGTATGTTGCATCTACATACTCCCAGCCTTGTAATCCATCTGTACCTACAATAGGGAATGGCTATTGGGACAGATTAAATCTAAGGGGCAATATGGCCCTTCGTATGGAGCATGAGAATCTGTATAACTTCCACCTGACTGCATTCTGTATGTTATTATATTTGAAGGTGTCCCCCTAATACGGAGGGAGTGCATGAGGAATGGCATGGTTTAAAAAATAAGGTTGCTCATTGGTGTAAAGCAAACTCTGGTTGGCCAACTAACTTCGCAGATGAAATCATCATGGTCAGAAGGATGGAGTGGCTGGGGTATTCTTCCAAGACTTCCAAAGGTGATTGCATTGTGATGACGTTCAAAAACCCTCTCTTGGTTAGCCATCTATTATGGAGACTGGACCGCATCACGAAAGGTTCAGGCTTGATTCGTGAATTGCCTTTGGGTTTCTTTCATCACTCTTCTACAATCAGACCCTTGGTTCATAAGCCCCCAGGTCATAGTCACACCCCTGCTGTGCCTTTTGTCTATGAGAATCGCTTTGCAGCACTCGCTGGCATCTCAAATGTAGACTGACTGGATGAGCCTTTGTCCTCTTCACCTACTAATGCCAGACCTGATTTATATGATGGAACATTGCAGGCCTAAGCAACAAATTGGACAATAATGACTAATTGGAAATGATCAAGGAGTCAAAGATAGTTTGCTGTCAGGAGACTTGGGCTCTTAAGGACATAAACATAGATGTTTTTCAAACCTTTTTTTTATCTGCTTTCCCTTCCCTATCAGGCAGACTAAAATGGGGCTGGGGGTCCTTATTTCTTTAAGGAATGGTAACCTGAAAGTAGAAATGTGCCCAAATCTTGCATTTGCTAAGCCTGGGGTCATGGATGTTTTATTAATCAACTATTATTGTAATCACTATGCAAATCATCCCATTGACCTGATGAGGGAGTTGGACCGATTTATATTGGACTATGGCATTAGATACCTGGATTAGGGGCTATTCTCTGGATGGGTGTGTTCAATATCTCCTCCTGCCCTCTGAGACTCGACTGGGCTTGTGGGGTCACCCACTGCCAAGAGGAAAATCTAACTCACTTTGTACACATCCTGTATGGAACTGTTTTAAATGAGAGTATAATGAAAAATAATCTTCTTTTTAGTTTTGATGTTTTCAAAGAAGGTGAACCCGGTCTGCTAACTTTTAATGGAAAACACAAGGGTTCCATAATTGGCTTTATTCTGCTTTCTCCACATATTGGCCTGTACACATCTTATGTCTTCTCCACTAATATAAGTGACAATAACCCAATGTTATTGTCTTAACATGTCCCTCACCAAAACAAAAAACGTGCAATTGTTCCTTTGCTCTTGAGTATGCCACAAACAAAGGTATCCGCCTTAAATGGGAAAAAGTTGATCATAGTCAATTTTTGTCAACTTTAGTTTCCCAGAAGCAAGTGGACGTTATGACATGTTTATCTGACGATGCAAAAGTTGAGGATGTTTGGGGAGTTTTGATGATTTCTGCAAATTTGCATCCATCTTGTTGGTTATTCAATTAAAAACAAAAGGGACCAAACCCTTTTAAATGGCTCAAATCAACTTGTAGCAAAGCACTAAAACAGTTGAAAGAGACCCTAAAACCTCCCATCATCATATGGAGAAGGTTAGATTTCTCAAGTCCCACTATAAAGCCATCATATAATCTAGAAAATATGAGGTAAGGAAACAGGCTTGGGATGACCTGTAAGCGACCTCTGCCCATAGGGACTCTAGGGCTTTTTGTGAAGTCATTAATAGGCCCTATTTGATAGACGCCAATCAACCAAAAATGGAATGTCATATCCCTGCTGAGGAATGGGGTTGTCTTTTTTCCAGAATTTTTAGCAAAGATCAGTCACCACATTCCATGATGGAAATTCCGACCCCATTGTTTGCTGAAGCCCTCAACTTAAGTAACTCCATTGAAGTCAGCGCTGTGTTCAGAGCAATTTTAAAATCCTCTGTTGGGAAGGCACCTGGGCCAGATGGGGTGCCCATTGACATATTCAGACAGACCCCTTCTTTTTGGGCTTCTCTGTTAGCAAACACTTTTCATGCTGTAGTTAGAGGCAACAACCATAGCACCTGGAAGGAGTCTCCTATAGTCCTTATTTTCAACAAAAGAAATAGAAACAATACCTCATGTCACAGAGCTATCTCCCTATTGGATTCTTCTGTTAAGATCCTAGGGCAGGTAGTCCATGAAAGACTGGAAGACTGGGCAGCAGATATTAAGTTCTTCTCTGAGGCACAACACAGCTTCCGCACGGGGTAGGAACTGTCGAGCAAACATTGAATCTCCTTTTGATCTTGGGGAAATATGTCCATGCCAGGGGTAGGGCCCTCCACATGGCCTTCATGGACCTCTCAAGCACCTTCGATCTGGTGAACAGGGGCATATTATGGTTCATGATATGAAACGGAGTGATTGACCCTGCTTTGATTGAACATTTAAATGTCTGCACTGTGGAACAATTGTCCAGGTTCGTTTTGATACAAATGGCGAATGTACCCTCCCCTCTTTGTTAATAAGGGCGTAAGACAAGGATGCATTTTAGCTCCCTTTTTATTTCTTTTTTATATAAACGTCCTTGAGTCAGAGCTGGTCACTAAAGCAAAAGACTTCCCTAGAGTTGGGAACTGCACCATCCCTGTCTTAATTTACGCAAATAATGCAGTTCTAATAGTGTGCACAAATGCAAAAAGAACAATTGATGGACAGAATGCAGAACAATGTCATACATTCACCCCAGTACAGCGATCTGGGCCTAAATCCATCGTTTTTTGCTCACCATGCCATTCCAGTTTGAACCCAGCCATATGCAAATCAGTCTTGACCCTCTACCTCATGGGAACAGTCCAGCCCGAACTGCCAAGCCAGGTCCTTCCTGGACAGGAAACAAGCATCCTAGGACCGGTTTCGGGGTTTCACCCCTCATCAGCCAGGATAGCTTGACTCCAGTGGCATGGAGAGCACAGGACCCACGTCTGGGCATACCCGTCCCACTCGGGGTGACAAATTCAAAAAGAACAATTGATGGACAGAATGCAGAACAATGTCATACATTCACCCCAGTACAGAGATCTGGGCCTAAATCCATTGTTTTTTTGCTCACCATGCCATTCCAGTTTGAACCCAGCCATATGCAAATCAGTCTTGACCCTGTGCCTCATGGGAAAAGTCCAGCCCGAACTGCCAAGCCAGGTCCTCCCTGGACAGGAAACAAGCATCCTAGGACCGGACATGGGTCCCTTGCTCACTTTGCATATAGCTGTGTCTGAACTGGGGTGGCAAAGTGAGCTAAAGAATGATGATGGATTCAACCCAAATCTGTGACTGGGGTGAGTGTTTGAAAAGTTTCAGCACTCCGTCCATCATCTCCTTGTGTTTGCTTTGTTCGCCCTAAGTTGGCAGGGTATGCACAGACATGGGTCCCTTGCTCACTTTGCCACTGGATTCAAGCTAGCCTGGCTGATGAGGGCTGTTAGCCCGAAACCGGTCCCAGGATGCTTGTTTCCGGTCCAGGGAAGACATGGCTTGGCAGTTCGGGCTGGACTGTTCCCATGAGGCACAGGGTCAAGACTGATTTGCATATAGCTGTGTCTGAACTGGGGTGGCAAAGTGAGCTAAAGAATGATGATAGATTCAACCCAGATCTGTGACTGGGGGTGAGTGTTTGAAAAGTTTCAGCAATCCGTCCATCATCTCCTTGTGTTTGCTTTGTTCGCCCTAAGTTGGCAGGGTGTTTGCTAAAAGCGCGCACAGCCAATAGTCTCCAACTCCTTTTAGAAATTTGTAAAAATTTTATGGGAGAGTTAAACTTAAAAATCAGCCACCAGAAATCACACATAATGGTAAGTGGTCCTAAAAAGACTCACTCATGCCTTCACCATTTAGATGGGATAGCCATTTCAAAAGTAAACAGTTTAAATATCCTGGGGTTTTGTTGACAGCTTATTTGAGCTGGGAAAACCTCTTGACCCAGAGAGCCATAGACACAAGGGCCCATAGACACAATCTTCAGGTTCTCTAAGAAACTTGGGCATAAGCCTATCACGGTATTAATCACTCTCTATAAGAGTAAATGTCTGGCTGTTGGGATCTATGGGGCCAGTAAATGGGGTTATACTTCACCTGGCTGTCTTCAAACGACAGGAAACACATTTTTGTGTATGTTGTTAGCTATACTTAGGAGCACGGCCAGCCTTATTGTGTTCAGGAAGCTGGCCTCCCTTTTTTGGGAGAACAAATTTCTGGTCGCCCCATTGTTAGTTTGGCTCAAGAGTTGGTCTTCGTCTCACACCTCATTCACATGAACAATAATTGAAGACTGTTTAAGACAAGACCACGCTAGCTTATGTCAAAAATACCTTTTCTGATCTTGGTTGGCCAAACCTTTTTTATTCTCCAAGCGAAATATCTAGCAGTTCAAAAGTTATGCAACGTCCCTTTTTCTTCTCTATTAAAACCAAGCTAGATTTGCAAAACAGAAAGCCATGACCACAATCTCTCGATATTTTGACCTAAAGCAAGTAGTGGGAGTGGAACCATTTCTTATGTGGGATTAGAATACAGATTTTATCTGATGCGTTTCAGATTAAGCACCTTGCGCTTTTTGTTAGCTCACCCACAGCATTCATAGTTTCCTACTCTACCTCTCTGTCTTTCTGGCAGCACTTCTAAACAGACACTGGTGCACTTTATCTTTTTTGTGGGATTTATGTCCACCAGAGTTCACAATTCGTGTGCCCTTTGTTACGTACCGTTGGCTAAAGATCTTTTAAAGTATGCCTGCAACACCTTCAACTCTTAGATTCAGAATTATGTTGCTCAGCTGTTATACAATATGTTCAACAAGTCTTTTTTATGAGAAGATATGCGAACTACAGTAACCCTTAAGAAAACATGAAATTAAATTTTTAAAGTTAGTCTAGAGCTTATACATACAAACTGTACATTGATTGTTTTTTAACCTGTTTAAACTGAGCTTTATTGATTGGGAGATCATGGCCGCATTGGTGCTATCCTAGATGCTCTACATTTCTTTACTTTTGGGTCATTCCAGAAGGTGTCCAGTGACACTATGGGCATTTTTCAGGCAAGCCAGTCCCGATGCTTGCATCAAATTCTGAGCTGGATAAATAGAAGAGTGCATTTCTACATAGGTATGGAACAGACACTGGCAGGAAGGCAAAAGGTTGCTAGGGATTTCAACTTATTTTCCTGCTTTCCTCGTGTAGTAGGTGCAATTGATTGCACTCATATGGCACTTCAGCCACCTCACCACAGTTACCAATATCTTCTGCAACACATACCACTAGTGCTCCATTAACTTGCAGGGTGTGTGTGATGCCAGTGGCTTCTTTATAGATGAGTATGTAGTGTTCCTAAGCAGTATACATGACAGCTTCATATTCTGCAGGTCACCTCTTTCCCGGAGGCTGGAAATGGGAGAATTTGGCAACATGTGGTTTCTGGGTAAGTACTCAAGCACCATACAAGGTTGGTATGTATAAATGTTGTTTGAATATACTCAACCACTACAAATAACTAATTCTCATAACACATACATGACCCCAACAGACACTGCATATACAATGCCATACATTCTGAACTGATGCAAGAGGGACATGTACAAATATTTCCTCATTTTCCTCCTCAGGGGATGCTGCATATGCACTCTTTCCTCATCTCCTCACACCATACAGAAGCGCAATCACTGTACCTCAGTATAGATGCAATAGGGAACATATTCGTACATGAGCCATCATAGAGTGCACTTTTGGTCTCCTAAAGTTGCTATTCTGATGCGGGGATGCTGCAGAACTCCACTGAAGTTGTGTGCAAGAAAATAGTAGCCTGTTGTGTCTTGCACAACATTGCAGTACCTCAAGGCTTACACACACCTCAGGACTCTCACCAAGTCATGAATCCAGGGCTCTCACCAAGTCATGAATACAGGGAACTGGGGCATTGTCCCAAACAGAGGACAGGGTATGCAGATACGTGACTAGCTGGTTGACACTTTTTTTGCTTGAGCCACCAGTTGTGTTACAACCTTTATGTGGTTTTACAGTCTGATGACAGTGATCATTGGTGAAGATTTAACACTCTGTTCACAAATTCCATCTTGAGACTACTCTTTAAGCCATACATAATGTTTGAAAACAACAGCTGCTGTCAAGAATCAAAAGATAGGCCATGCAACACATTTCTTGCATATGATACTAATTAGTGGGGGCAAAGTCTCAAAGGACTCCATTGCCCTAGGGCAGTAAATGTCACTGTACCCTTGAGATCTCCATGGACAATGGACATCCAAAAATGTGCCTGCACCAAGTGCCACAATGAGTCTTGTCTATGCATAGGGAGAGTGAGGATTGCATTGTGTACAAGATGGAAAGGTACAGGTATATGACAAATAGATGAGATTATAAATATTGATAAAAGGTGTAATCTTTTGAAACTTTGGTTACACATTCTACAAACAATCATGCCTTCAACATGATTTATATGTGCCATGTTGTGTGGCAACCTGTACATTTTACAATGGCCCTTACTAACATGTGTTACCTGGGGTACAGGCAGTGATGACAACTTATTGGTCCACTCACTGTACATTTTAGGGACAACTAAGGATCAAAATGTAACAGACTACGTACAGCAAATTACATTTTGAACTTAATGTCAGCACTGGAGACACAGGGGTCCATGGTGCAGACATAGTGAGGCTAGGAATGTTTAGAAATTTAGTGGGCATGGTCTTCTGTTTACCAACATTGTATCATGATGGGTAGCATGATGCTAATGTGACATACTACACACTCATTAAATCTCCAAGTTGCATACGTGATGTACTCAGATAGAACTGAATGCATTATGTAAGTATCTGTGTGGAGTTGTGTTTAGGAATCGTGACATTAAACACATTTATGTACAGTTAGGGAACTATATATGGTATCTGTGAGTGCTGCTCCTTATGTGGTAGTGTAGCTATGTCTGTCATGTATACTCCATGGTGCAAGTGTACCTATGTAATGACCTGGATTGTCTGTGCTCAGAAAGGGACTCCTTCATGCACCAAAATAAAAAGTAGAAGCTTGATTGGATTTGGTTGTGTGTTGCAGAAAGCATCACACATACTAATAAAGTCTAATGTGCATCAATTAATATATGTAACTGTCTCATGTATACTTCTAGGAAGGATGATAAATAATTGACAAAGAGTGAATAACACTGTTGGAGATTTAAGTGGTGAACTTACATATTCTTTTTGTAATTTCCTATATGTCACTTACATCACATCCAGCTTTGATTTTATTTCAGATTCCATGTGAGGCTGAGTGGTTCACTGCCATTGACCTTTGCCAGGTGTTCTTCTCCATACCGTTGCAAGAGGAAAGTCAGTTCCTCTTTCAATTTCTTTCAAGATGCTGAGTCTCACAAAGGTATACGGAAAGTCCCTCTATCTTTAATCAGATCCTTAAAAAGAATCTGGAGTCCCAGATCATGCCCTGCAATTCAGTGCTGGTCCAGTATATTGACAAACCTCTGTTTGTGTCAGACACCCAAGAAGCTTCCAAGACAGACACTATTGAGTTGTTGAACCACTTGGCTGAGAATCGACATAAAGTGTCTCCCAAAGAGTTGCAGTATTGTTTTAGAGAAGTCCTGTATAACCACATTGTGAAAAGTGCAAGCAAGGCATCCCAGGAAAGAATCTCTGCAATCATGCAAATGGATCCACCAATGATAAAGATGTGTCTGGGAATGGTGGGCTACTGTCGCCAGTGGATACCCAATCTTTCCCTTGTGGTAAAGGCTGACACACACAAGATGTGTCTGATCCGGTACCTTGGGATAACAATTGTTTGGTTGCCTTCCTAGAGTTGAATGAAAGTCTATGCTAAGCCCCGGCACTTGGAATGCCTGATTACAATAAGCATTTTTCGCTTTTCTGCAGTGAGAGGGAGGCCTGCGCTCTCTCAGTGCTTACACAGAATCATGGAGGGGACCATATTTCAGTTGCTCACTTCTCAGTCACATTAGACCCAGTTACTGTGGTGTTGCCCAAATGTCTCAAATCTGTGGCAGCGACAGCTGTCAGCATAGAGAGGTGTGAGAGTATTGTGATGGATCACCCCTAACTGTCTATGTTCCTCATTCGATGAAAATTTTGTTGCCCAGGATACATACACAGCATCTTACAAACAGTTGCCTCTTGAAGTACGAGCAGGTCATACATGGCTGAAAATGTAACGTTGAAGCGCTGTGCTGTTCTAAGCCCTACTACCCAGTTGTTCCTTCCTGAGAATGATACTAATGATGGTGAGGTGCAGCATGTCTGTCTCAATGCTACTGAACTAATGACTTGGGATGGACAGAGTACGCGGAGTCCCACTATGCAGAACTTTGCAGAGTCACAAAAAAACTTCTCTGCGCTGTGTGGAGTTCTGCGTTCGGACGGGGGTTGCCGGCACGCCCGTTCGTGAGCGTTGGGAATGAGGAGTGCATCTGTGTGCTCCAAAATCACGTGAGAACTGCACTACGTGGTCCTGAAGTGTGCTCACGTTCGAAATCATGCATGAACAGCACCACTCGGTGTGCATGGGCGCAGCTATCTTGTTTTTCTGCTCTCTGTTATGGTGCTGGGCCTAATTTTTTATCTCTTGTTAATCTTTGTCATCCTACTCCTATATTACTTTTCTACCCCTAATTTTTACTTTTTACAATAGTGTGCATCTTTGTGTTTGTATATTTTATGTTTTTGTTTAAATTTTTCTGTGTTTTTCTGCCTTTAGTACTTTATTTCACCTTCTTTCCTTCTTTCTTTCTTCTTTACTTTCCCTTCCTTTCCCTTCTTAGTTTATTTCCCCACCCATCACCATGACAGAGGGGTGTCTTCCATGCGGGAGGCGCCACCACCCAGGTGTGTAGCCCCGGGTGATCTTTGCAGAGGAGGAGGTGGCAGCACTAGTTTTTTTTGTGCAGCACCACCTCCCCTCTATGCTGGCAGCAGGCAGCACGCAGCAGGCCCGGTAGTGGCTACTACCAGCTGGAGCATCGGCGGCACTGGGGGATGGTGCTCTTGGGTGTGCAGTAGACCAGCGAGGTTCAGTGCACCGCCCAGCAGCTGAGGCACTGCTGGGCTGACATTCTCGACCAGGAGCAGGACCCGCTTGACCTGCTAGGCTTTGAGATTCCGGTGCTCGGTGAGTATTAATTAATTATTTATTGTGTTTCAATCAATCAATCAATCAATCAATCAATCAATCAGGGTTTTGTAAAGCGTGCTACTCACCCATTAGGGTCTGAAGGCACTGGGGGGGGTGCAGCTCCGTTGGGGTCATTCGAAGAGCCAGGTCTTGAGGTCTTTCTTGAATTGGTCCAGTGTGGGGCTTCGCTAGAGGTGGAGGGGGAGCTTGTTCCATGTCTTGGCTGCAATGTAGGAGGAGGACCTTCCACCCGATCTGTTCCTGTAGAAGCATGGGAAGGTGGCTAGGAAAAGGTTGGCTGATCGTAGGTTTCTCTTTGGTGCATGTGAGGAGATGCGGTTGTTGAGGTTTTGAGGTCCGATGTTGTGGAGGGCCTTGGATGTGTGTGTGAGCAGCTTTAAAGTTATCCTTCTTTCGACGGGGAGCCAGTGGAGGTCGCAGAGGTGTTGGGTAATGTGGTTGTGCCTTGGGATGTCGAGGATTAGTCTGGCTGCGGCATTCTTGATGGTCTGGAATTTGTGGAGGAATTTCTTGTTGATTCCAACATAGAGGGATTTACCATAGTCTAATCTGCTGGTGATGAGGGCATGAGTGACCATTTTCCTGGAGTCAGTGGGTATCCATTTGAATGATTTACATAGTATGTGGAGTGTGGTGAAGCATGCGGAGGAGACGGCATTGATCTGGCATTCATAGTGAGTGATGAGTCCAGTATGATGCTGAGGTTGTGTGCATGGTCTGTCGGGGTGGGTGGGTTTCTGAGGGCGGGGGGCAACCAGGTGTCATCCCATGCTGAGGGGGTGGTACCAAAGATGAGGACTTCTCTTTTCTCTGAGTTGAGTTTCAAGCAGCTGTTCTTCATCCATGGTTGCGACGGCTTTCATCCCTTCTTGGAATTTGAGCCTGGTGATGTTAGCTTCCTTGGTGAGGGAGAGGAGGAGTTGGGTATCATCGGTGTAGGAGATGATGTTGAGCCCATGTTTTCAGGCGATGGTTGTGAGGGGGGCCATGTAGACGTTGAAGAGGGTGGGGCTGAGGGAGGATCCTTGGGGTACTCTGCATCTGGCCTCTGTGGTTCCGAGAGGAAGGGCAGGAGTCTTATTCTCTGTGTTCTGCCAGTGAGAAATTAGCATATCCAGTCTAGGGCCTTTCCTTTGATGCCGGTGTAGTGGAGTCTGGTGGCTAGTGTGCGGTGGGAGACGGTGTTGAAGGTTGCTGAAATGTCCAGGAGGATGAGGGCCACTGTTTGGCCTTGGTCGAGGAGAGCGAGGATGTTGCCTCTGGTGGCGAGGAGGGCGGTCTCGTGCTGTGATTGTTGCAGAATCTGGATTGGGAGGTGTCTAGGATGTTGTTGGCATCAATTAAGTGTGCTAGCTGAGTGTTGACGGCCTTCTCGATGACCTTGGCTGAGAAAGGAAGCAGCGAGATGGGCCTGAAATTCTTGAGGTCTGTCGGGTCTGCGGAGCGTTTCTTCAGGAGGGGATTGACTTCAGCATGCTTCCAGTCATCAGAAAAAGTGGCAGTCTTGAGGGAGCAGTTGATTGTCCGACGTAGTTAGGGTGTGATGGCAGTGGCGGCCCTGTGGAAGATGTGAGATGGGCAGGGGTCTGAAGGTGCTCCAGAGTGAATGCTCTTCATGGTCTTTATGGTGTCTTCTGAGTGGAGTCCACGTAAGTAGGGTCTGTTGAGTGGCGTCGCTGGAGGCAGGATTTGGGGTGGTGCAGAGGTCTTGGTCATCAAAGTTATCATAGATCGTCTTGATCTTGAGGTAAAAGAAGTAGCTGAGTCTGTTGCAGAGGTCTTGGGAGGGAGGGACGTCCGTTGTTTCGTTGTTGGGTTTGGCAAACTCCTGTATGATGGAGAAGAGTTCCTTGGTGTTGTGGGCGTTGGAGAGGATTCTGTCTTGGAGGAAATTCTTTTTTGTGGTTTTTATTAGTTGGTGGTGTACCGTGGTGGCAGTTTTGTAGGTGGTGCATGTCTCTAGAGTTTACTGTTTCTCCATGTATTTTCCAGCCACCGGCAGGAGCGCTTGGATTCTTGGAGAGCCGTGGTGAACCAGTTTGCTTTCTTGTTGTGTCGTCTTGTGGTCTTCTGGAGGGGGCAAGTGTGTTGGTACAGTTGGCGATCCATTGGTAGAGGTTGCTTGCCGGGGTGTTGCTGTCTGTCGTAGTGGGGAGTGGGGTGCAGGTGAGGGCGGAGATGAGGTCTTCCTCAGAGACTTTGTTCCAGAGTCTGCGTGGGGGCGGCGCGCATGCTTGTGAGCGGTGGGTTTTCTAAAAGAGAAATGGATGCAGTGGCGGTCCATCCAGAGCTGTTCTGTGGTGTGGCTGAAGGACATGCTGTTTCCTCCTGTGAAGACTGGGTAGAGGGTGTGTCCAGCTGTGTGGGTGGGGGTGAAGACAAGTTGCTTCAGTCCTATATTAGTGAGGTTCTCTAGGCGGTGGTGTTAGGGTCGTCGTGGTTGTCAAGGTGGAAGTTGAGGTCTCCGAATAGTATGTAGTCTGTGGAGGTGACAGTGTGGGGAGCGATGAGTTCAGCATTGGTATTGGTGAACGGGGCGCGGGTGCCGGGTGGTCTCTAGACAAGGGTTCCGCGGAGCATCGTTCTGGTGTTGGTCTGGATCTGGAAGTGGATGTGCTCCATGGAGGGTGAGACGTCATCTGAGTCGGTGGTTGTCGTGTGGAGGGAGCTTTTGTGTATGATGGCAAGGCCTCCTCCTGGGCGGGTGGGGTGGTCTTTCCTCAGGATCTTGTATCTGTCAGGAATGGTGGTTGCAAAGTCAGGTCTGGAGCTGGCATTGATCCAGATCTCTGTGAGGAAGGCAACATCGGGCATGTGTGTGTTGAGGAGGTCCCAGATTTCTGTGGCGTGTTTATGTAGTGAGCGTACGTTGATGAGGATACATTTCAGTGGTTTGTGTGCGCTGGCGTCCGGTGGGCTGGGGACTACTGCAGGGGTCCAGAGGTGGGTGAAGGTGAGGCGGCAGTGTTGGCAGGAGATCGGGCCTTTGGTGTTGTTTGTCATCGAGAGCTGGCAGTTGTTACATCCGGGGTTGAGAGCGTGGAGAGTGCTGGGGTGGTAGCTGTGGGGGGTCGGAGGACCAGAGTCCCTGGCACTGGTCATGGTCAGGCCACGGACAGGCGCAGACGGACTTGCCTTTGGTGCGCCAGGAGCGCGCCGGCAGAGTGGCCGCGCAGCGGCCACCATTAAACAGTGGTCGGGGGAGGGCGATCAGTTGGGATGCGGGAGTGACACGCTAGGGGGGAGGGGCCGCAGGGGCAGCAACTTCGGGGAGTGCAGGAAGAGGGAAGAGGTAGCGAGGATGGCAAAAAAGGAAAAGAGGCAAACAGAGAAAAAGGGGCAAAGAGAAAAAGAGGCAAAAAGAAAAGGCAAACAGAGCAAACAGAGAAAAAGGAGAAAAAGGAAAAGAGGAAAACAGAGGAAAAGGGGCAAAGAGAAAAAGAGGCTGGAGTACAAAAGGAAGAGAGGCAAACAGACGAAAAGAGGCAAAAAGAGAATTAAAGAGGCAAAGGGTGCACAGAACAGAGTGGAATAGCAGAAGAGCAGGATGCTCTTCCACTAGACCACCAGGGATGCGGCGCAGGCAGGAGCCTGCGGGTGGAGGAGGGCTTCGAACACCTACCAGAGAGGAGCTCGAGCTGGACCTTAAGGGCAGACCCTTAACGGTGGAGCTGCGTGGGGGGAGAGAAGTGACTCTGACTAGGAGGTCAGAGGTCTTGCTCTTCTTGCCGCGGAGTGGCCGGCATTAAGTAGGGGTTATGGGCAATCAGCTGTGAGGCATGAGTGACACACTGGGGGGAGGGGCCGCGGGGGCAACAGCGGTGGGGAGTGCAGGAAGAGGGAGCTAGGATGGCAAAAGAGGAAAAGAGGCAAACTAATTTAACAGTAGAATCTGAGTAGTTCAGTCGTGCTATTCTCAGACCCCTACTCACAAAATACCAGAGACGTCTGGAGTGGGTGGGCACAAACTCCGCCACAGCTGAGTAGGCGAGAAATCCTATTTATTGGCTGTTGGTTAATCAAGCTTGAAGGACACAGTGTTCCTAAAATTGTGCAAAACACCTTATCTTAGTTCCCTGGGAAAGCTCTTCTTTACAAAATGACTGAGGACGGAGATAGCGTAATAGTAGATCTACACCTCTCAGCCGGAGAAGAAGATGCAGATGCAATACACATTGCAGAGAACTTTAGAAATAGAGTCACCCTGAAACTGCTAGAGCATGGTTTAACACCTAGGGGTGGCATAGTTGTATTCGTGATTGAGGCACACGAATCAAACAGAACAGAGGTATTTTATTCGTGGGTTACATTCCCAGCAGCAAATGCAAGAACAAAAACATTTCACTCCTACACAGAAGGAGATGCACCAGCGGAATATTGTCTGTTTGAGGACATTGAGGTTCCGCTCACGTACCAGGAACACTTATACTGGTTTAAAGGCGCCCTACCCCATATAAGAAGAAGAGTAAGACTCGGCCCACTCAGAAGAGAAGGGGCAACATGGCCGATATTAGCAGCCTACACACCACATCCTGACATTGAAACAATGCCACCAGGAGACTTACTCACACAACACAAAGATTTAATTAAAATATACAGAAACTTGACGCAATTCGCAATGAGGACACTTACAGTCCAACCAGCGATAGTTGCATCTAATGGAACTCAAATTCAGGGTACAGCAAATAAAATTACACCACAAACATTATACGCGGTAATGGGTAAAATGCCCACAAAAAGTGAACAAATGTCATTCTGGGTAGCTCAGAAAATAACACAGCTAGGGGCAGTATTCCCGAATACTACCCCGTATGAAAAACACAGAATGCTAACAATCTGCTTGCCCATGGGAATAACACCACAAGTAGAGGATTGTACCACTTGGGGTACAGTCTTTGCTGCCATTTATACCAGAACACATGGTATCCCGTCATTAGCAGTAGTACCAGACGTATTGAGATAAATACAAAATGAGTACGGAGCAGAGCCTGCCCTAAACTTAGGGATGCAGTTACTAGGTAACTATGCCCAGGTATCAGCCTTAATATTAGCTAATATTAAAGGGGAAGCAGCTTCAGTGGCTATCTGCCAACGCCTAAGGGAGTTCAGTCCTTTAGAACAACAACACGAACTACCAAAAATAATTGAAACTGCATATGCAGAATTAGGCAGAGACAGTTTGGGTGGGAAAGCTTTAAAACCACAACTGATGGGCAGTCCTGAAAAGGACACTTCCAAGCAGATACCTACTTCTACAAAGAAGAAGTGGGACAATAAAAAACAACAAAAATTTAAAGGAAACAGATCTCAATCCAGAGGTAGATCTCCTCCGCAGGAGCCCTCCGAAAAGAGGTGTAACCTAAGGAATAGGGATAACATTAGGAAACCTGACAGGTATCAGGATACTGATACACGTTCCTCTCGTTCTTTCAGGGTTCATCGAAAAACTCAGAGAGGGAAGGACGGTCAGAAAGGCAAGAAGAGCGTACAAAGTCCAGAGACAAGCAGCACGCTCAAGATTACTCTTCTAAAAAAGAAGCAAAACCAAAGCAAAAGCCACAGTTCAAAAAGAAGAAGGTTGCAGGTCTAAAGATCAGACATGCCCAGAATTCTGAGGACTCGACTACTGAACGGTGAATGGGCTCTGACGATGCTAGACAGTGCGGCAGAAGTAACAATAGCTCGCCAGAACCTGATAGAATTTCTGGTGACAGCGGACTTGAATGATTATATCACGGTAGAAACACCCAATACTAGGGTAAGCGTCCCACATAAAGTATACGAAATAACGCTCCAAATGGAGGGGGACAAATGTAGAACAGTAAGAGGTCTCTTTTGGGAGAACCTGACATTTGGCTATGATATTATATTAGCTGAACAAGATTGGCCGCCAGCATTCGTCATGGATTGCCCTAAAGGAGAAATGGTAATTCTTCCGGTATTCTCAGACCATATTCCCAGACACTTACAACACACTTATGCGCAGGAGTGGGCGGTAGCCCAGGCTCTGGCATTATACAAAAACCATGTTGGATGGGATGAAGATTCAACCCACCACATAATTCCTTTAAAAAATACTCCAACTGCACAGAGGCAGTATCCAATAAAGGAAGAAGCTAAAAAACAGGTCAGGGAGATCTTAGATCAACTTGAATACCAAGGGGTGATCGAAAATTGCATCTCATTGATGAGCAATCCTTTGTTCCCGGTCATGAAACCTGACAATTCATATCGTTTAGTTTTAGATTATAGACATTTAAACACTTGCACTAAGACGTTTGCAGTCCAAAATGCACATAGTGCCGCATTAATAAATAACACTGCGGAAAAAATCTAAAACAACACTTGATATCTCAAATGGATTTTTCTGCCAAAATATAGCGCCTGTAAGCAGGTATTTAACAGCATTCTCAGCGCTAGGGTCCAAAAGGCAATTTTGTCGACTCCCCCAAGGGTATAAGAACAGCCCGGGGTTGTTTTCGGCCAGAGTAACTGAGTTACTTCAAAATTTGGATCAAGAGGCATTGTCCTATGTGGATGATATTTATCTAATGGACGATGACCTAGAGGAACACTTGAACAGAGTGAATACCATAATTTTGGGATTTGCATCTGAGGGCTACAAATTCAACTTTAAAAAATCAAAAATTGCCCATCTCAGTGTCCTGTTTTTAGGATATGAGCTTTCAAGTGAAAGAAAAAGCACGGCAGCCAATTTTTTAGAGAATGCGCGCTGCTCCATCCTCCAAAATCATTAAAAAATTTACAATCAATCCTGGGATTCCTAAATTGTGGTAGAACATACATTTTGGATTATGCAGAAAGAGTAAAACCTTTCTATGATTTAATAAAACCTGATTTTTCAGTAAAAGAATGGACTCAGGAACATACAGATACACTTTGTTCCTTACAGCTGACATGATAGCTTCCAAACACTTACAGACACGCGTAAACGTATGCAACCTGGTGATCCGTATAGTTGCGGGTCAATCTTGGTACACCTATCTAACATATAATGAAGGTGAAACAGTACTAATTGCATACAAATCACATTTGTACACAAATGCTGAGATGCGCTTCGCATCTACAGAAAAGTTTCTAACAGCAGTACATACTTCTGTAGTGAGAGAAAGTGCTCTGGCACAAGGGAAACAAATAATAGTAGTGACTCCAGTTGCAGCCTTAGAGGCTGCGACACAGGAAAGCGTTCCTAATGTAAAGCTTTACATCCGAGATGGATACAATGGGCTAATTCACTCACTGCATCAGATGTAGAATACAGGTACAACCCAAATTTAAAGACACAAGCATTTCTGCAATACGAACAAGAATATCCTCTACCAAACTAAATAATGCCTCTAGATCAGTATGAATATATCATTTACACTGATGGATCAGCTCAATCGGCCATAGGAAGTAAGCAGCAATATAGCGCAGCATGCGCAATCGGTAAAGGTCGCATGCGGGATGGAAAGTTCCACCCAAGTTGCACAAAAACGCAGTCTCTAGGAGACTGCATGGCACAGTTGGCAGAGTTAAAAACCTTGTTACTGGGTCTGGCAAATACGGATCGAGAATTCCCCACACTGATTGTGTGCGATTCCTTCTACTGTGTGCAGTCATATAATGAATATTTGCAGCACTGGGTTCAAAATGGGATTCAAAGATACAAAAGGTGGCACAATTAAGCATAAATGCTATGGGAACAGGTAGTGGAATTGAAAACCGAACTACCGAGGGCTCACGTGATACATACACTGAGTCATCAGTGTGATGGCATTCATGTTGAAGGGAATTCATTGGCTGATGAAGCCGCAAAGGGGGCTGTACGCACGGCTTCCGAAGCTGAAATCACTCGTTCTAAAACGAGAATAGACGGTAAGATTATAGTAGCTATCAATGCTTGTCGCAAAAACTTCGGAGCAGTACCAAAAAAGTTTCCACTCAAGTACTCCTACAAGTTAGATGCCAATAACATTCCATTTGCTCAGATTCCTGGAGTGGGGGACAGAGTAATTCCAAACATGGATCGTAGGTTAGGTTTAATTCTAGCAGCACATAAAGGGATAGGTTCTGCCCATGCAGGAGTTACGGCGACTGTTTCTTTATTGAAACAACACTATTGGTGGCCTGGGTTAATAAAGCAGACCAAAGACTTCGTCTTAAAGTGCGATATCTGTCAACAGATAAATGAGACCACCACAGCTCGCCCAGCACAAATCCCATTATTAGACAGCATCAGACTGTCCATTTGCGTGCATTCACCTGGACCACTGCTGCCCCTTAAAATGTGATGGGGCTTACAGGTATATCATGGTTGCAGTGGATTCCTTCTCAAGATTCCTATGGGTGTGGCCCCAACGCTCGGCTGACGCTCGAACTGTTATATAAGATTTGCGAGTCTTTATAGGGACATACGCAATTGGCACATTACATTCTGACCAGGGCCCTGCATTTAGCTCTCAGGCTTACAAGGAGGCCCTGCGAGGATTGGGTGTAGCATTGCGGTACTCATCTCCGTACCATCCCGAGGGAAATTCGGTGGTGGAGAGAAAAAACCGGGTCTTAAAGCAATCTTTAACAGCTAGAGTATTAGGCATGGGTGAAAGTTGGGTAAAACATCTGTATGGAGTCCAGCGAGCTTTGAACAACATGCTAAGAAGTTCTCCAGAGGGGGTCACTCCATATGAGGTACTATTTGGGACAAGAATGTGGGTACCTGATCTTGATTGTGAAGGCGCAGTGGTGGATGAAAAGCCTTTTGACATCCATGATCGTTTGGCTGTTTTACAGGATCTAAATGAATCCAGGACACAACAAAGTAATGTCCAACTGAAGACGACCGCCACTGGGGAAGTCAAATCAGGCAAGGCCTGTCTGGATCCCAAAAGTCGGGGATCCGGTCAGTGAGAAGATAGCGGATAAGAAAGAATTTGGGCCATCATACAGAAAGCCTGTACCGGTCCTAGCAATTGAAGGAACAAGAACTGTACTTCTACCGCCTCTTGCCAGAAAAAAGGAGAAAAGATTTGTCTCAATCGACCTAATCAAACCACACTATGTGGCGGATACTGAGTAGTAGGCCACGTGGACTACAAAGTGGCAGACGGCCTCCTCTCGCTACAATCCAAGAAGTTCAAACGGAGAGACACATCACGTTCGAAGAGTCCCCGACACGGAATTAAGGACTATGCAACAATGCTATGGAACTCGTTCCTCTTGAACCTGAAGTTCAAATTCAGATTCAAAATGAAAGACAGCTCGCTATTCGACCAAATACAGATGTCTATGTCAACATGCCTCAAAGAGAGTAAACTACGATTTCCCCAAATCCTGATGCAATACCAACAATTGATCTAACTGCTTCTGGCTACTTCATAAACTTTGATACGTTTTCTTTGGATCCAAGTGAACCGGAAACGACGCCAGCCAAAAAATCACGCAAGCAGCAAGTAAAAGACTTTTGGAACTTTCTTAACCCCTTCGATGCTTATGACGAGCTGGACTTGTCATGGCACACAGTGGTCGTGTGCTCATGACGAGTCCAGCTCGTCATAAGACCCACCCACGGGGGAAGCGCTGGCGCTCCCCGTGGGAATGCGATCGTTGTGTTTTTTTGGGGGTTTCCCTTTCTTCCCCGACGCGCTGGAAGCCATTTGCTTCCAGCGCGTCAGGGAAATCAGGTGAGTTTTGGCTCCGGGGAGGGGGGGGGTTTGAAACAAAAGAGGCATCGAGGGAAAGGAAAGGGTTTTCCTTTCCCCCGATGCCTCTTTTGTGCATTCCTGCTGCACAATCATGCGATCGTGCAGCAGGAATGCCCACCAGGCACCAGGGGTTTATTATTTTTATTTTTTTTATTTTATTTGTTTTTGCAGAGTTTTATATAGCGCGAACTTGACCCGCAACCGAATCGGGTATCAGAGCGCTTTACATAGCAGCAGTTACGTTACATGAGGACACACATTCATTTTTGTTAGGCACGGGGAGATTAAGTGATTTGCCCAGAATCACAGGATGTTCAGCATCATTACCGAGACTCGAACCCAGTTCCCCAGGTCCGAGGTCGAACGCCCTAGCCGTTAGGCCAACTCCTCTCCCATGGCATCAAAATACTGTTTGGGGGAGTGGCCCCTTAGGCAAGAGTCGCTCTCCTTTTGGGGGCCATATGTTTTTGTGCTTTGCCCCCCGGGGGGGGCAGTTTTTCGTATTGTGCCACTAGACCACCAGGGAGAAACGGTGGGGAGTGGCCCCTTGGGCAAGGGTCACTCCCCTTTGGGGGCTTTGTTTGTGGCCGATCGGCCAAAGGATAGTGCCCTTTATTTATTTATTTATTTTATTTATTTTAATTAATGCCTGCATGGACTGTACCCGAAGGTGTCAGAGCGCTTCACAGTAGGACAGTAACATTACATGAGGAGAAGGTTACAAGTGAGCATAATATAAAAGGAAACGTTACATTACATGAGGAAAAAGTGACAATTGTGCAAATAACAAAACAACCAAGATACAAAAAGAGGTATGCGTTACAAGAGGAAAAAGTGACACGTGTGCATACATGAGATAGAAAATACAAATAGAGGTATAATACTGCAATAAGTGTCAGTCACTCAGAACACACTGGGAAGGCACTTCTATAGGCATGGAGCACAGATTTTCCTATAGTGGAAGAACTTCTTTGAGGGAGTAGAGAGGGCGTGAATTAAACAGGAGTCTTAAAATGAAGGGTACACAAACATAAAATCCAACGCAGCACGCAAGGGTGAGGAATGTACAGGAAAAAGTAAAAATTTACAATGAAGAGCGAACTTCCTAGAGGGGGCTGAGAGTGAAAGTATTAGTTCTGAAATGTCTTTGGAAGAGAAGAGATTTGAGGTCAGCTTTGAAGATCCGGGTAGAGGAGGTGGCACGGAGCAATGGGGGAAGCGAGTTCCAGATTCTCACCGCATTTCCTGAGAAGGATTGCGCCATCAATCTTTCCCTTTTTGAAGACGGGGGGCTCAAGCAGAAGCTTTTCCGCATTGCGAGAAGGGCGAGAGCCACCGGACACTTTCAATTTATTTGCCAGGTAACGAGGGAGGAGGTGTGTAAGGCTTTGTGTGTGATGCAGGCAGTTTTGTAAATAGATCTTGCCTCGATCGGAAGCCATCGAAGAGAGGATAGAAGTGACGTGGTCGCTTCGTTTAGACCCTGAAATGAAGCGAGCTGCTGAATGGAGGATGGATTTGAGAGGGAGAGGTGGGATTTGGGTAGGCCCGTCAGAAGAGAATTGCAATAATCCAGTCTTGAGAGAACCAGAGATTGTACCAAGGTTTTTAAATCTTTCTCCGGGAAGAACCGACGGATCCCCCGTAGAAGGCGCAACTGGTAACGTGCGTTCTTAGCAATAGAGTTGATGTGGGAGATTAGGTTGAGTCTTTTGTCAAGAATGACACCTAGGGATTTAGCGCTGTCGACAATGATGGGTTTGTTGTTGAGTAGGTTCAGCTGATCCATCCAAGATTGAACAGGAGGAGGTGAGAGAGAGGTAGAGAGGAGGAGGAATTCAGTTTTGGTGGGATTCAGAATGAGTTGGTGATCTAACATCCAGTTGTGAATAGAGTTGAGAGTAGAGTTGAGTAGTGAGAGATCGTGTGCAGAAGATACCTTAAGGTAACTTCCCACTAGTCCACCAGGCATTTATTTGTGGAGAGTGACCCCTTGGGCAAGGGTCACTTTCTTTTGGGGGCAATATTTGTGGCTGTGTCTGCCCCCCAGGAGGGCAGATCGCCATGTTTTTTTTAAAACTTGGGCCCACTAGACCACCAGGGATTTGTTTGAGGGGAGTGGCCCCTTGGGCAAGTGTTGCTCCCCTTTGGGGAGCATTAAGTTGGCCGTTTCTGCCATCCTGAGGAGCAGATTGGCTGATTTGTTTTTTTGTAGGTCCACTAGGCCACCAGGGTTTTTTTATGTTGGGGAGTGGCCCCTTGGGCAAGGGTCGCTCCCCTTTATGGGAGGATGATTGTGGCCATTTCTGCCCTCTTTGGGTGGCAGAATAGCAGTATGTTTTTAGGCCCATCTGCCCCCAAGGAGGGCAGAAGCCAGTAGTCACCAGGGTTTTTTAATCTTTGTGTTGGGGAGTGGCCAAAATGGCAAGGGTTGCTCCCCTTTTACGGGGGTGAATATTGTATTTATACTCTTTGGCCCACCTACCCCTTAGCTTGGCTGGTGGATTGTGTGTGGACTGGTGCATTATTTGCATTTTATGATTGTAATGTTTTTTCTCTCCTTTTTATTCTAGTGTAAAGCTTTTGATTCCTGTTTGCAGTTTCGGCAGTGGTTGTTCTGCAGTTTTGCGTAGTTGCATTTATTTGGTAAGAAAAATGTTTTTGTTGTGTGTACTCCAAATGAGTATTATTGTCATGCATGAATGAATTTTTTTGTAAGTGGTGTCATAATGGCAGCATATTTGTTAGTGTTCAGAGCATGAAATTCTTTGCGATGTTTTGCATTGTCTTATGTGTAATTTTTTTTTCTTCTTTTTAGTGGGATATTGTTGATCTTCACTGTGTCTGTGCAGAGTAGGTGGTGGTGAGTCTAGCTGCTTCTGTCATGTGAGTGGTATAGTGTTGGAGTATATAGGTCTTTGTGATAAAGCTACATTTTGTTTATTTCTTTTTTTACAAAGGGTTTGTTGTTGTTGACTTGTTTGACAAGTAACCTTTATTAGTAAGCATTATGGCTAGCCGTAGAATGACTGCTCAGCAGGTGGTTGGTTTGCTTCTTGAATCTTCCTCTGAGCAGGATTATGAGACTGACAGTGCGTCTGAGGGAGAGGAGGGAGGGGAAGATTCAGGCAGTGAGTTTTCTCTCCACATGGAATCATCGGATGATGAAGGTACTCTCAGTGCAGATGAAGGTACTCTCGGTGTGGATGAATCTACTCTCAGTGCCGATGAAGTGCCTGTTTTAGAGGAGGATACTACTGTGCCGATGGTGCAAGAGGCATCTGGATTGCAGCCTGGGGCTGCTAGGCTTCCTACTGGAAGTGCTGGACTCTGGGTTGATCCAAACATGGTGCAGCCGGTGTTGCCTGCCTTTAGTGGTTATGCAGGGTGTAGAGTGGATTGTGAACATTATTTGCCTATACAGTATTTTCAGTTGTTTATGGATGATGTATTTTTGGGTGAGATTGTTGAGCAGACTAATTTGTATGCTGAACAGTTTTTGAGGGACAACAGTGCCAGACTTAGGCCCCATTCTAGAGCTACCCGGTGGAGTCCCACAAATCTGGAAGAGATGAAGAAGTTTTTGGGTTTGACTTTTTGATGGGTTTGATAAGGAAGCCATCCATGGGTTCATATTGGTCTACCAGTCCCTTGATGGCAACGGCCATATTTCCTGCAGTTATGACTCGTGATCGGTATTTACTTTTGCTTCGGATGCTGCATTTTGTTGATAATGGTTTGGCGTTGCCACGATATCACCCTGAATGTGACCGTCTTTTTAAGATTCGGCCTGTTCTTGATCCTTTGTAGATCGATTTTCAGAGATCTATACTCCAGGGAAAGAAATATCTATTGATGAGTCTTTGGTCCTGTTCAAGGGCCGTTTGGTTTTTAGGCAGTACATTCTTAGCAAGAGGGCACGCTATGGAATTAAGCTGTATATGTTGTCTGAGAGTAGGACAGGATATGTTTTTAATTTGCGTGTGTACACTGGTAGGGATTCCACTATTGACCCCCTGGTTGTCCGTCCACTTTTGGAGTTTCAGAGAAAATTGTGTGGGATCTTGCTAGAGGACTGTTTAACAGAGGCCACCATTTGTACCTTGATAACTTCTACACTGCTGTGCAATTGTTTAAGGAATTGTTCAAAGTGGACACTTTTGCTTGTGGCACAATCCGCTCTAACCGTAAAGGTTATCCAAAAGAGCTTGTTTGCAAAAAACTTCAGAGGGGACAGTGCAGTGCCTTGCGTAGTGAGGAACTGCTAGCTGTGAAATTTGTGGACAGGAGGGATGTGTACATGCTGACTACCATCCATGATGAGAGTACTTCACCTGTGGCTGTTTGGGGACAGATTGCTGAAGTGCGCAAACCTGTGTGCATTTTAGACTACAAAAAGCACATGGGTGGTGTTGATAGAGTAGATCAGAGGTTGGAACCTTACACTGCTATTCGTAAGTCTTACATTTGGTATAAGAAGTTGGCCATCCATCTCTTCAATTTAGCAACTTTCAATGCTTTTGTTGTGTTCAAGGAGTGTTCTCCTGCGTCAAAGTTGACTTTTGTTCAGTTTCAGGAGTCTGTCATAGGCAGCCTTGTTGTTGTGGAACAGGCAAGTGTTCCTAGAGTTGGAGTGGTGGAGGATGTGGCTCGATTGAAAGATCGCCACTTTCCTGATCACATTCCTCCTACACCCTCAAAAGACTTTCCCACTAGGAGATGTAGAGTCTGTTGGTGAAGAGGTACGCGGAAGGAGACTCGTATGTACTGCCCTGAGTGTCCTTCTAACCCTGGGCTGTGTGTGCCTGCTTGTTATAGAGCGTACCACAAGCAAAAGAATTATTGGGAGCAACCATGAGTGGTAAAGTGAACTGCCTGGTCTGTAATGTTTAAGAATTGTTGTTCTGTTTCAAGGTTGGCATTAGTGCAATGTATTTAGTTTCTGATTTTGTGTTAGTAGATTTGTATCTATTTCCAATTTGTTTGTGTTTTCTTTTTTGTATAAAAAAATCCTAAAGGTGATGGTGTTGTGTGTAGGCTGGTGCTTGGCTGGCGGTGTGCGTGGAGTGGCGCTTGGCTGGCGGTGTGCGGGGAGTGGCTCTTGGCTGGCGGTGTGCGTGGAGTGGCGCTTGGCTGGCGGTGTGCGTGGAGTGGCGCTTGGCTGGCGGTGTGCATGGAGTGGCGCTTGGCTGGCGGAGTGCGTGGACTGGCGCTCGGCTGGCGGTGTGTGAGTAGTGACTTGCTGCTGGTCACTACACACACTGCTAGCCGGGCGACACTCCACGCAATCCATCAGCTTGTGTGGTTGCTGTGTTAGGAATGTGGGCGTGTGAAACTGATGGGCCCTTGAATGGCGCTGTCTGCTGGTGTGAGTGTTGTAATGTGATGGGCCCGTGGCTGGTGGTGTGAATGGTTTTGTATGTGTCACACGTATGAAAGGTGTATGAATTAACCCTGGGCGAAGTGCTACGCTACGCTCGCGTAGTTTGCGAAGTTTGCGCTACTTCGCACAACGCGAATTGCACGTAGCACAGTGCGAACACGCGTAGCGTAGCGTAGCGTAGTGCCGCGGTCATTTTTTGCTTGCTCGCGGTCCTCAACGTCAAGTTGGCGACCGCGAGCAAGCAAAATGACATCCGGCGAGACTTTTTCCTCGTTCGCGATCAGCAACATCAAGTTGCCGATCGCGAGCGTGGAAAATAAACCTCCCGGCGAGATTCTCAACGCGGGAGGTCAGGTTTCTCATTGCGAGTGGTCGCGTTTGCTCGCGACCGCTCGCGATGAGAAACTACCAGTCCGCGTTGAGAAGCTGCCGCTCGAGTAAAAATCTACTCGAGCGGCAGTAAAGACAGCTCGCACTGTGCAAGTTGCCGTTTTCAATGATTGCACAGTGCGGACAAGCATCCGGCACTGTGCAATCATTGCGAACAGTGCGCTACGCAGTTCGCGTAGTGCTACGCGAAGCTTGCGTAGCGCGAACTGCACTTTGCGTAGCTTCGCGAAGCATTACTTCGCGAACTACGCCCACCCTTAGTATGAATGGCCTGTAAAGAGGTTGGTGCCTTGTCGTGGCTTTACAGCTCACGAGCTGTGAGTCAATGGTTCAGTTTCTCGTCCTTTCAATTATTAACAGTGCATTTCATTTTTGTGAAATCACTTGTTAATACAATTGTATATACTGAACCATCACTCACCCTCGTGCCAAATCCAACCAGTATGTGTGTGTGCTTGAGGATTAGATGGCTGTGCAGTAATATTTTTTTTTTGTCTTTCTCAAGCAGGGTGTACCTTGTCCCTTTTTGTGAATGTTGTAATGTGTTTGTTTCGTGGCTGGTGGTGTGAATGGTCTTGTGTGTATCACGTATGAAAGGTGTGTGAATGGCCTGTAAAGCGGTTGGGGCCTTGACGTGGCTTTACAGCTCACGAGCTACAAGTCACTGGTTCAGTTTTTGTCCTTTCAATTATTGACAGTGCATTTCATTTTTGTGAAATCTCTTGTTAATAAAATTGTATATACTGAACCATCACTTGCCCTCGTGCCAAATCCAACCAGTATGTGTATGTGCTTGAGGAATAGATGGCTGTGCAGTAATCTTTGTCTTTTTAGTCTGTCTGCCAAGGTGTACATTCCGTCTAAGAATAACCTACCAACTGTAGATATTGTAACACCCATGGGAGTACATGGTGATATCTCTCTTGTGGATCATAACAAGTTATGTTACCCAAAATGCCCTGCAAACCTCAAAATGTCTGTCACATTTTCCTTGCAATATTGTGCCAAAATTTTCACGCTGCAGAAATAAACACATTATCTCAAAACGACCTGGTTTTGCAAGGGGGGTCACCTGAGTTTTTGGCCCGGGGCTCGGCGGCCACATAGGGAAACCTACCAAACCCACACATTTTGATGTCGCCTCACTACGTTTTGTGTCCTTGCCTGTCGCGGGTACTTGGGCCTCCCCCACAAGTGAGGCACCATTTTTATCGGGAGACCTGGGGGAACGCTGGGTGGTAGGAAATTTGTGTGAGCCCGGTGATGCCACACTTTCCCACACAAAAATGTGTGAAAAAAGTGATTTGTTTCAGCTAAAATTGAGGTTTGCAAGGGAATCTGGGTAAGAAAACGTTGGGGGATCCACGCAAGCCATACCTCCCTGGAATCCCCCGGGTGTCTACTTTACAGAAATGTGTGGGTTTGGTAGGTTTCCCTATGTGGCCGCCGAGCCCCGGGCCAAAAACCCAGGTGACCCCCCTTGCAAAACCAGGTGGTTTTGAGATAGGCAATTTTGATGTTGCCTCACTATGTTTTGGGCCCTTGCATGTCGCGGGTACTTGGGCCTCCCACACGAGTGAGGCACCATTTTTATCGGGAGACCTGGGGGAACGCTGGGTGGTAGGAAATTTGTGTGAGCCCGGTGATGCCACACTTACCCACACAAAAATGTGTGAAAAAAGTGATTTTTTCAGCTAAAATTGAGGTTTGCAAGGGATTCTGGGTAAGGAAACTTTGGGGGATCCATGCAAGCCATACCTCCTTGGAAGCCCCCGGGTGTCTAGTTTTCAGAAATGTGTGGGTTTGGTAGGTTTCCCTAGATGTCCGCCGAGCACGGGGCCAAAAACCCAGGTGACCCCCCTTGCAAAACCAGGTGGTTTTGAGATAGGCAATTTTGATGTCGCCTCACTACGTTTTGGGCCTTTGCCTGTCGCGGGTACTTGGGCCTCCCACACAAGTGAGGCACCATTTTTATCGGGAGAACTGGGGGAACGCTGGGTGGTATGAAATTTGTGTGAGCCTGGTGATGCCACACTTTCCCACACAAAAATGTGTGAAAAAAGTGATTTTTTCAGCTAAAATTGAGGTTTGCAAGGGAGTCTGGGTAAGGAAACGTTGGGGGATCCACGCAAGCCATACCTCCTTGGAAGCCCCCGGGTGTCTAGTTTTCAGAAATGTGTGGGTTTGGTAGGTTTCCCTAGATGGCCACCGAGCACGGGGCCAAAAATCCAGGTGACCCCCCTTGCAAAACCAGGTGGTTTTGAGATAGGCAATTTTGATGTCGCCTCACTACGTTTTGGGCCCTTGCCTGTCGCGGGTACTTGGGCCTCCCACACAAGTGAGGCACCATTTTTATCGGGAGACCTGGGGGAATACTGGGTGGTAGGAAATTTGTGTGAGCCCGGTGATGCCACACTTTCCCACACAAAAATGTGTGAAAAAAGTGATTTTTTCAGCTAAAATTGAGGTTTGCAAGGGATTCTGGGTAAGAAAACGTTGGGGGATCCACGCAAGCCATACCTCCCTGGAATCCCCCGGGTGTCTACTTTACAGAAATGTGTGGGTTTGGTAGGTTTCCCTATGTGGCCGCCGAGCCCCGGGCCAAAAACCCAGGTGACCCCCCTTGCAAAACCAGGTGGTTTTGAGATAGGCAATTTTGATGTCGCCTCACTACGTTTTGGGCCCTGCCTGTCGCGGGTACTTGGGCCTCCCTAACAAGTGAGGCACCATTTTTATCGGGAGACCTGGGGGAACGATGGGTGGTAGGAAATTTGTGTGAGCCCGGTGATTCCATACTTTCCCACACAAAAATGTGTGAAAAAAGTGATTTTTTCAGCTAAAATTGAAGTTTGCAGGGGATTCTGGGTAAGGAAACGTTGGGGGATCCACGCAGGCCATACCTCCCTGGAAGGCCCCGGGTGTCTACTTTTCAGAAATGTGTGTGTTTGGTAGGTTTCCCTAGGTGCCGGCAGAGCTAGGGTTCACAAACTACAGGTAGGCACTTTGCCAAAAAAGGGTCATTTTTCACTGCGAAATTGAGGTGTGACCACGTTGCGTTTTGCACCGTTTCCTGTTGCGGGCACTAGGCCGACCCACACAAGTGAGGTACCATTTTTCTCGTAAGACTTTGGGGAACATGGGGTGGGTGGAAATTTGTGGATCCACGCAGATTCCAGAACTTTCCATCACAGAAATGTGGGAAAAATGTGTTTTTTTGGACAATTTTTTAGGTTTGCAAGGGATTCTGGGTAACAGAACCTGGTGGGAGGCAGTCAAGTCACCCCATCCTGGATTCCCCTGGGTGTCTAGTTTTCAAAAATTTATTGGTTTGCTAGGTTTCCCCAGGTGCCGGCAGAGGTAGGGTTAAAAAACTACAGCTAGGCACTTTGCCAAAAAAGGGTCATTTTTCACTGCGAAATTGAGGTGTGACCACGTTGCGTTTTGCGCCGTTTCCTGTTGCGGGCACTAGGCCGACCCACACACGTGAGGTACCATTTTTCTCGGAATACTTTGGGGAACGCGGGGTGGGTGCAAATTTGTGGATCCACGCAGATTCCAGAACTTTCCACCACAGAAATCTGGGGAAAATGTGGTTTTTTTGATAATTGTTTGGTTTGCAAGGGATTCTGGGTAACGGAACCTGGTGGGAGGTAGTCAAGTCATCCCATCCTGGATTCCCCTGGGTGTCTAGTTTTCAAAAATGTATAGGTTTGCTAGGTTTCCCTAGGTGCCGGCAGAGCTAGGGTTCAAAAACTACAGCTAGGCACTTTGCCAAAAAAGGGTCATTTGTCACTGCGAAATTGAGGTGTGACCACGTTGCGTTTTGTGCCATTTCCTGTCGCAGGCACTAGGCCGACCCACTCAAGTGAGGTACCATTTTTCTCGGAAGACTTTTGGGAACGCGGGGTGGGTGGAAATTTGTGGATCCCCACAGATTCCAGAACTTTCCACCACAGAAATGTGGGGAAAATGTGGGTTTTTTGACAATTTTGTAGGTTTTCAAGGGTTTTATGGGTAACAGAACCTGGTGGGAGGCAGTCGAGTCACCCCATCCTGGATTCCCCTGGGTGTCTAGTTTTCAAAAATGTATAGGTTTGCTAGGTTTCCATAGGTGCCCGCAGAGGTAGGGTTCAAAAACTACAGCTAGGCACTTTGCAAAAAAAGGGTCATTTTTCACTGCGAAATTGATTTGTGACCACGTTGCGTTTTGCGCCGTTTCCTGTCGTGGGCACAAGGCCGACCCACCCAAGTGAGGTACCATTTTTCTCTGAAGACTTTGGGGAACGCGGGGTGGGTGGAAATTTGTGGATCCACGCAGATTCCAGTACTTTCCACCACAGAAATGTGGGGAAAATGTGTTTTTTTTGATAATCTGTTAGGTTTGCAAGGGATTCTGGGTAACAGAACCTGGTGGGAGGCAGTTAAGTCACCCCATCCTGGATTCCCCTGGGTGTCTAGTTTTCAAAAATGTATAGGTTTGCTAGGTTTCCCTAGGTGCCGGCAGAGGTAGGGTTCAAAAACTACAGCTAGGCACTTTGCAAAAAAAGGGTCATTTTTCACTGCGAAATTGAGGTGTGACCATGTTGCGTTTTGCGCCGTTTCCTGTCACGGGCACTAGGCCGACCCACCCAAGTGAGGTACCATTTTTCTCTGAAGACTTTGGGGAACGCGGGTGGGTGCAAATTTGTGGATCCACGCAGATTCCAGAACTTTCCACCACAGAAATGTGGGGAAAATGTGTTTTTTTGACAATTTTTTAGGTTTGCAAGGGATTCTGGGTAACAGAACCTGGTGGGAGGCAGTCAAGTCACCCCATCCTGGATTTCCCTGGGTGTCTAGTTTTAAAAATGTATAGGTTTGCTAGGTTTCCCTAGGTGCCGGCAGAGGTAGGGTTCAAAAACTACAGCTAGGCACTTTGCAAAAAAAGGGTCATTTTTCACTGCGAAATTGAGGTGTGACCACATTGCGTTTTGCGCCGTTTCCTTTCACGGGCACTAGGCTGACCCACCCAAGTGAGGTATCATTTTTCTCTGAAGAATTTGCGGAACGCGGGGTGGGTGGAAATTTGTGGATCCACGCATATTCCAGAACTTTCCACCACAGAAATGTGGGGAAAATGTGTTTTTTTTGACAATTTTTTAGGTTTGCAAGGGATTCTGGGTAACAGAACCTGGTGGGAGGCAGTCAAGTCACCCCATCCTGGATTGCCCTGGGTGTCTAGTTTTCAAAAATGTATAGGTTTGCTAGGTTTCCCTAGGTGCCGGCAGAGCTAGGGTTCAAAAACTACACCTAGGCACTTTGCCAAAAAAGGGTCATTTTTCACTGCGAAATTGAAGTGTGACCACGTTGCGTTTTGCGTCATTTCCTGTCGCAGGCACTAGGCCGACCCACACAAGTGAGGTACCATTTTTCTCATAAGACTTTGGGGAACACGGGGTGGGTGGAAATTTGTGGATCCACGCAGATTCCAGAACTTTCCACCACAGAAATGTGGGGAAAATGTGTTTTTTGGGCAATTTTTTAGGTTTGCAAGGGATTCTGGGTAACAGAACCTGGTGGGAGGTAGTCAAGTCACCCCATCCTGGATTCCCCTGGATGTCTAGTTTTCAAAAATGTATAGGTTTGCTAGGTTTCCCTAGGTGCCCGCAGAGCTAGGGTTCAAAAACTACAGCTAGGCACTTTGCCAACAAAGGGTCATTTTTCACAGCGAAATTGAGGTGTGACCACGTTGCGTTTTGCGCCGTTTCCTGTCGCAGGCAGTAGGCCGACCCACACAAGTGAGGTACCATTTTTCTCGTAAGACTTTGGGGAACGCGGGTTGAGTGGAAAATTGTGGATCCACGCAGATTCCAGAACTTTCCACCACAGAAATGTGGGGAAAATCTGTTTTTTTGACAATTTGTTAGGTTTGCTAGGGATTCTGGTTAACAGAACCTGGTGGGAGGCAGTCAAGTCACCCCATTCTGGATTCCCCTGGGTGTCTAGTTTTCAAAAATGTATAGGTTTGCTAGGTTTCCCTAGGTGCCGGCAGAGCTAGGGTTAAAAAACTACAGCTAGGCACTTTGCCAAAAAAGGGTCATTTTTCACTCCGAAATTGAGGTGTGACCACATTGCGTTTTGTGCCGTTTCCTGTCGCAGGCACTAGGCCGACACACACAAGTGAGGTACCATTTTTCTTGTAAGACTTTGGGGGATGCGGGGTGGGTGGAAATTTCAGGATCCACGCAGATTCCAGAACTTTCCACCACGGAAATGTGGGGAAAATGTGGTTTTTTTGACAATTTTTTAGGTTTGTGAGGGATTCTGGGTAACAGAACCTGGTGGGAGGCAGTCAAGTCACCCCATCCTGGATTCCCCTGGGTGTCTAGTTTTCAAAAATGTATAGGTTTGCTTGGTTTCCCTAGGTGCCGGCAGAGCTAGGGTTCAAAAACTACAGCTAGGCACTTTGCCAAAAAAGGGTCATTTTTCACTGCGAAATTGAGGTGTGACCACGTTGCGTTTTGCGCCGTTTCCTGTCGCAGGAACTAGGCCGATCCACACAAGTGAGGTACCATTTTTCTCGTAAGACTTTGGGGAACGCGGGGTGGGTGGAAATTTGTGGATCCACGCAGATTACAGAACTTTCCACCACAGAAATGTGGGGAAAATGTGGGTTTTTTGACAATTTTTTAGGTTTGCGAGGGATTCTGGGTAACAGAACCTGGTGGGAGGCAGTCAAGTCACCCCATCCTGAATTCCCCTGGGTGTCTAGTTTTCAAAAATGTATAGGTTTGCTAGGTTTACCTAAGTGCCCGCAGAGCTAGGGTTCAAAAACTACAGCTAGGCACTTTGCAAAAAAAGGGTAATTTTTCATTGTGAAAATGTGGTACGTCCACGTTGCATTTTGAGCCATTTCCTGTTGTGGGCACAAGGCCTACCCACACAAGTGAGGTACCATTTTTATCGGGAGACTAAGAGTAACACATAATTGTAGAGCAACTGTTATTACCTATTGACTTTCGATGCATTTCTGCCTTCCAAATGAAAGACAATGTCTAAAAAATAAGTCATTTTGAAAAATGACCTATAATTCTCATGCTAGTATGGGTACTCCCAATTTCGGAAATGTGCAAATATCTACTGTTTCTAAAATCTACATTTTGTTCCCATTTCATAAATACATAGGTGTCTTTCATAACAATTTTTCCATGTATACATTTTCCCAAAATAATTGCTATATACCCGGTACATAATAAAAAACCATTGCAAGATGCTGCTCAGTTATTGGCTCTGGGTTCGTCTGGTTCTTGGTGAACCTACAAGTCCTATATATCCCCACAACCAGAAAGGTCCAGCGGATATAACGGTATATTGCTTTCAAATAGCTGTCAAAATTAGAAGAAGTTACAGGTGAAAACGTTGACACAAATGGCTGTTTTTTTCAACTAATTTTCAATTTTTCCTTTATTTAACTGTTGGTTTCTATAAGGAAAACTTGAAGGATCTACACAAATGACCCCTTGCTGAATTCCGAATTTTGTCTACGTTTCAGAAATGTATGGCTTTCCCGGATCCATTATTGGTTTCATACCCATTTCTACCATTAACTGGAAGGAGGTTGAAAGCACAAAAAATAGCAAAAATAGGCTATGTCCCAGAAAAATGCCAAAACTGTGTAAAAAAGTTGGTTTTCTGACAAAAGTCTGCTTGTTCCTGAAAGCTGGGAAGATGGTGATTTCAGCACCACAACCCCTTTTGATGCCATTTTCAGGGAAAAAACAAGATGCTTTCATCTGTAGCCCTTTTTCGCATTTTTCCCCAAAAAAACAAACTTTTGCTGTATTTTGGCTAATTTCTGGGTCCCCTCCAGGGGAATACACAAACCCTGGGTACCTTTACAATCCCCATGATGATAGAAAAAAAGGACGCAAATTTGGCATAGATACCTTATGTGGTCAAAAAGTTACAGGGGCCTAAGCGTGCACTACCGCAAATAGCCAAAAAAAGGCTAAGCACAGGGGGGGAAAGGCCTAGCAGCAAAGGGGTTAAAAAGACTTACCTGGTGTCACCTTGGGTAGAACTATGGGTAATCACCGGGATACTTTTCTTTCTTTTCTGGGTAGGCTTAGTAATAGTTTTTAGCATGCTTGTTAATGGAAGATACCTTCAACAAAGCTCTGCAGCCCAAAAGGTGAACTTACTTTTAAAACCACACCACAGCAATCATCTCATCCAGAACAAAGAGATTTGTCATCAGTGAACATTACAGCAGTTCCTATACCTGATGGTATAGTTTGGGACAAGGTTAATTTCGATATATTTGGTCCGACCGAAATTTTAAAAATTCCTCATTTATTTAAAATATCGTTGAGCGATATCATTACCTCAAGTACATTTTCCGATGATTGGTATTTCGAAACTGTTAATAACATGTTGTCTGATTTGGAAAAATCTGCTGCATTTTCTAATAGTGAAACATTGGAAAGCACATCAGATTTCAAAACTATGTATTGTTATCAACACTATGGTCATCACTTTTTGCATAAATCTGCTAATCCTAGAAATGTGTTCACATACCACCAGTGGGAACATTGTCCAACACCACCGAAAGGCAGTTCAAAAACATTTGCACAGAAGTTTCCATATTTTTCAGGGTTCAATATGTCTGACTCAGCCTCATATTATTATAAGGTTGCACCAACATCAGCACAGAAAAATATGTTAACAAACAACAAACAGATTACTCTGCTTCCTTTATTGCCCAGTTGTCTGAACAAGGTTTCGACTTATGGAAAGACTTAAAATCAGTCTGGGGTACTAGAGAATGGCAAGTTCAGGGAACAGAAGCTTTGTTTAGAGCATGCCTCATCCCTCAACAAATCATGTTTTTGAATGAGACAGTGCAACAGACGTCTTGCCTTGGACTAGCCAAGAAGAAAGACTTGAACACACCTCGGTTGCCAACTCCATCACACACCGAGGGTAACGAAACATCACAGAAGGAGATTACAGTAGATGACATCATACAATACAACAGATCAGACCCCGATTGGAAAAAATGGTTGATGTGGCCCACAGACACTAATAGTTGTCAGGCAAGATTCATGGGTAAAACCAAAGGGTTTAGTATCCATAGGCCAGATCCACGTTATGTACAGAGACAACATCCAGGGGTAGTGACATCCTACAGTGTTATTGCCATCTAACAACTTTCAAGAAGTTGGTACGTTTCAATGTAAAGACACCTGCCATACAGAACCAGCTAATAAGCTGGATTCTTGGTTACCATTAGATATTATGGCCTTCAGACAGTACCTAGGTAGCATTAAATCAGGTTCCCCCTGCGATCTCCTTCCTATATCAGTTCTACGGCAGCTTGAACTACCTTCTCTCACAATAATGATGGAGCTTCTTAATCCCTCCCTAAAGGAGGCCATCGTTCCTTCTGATTGGAAGCATGCAATGGTCCTCCCTTTATTGAAGAAGGCTATTGCCGATCCCACTCTTTCCTCGAATTATCGGCCTATCTCCTTGCTTCCAGTACTTTCCAAGGTCCTAGAAAAGCATATTAATGGGCAGCTATCTAACTTCGTCGAAACTCAAAAATTCCTCCATCCATCACAATCTGGTTTTAGAGTAGGCTTCTCAACTGAAACCACTCTTCTCGGCGTCACTGAAACGTTACGCCTTCGCTTGGACGCCGGAGACACAGTGGCCCTTATTTTACTCGATCTTAGCGCGGCCTTTGACACGGTGTCTCACGCTGTGCTAATAAGGGCCCTACAGTCTCTGGGGATTGCAGATGTGGCACTCGGATGGCTAATTTCTTTTCTTACCAACTGCACGTTTCAGGTCTTCTCTTCTGTAGCCACTTCCAGTGTCCACTCCTCTCCCTATGGGGTTCCTCAGGGGTCTATTCTTAGTCCCCTGGCAATGATTGCAGAGGACGCTGGGTTGTCCTTATTTTCTTACGCCGATGACACCCAGATTATTTTCTCTTTCTCTGCGGGGAATGAGTCGGAACCATCGGTTCTGCGGGCTGGGCTGAGCAAAATTGCATCCTGGATGCAGGCCAACTTTCTTAAACTTAATGGTGATAAAACTGAGGTCCTTATCTTGGGAAAAAACAAAGATCTTTGGGGACCTCACCATTGGCCTGCAGAAATGGGTGCTTTGCCTCGCCCCTCGCATCATGTCCGCAACCTTAGCTTTATTATTGACGACTCTTTATCTATGCGTCAACAAGCCGTGAAGGTGGCTGCAACTTGCTTCACCATCCTGAAATGGCTGAAGAAAATTGTATGGATGCTGCCCAGCTCCACCCAGAGAACCGTAGTCCAGGCACTGGTAACATCTAGACTGGACTACGGTAATATTCTCTATTTAGAAGCCAATAAGGATGTGACACGCAAGCTGCAGCTGGTGCAGAATTCTGCGGCAAGATTGCTTTGCCAAGTTCCTAGAGCGGCCTCCATCTCGGGTTCCTTGAGAGACCTCCACTGGCTCAAAGTCGAGAGTCGGATCAAGTTTAAAGCGCTGAGCTATATGTTCAGGGTCAAGCAGGGTACGGCTCCTCAGTATCTGCAAAAACTAGTTAAACCCTATCTGCCCGCACGCACTCTTCGCTCCACCACTCAGGCAAAATTTACAGTGCCAAGGATTAGACTGTTCCGTATGGGCGGTCGCTCCTTTGCCTACCTAGGCCCCTCTTTGTGGAATGCTCTTCCTCTATCACTCCGGAGTGAAACCATTTATACGCGCTTTTGTAAAACGCTCAAAACCTGGTTGTTCAATCAGTAGTTTCTTTTCTTGTTCCTTCTCTGGCTGGCGCCGGGAAACCCTTTTGGGTAGCTGTTGCGCCTGATATAAATTTAAATAACATAACATAACATAGGAAGTTGTGCCTTGATTGGCTAAAAACCTCAATACTCACAAAGGTAAAACAACACTTATCCTTACTATCATAGGATGTGGATCTCAGGGATGTTTTATTGGGTCCCGGGCAACCACGTCAGAAACGTTTCTATTATGCTGTCTACAATGAAATATGGAAAATATCACAACAAGAGGCCACAGAGAGGTTACGTGAAATAGATCGTATAAATCTAGAAAAATCTCTAGCAGTGGTAGACAATGGGTTAACTACATTGACCTCCGGGATATATTCCTTAGGCAACATTGTATCTTCTGCGATAAACATACTAGAACAAGATTTGGCCATATTACAAAATGGGCGATCTCAATTGCGTTCTATTATGTTATTAAGCTGGACGCTGCAATCTTTGCGTGCAGGCTACATGCCTTGGTGTTATATCAACAGTACGTCTCTGTTTTCTGAATACAATCTCACAGATAAACAGATAGAAATGGCACAAAGGGGAGCAAAATATACAATGCCGCGTATCGAAAAACTGGATAGATTAGCATTTACAGTGGCAGAATCACTGTCCACAGAATGGCTAATCCAAGGCCACATAACTCTACCGGTCACTACTTTTCAGTTTCAGTATTGCCTTGAACAAAAGCAAGTAGGCAGATATGACAAAATGGGTAAGGAATACATTAAGGAATCATGGGTATTACCATACAGATTTCGATGCCGGAGTGGGGATCGAGAAGTGTTTCTGAGCGGTACAAACTGTGAGACCGCTTTAAGTAGATCACTCATATGCCAGGATATAATGCTGCACGGGGCTTGTAATGGTTCTGTGGCAAACCTGTCCTGCCATTTGAGGGGTGACCCAGCTGCAGTGATTACTCCAGCATTCAGGCTACTTTCAAATGGGAGTTACTTGATGCTGAACAGTCAAGGCTGCTGCGGCATGCTCCCGGGCATCGCATATCTGCTAACTCCAGGGTTACTTGTTGTATGCAAGTATTGTTTCCACCGACATATACAGTCAGGGAGGCGCCGTTATGGCCTTCACTAAATGTTTCTTTAATACGGTTTGATACTCTACGCAGAATGAAAGCCATGCTTCTACAAAAGTCTGTGCCCTTAACCTCCGCTCAAGAGACATTTGATCCCCAGATCGCAAGGTCTTCGGCAGAGATAGAGGCACTAATTCATACAAACTGCCCTTTCCATTTCGCAGAAATGGTCAATCGTATCTTTAACATGTCTGATACGACAGGCATAGTCCACGTATTTAAGACCATAGGTTCTGGACTTCTGAGCACCTTTCAGATGGTACTTGGAGTTATCCCAAACTTCATACACTCCGTATTTGGAAGCATTTTTGGAAGAAATTCTGCTCATCCTGTTCCTAGCAGCAGGTATCCTGATTGTTTTATATTTGCTACGCAATGGACGTCCCATTCACCAAGGAGATGGAAAAAGCACTCCTGGAGCATAAATACCGTGATCGCTTGGTACAACATCTGGGCACACCTCGCCTAAGAGAACTAAGCGCATCTTGGTTCTTGTCATTTCGACCAGTCTGGATGGAGTGCATCTTACCTGTCCTCCGATGCCTGTTTTGGAGAGAAGAATGCGTGTTAGACCTGTGTTTGACACTCCCATCATGTGCGCAACTGGACGTGAATGCGTTACTGGACCCAATAATGGCCCATGTTCTGCAGTGTCCTCAGTGTATTCCAATGTTTATGGCGGTATTCCTTGAGCCACCGCAGGTAGTAACTGCACCTGTTGGTATGAACACCAGCTACTCCACTGACTCCCAGGCTTTGGACGGCACACAGGCTGTCCCAACACCGGCTGCGGACAGCGTGGAACATCATCTGTGCTCAATTGACATACTCTGCGAAGTGTTACAGGGGCCGTCTACGGAGGAAGCAAGCAATTGAAATGTTGCGTCTACCAGCTAGGACACATAAACATTTGACTCATTTGGCTCATCGTGTGCTGGGAAGAAATTTGTCCTTTGTTAAATAAGCTCAAATTTGGAACTCAAAAGCAAAAATTGACATTCCTTTAATTTTTTGGGCACACATGGCTTTTTAATGCTTATAATGCTTCGAACTATAATTATGGACACTTTAGAGCTATGGCTTGCATTATTTTTTAACATTCTTTTTAAAAATTTTAGAAATTTTAGAGGATTTTTAACATTTTTTAGCATAATCAATGTTTTATAAATCTATACTAATATGCGTTAGCCTAGTAGTACGGTAATAAGTTACATATGTCGTCCAGTCGGAAGAGGAGTGGTTGTTATGTTCCATATAGGTACCCTATATAGGCGCAGGTAACCTTGTAACCTTTCACCTATATTCTTCCCTACATTACACACATAACGGTTCTTGGGTACTGACCTTTTTTCCTAGATATGACACTGCATTCAGAACGCGGGTTTTTCCCTGGTTCGATTCTCATACATTATGCATGAGGCTTCTTGGAATCACAGCAGGACTAACAGTAGGATTACCATCTCCTGTATAATATCTCTGTATAAAGTTCAGGCCCAATGTCATCCTTTAGGCCGACACAGTAACACAGCAAGGTAGGACACCTGGGGAGACCTATGGGTATATATACAGCACATCTTGCTTAGGAAGATAGAGGAGACCAAGACTTCCCGGCTGACACACTGACACACTGACCAGAGACGCTGAGGTACCTGCATGCAGACACTTCAGCTCGCAGTGGTCTAATATCCCTCGCGGGGTGTCCAACTCGAGACCAAGACGGGGTCCCATATTCTCTCATTCTCAGGTAATGGGGTTGACTAGATCCTAGAGGGATTCTTGGCATAACACCTACACAGATGCTAGGTACATTTAGGTACATCTAGTTAGGGAGACATCGTAGGAGTACGCACTTTTTATCATGTGTTTTATGTACTTGTATATATTCATGATTTCTGCAAGATGGTAGAACTATACCATCCCTTTACTTTCGTAGTACTGCTAATCATATATGTCTGCTACTGTCAAATGGTTGTTGCAGCTCATCTATTCTACACTAGAATAAAAACTGTTCAATAAATACTTATTGAAAACGCCCAGACTATTTATTCTGTGTATCTATCTGAGACGAACTAAGTAAGCACGAGTGACTGAGCGAAAGGTAGTATATTGTTTCCACGATTCTGAGGGATCAGGGTTGTCATGTTCTGAGGTTGCTAGAATCTATTCTCTCCTTGGTAAGAGGAGATTATAGTGGCACTGTGAGCTAGCTAATACAGATAGGCTAACGTATCTGGTGGGGGTGCACAGAATCAGTCCGCCACCAATCCCACAGTTTATGTTATCCATACGCACAGATCCTGTATAGGTTATATAGGAACTACACGACACCGCTACCTAATCACATTCATCAGGCGCTCGCTTTGGCTGATTAATTAAGAAGCCATTGCAAACTCTTTCTTCTGTCTCTATAGTGAATCACTGAGTAGCGCGTTTTCTCTGTGACTATGCTTATGTAGCTCATACAGTTCCAGGTTATTTAATTGAATTCACAGTGATGATGTGAAGTGTGCATCTATGCATTGCAAAAAAAGGGAGACTGAGCTGGCTAATCAAGGGTTTTGCAAAATGGTAATCAAATAAAATCAAAGATCATTAACTGCACTACATTAGTTCCAAATGTAGGTTTTGTTAAGGAGATTTGGAATATGGATTTAACGACAGTCAATAGACTTGAGTCAAAAGAAACTAGTAGTTTCATAAACATTTTGTGGAGATTATTAACAGAATCACTAATATATTTCTATTTATCTTCTTAATTGCTTTCATCAGCATCCAAGGGGAAGAAGAGGGTTGATTCTGAGGGTCTGGGGCAAGCTGGTCAGACAGCGCCGACCACCAGCACCACTGCTGAGGGCTCTGCAAATCCCAGTAAGTCCTTTTATTATTGTTGTGGACCTCTTAGGGTAGAACCGTAAAATCTTGGGGTATTTTGTCTATTGGAATGTTGGTGCTATCTATTGTGATTTGTGAAGATTCAGATAGCAGGCCCAAGTAAGCTGTTTATAGTTACTTGAAAAGCCTTTAGAAGAAAAAAAATATCTAATCACTGTTTTTTAATCCTGTGATGTTATTCTCTGCCAGTCTGCCTGTTACTTTTCTGCCACACAGTCACTGCTTTTTTTATGTTTGGCAACAGGTGTGGGTAAAAGAAAACATAAAATTGGCATTGTGATTCTCCAAATCATAATAATCACATCAAATAAATTCTAATGGCCCTAGGGGACCAGCAATGTGTTGCTACTGTGCTACGCTTTTATTTAAAAAAATGTTTGTACAAATCATTATTTACAATTCGTCTTTTTTGTTTTTCTCAACATAGCTGCTCCTGCTGGTCCAGTCGGACCACCCAACAGGCAGGAGAGAGCGGCCTGTTTGAGGCGGCAGAGGATGGAGTGTATACAGCAGGAACACCGGTGGCTGGTGGTCCTGGAAGAGGAGGAGGAGGAAATCAACACAGAGCTCCTGGGCCCCAGTGCCACCGGTCCTTCTCAGCCCCCAGCCTCCCGGACATCCCATCGCCAGCGTAGCTGCCAGCCAACTGGTGCCACTCAGCACATTGAATGACAACAGGCCATTGTTGTGCTGCAACCTGCAATGACTGGACACTATTGAGGGCTGGCTCACCTCGATGGAGAAAAGCATGGATCAACATCCATAATGCCCTCTTTTAACCCTTTTTTAAATATTTTATTTTGGTGGGAGGGATTTGTTGTTTGTTGGGGCTGGGTGCAGAGGTTGGCAAGGTAGTTGGGAGTGGTACTCGAGGGACTTTCTTTAACATTTTGAGTTTTAGAGCTTAGGTCAGTTTTGTTTAGGAGGGGGCATGGATGTTGTTTGAGTAGAGAGGGTGGGTTACTTTGCAAATAAATAAAGGGGCAAACTATTTTTTATATTCTAAATTGATGCCTGAAGTCATTTACTTTGCCTTCAAGTAGTTTTATGCAGCCTGATTATATGCTTGTAACTTAAGACTAGAGATAGCTTAGCACTCAGATATAGAGTCTAGGCTTATACATCTCTAACTATCTTAACTATTATGGGGAATACTGCCATGATTAGATGACCTAGGCTATATTGTATGGAGGGTCTGAACTATCTAGATAAAAAACAATAGCAGTTAATTTATTTCTTACTAAGTTAAATTACATCCATACTAGTTGTCTGTCTTACCTGAATATAGGTGCAGCATTAACAGGGGAGGCATCACAGCTTCACAAGCGAGGTCCCACTTCCAGTTCCATAGGTGAGCACTAACTGTACGATTGTTCTGAATGATTGATTGATGATTATCCATTGTAGGCAACTAAATGGAAGTAGAAAGACTGAGTGAGTGGGTTATATATTTATCAAAGATTTAAAAACAAAATTGACACCACTTGAGTACTACGTGATAATGATGACACAATGAGAATGCCTGATTCTGCTAAAATAGACAAAATTGCAATACTTGTAGGTTTTGGATAATGTGGAGCTAGCAGTATTATTTGTGAAATCCACAAGTAATGAAAAATGGACTCAAAGTCTGGCGTCAACAAGCTGAGGCGTTTACAGTTAGGCAACACAAGGACTTAAGGATGATGATGCTGACAACTGATGTTCTTCATTCTATATCTAAAAAACGATGCATAATTTTTAATGCATGGGTTGGTAATGGGCTGGTGTGGGCTACTGCTTCGAAGATTCTACAGTAAGTTGGTGTTGCTTTCACCACATCTGCCCCACCAAGTGTGTGATCCATTGATGGTGTAATTTAAGCCACCCTCAATAAATTACACAGCACGGGGAAGAGGGGTAGGGGTTTGATGAATGCACGGGTAAAATGTTCTGTCTTCAAGGTTAGGGAGTGAACCCACCCACCCACTTCTCTTACTTAATATCATTGTTAAAAGAAAAATGATACTGTATTGCAAAATTGTGTGATGCATCTGCATTCTCCTCGGGAATGTCAACTCTTTGTGGCCTCTCTGCACAGGTCTGGTAGGTAAGCAAGAGTGTTGTTGAGCTCAGCTAGCTTTCGCCATTCATTCATGAAGGAGACTAGACGAAGGCCTGCAGATTGTAAAAGAGAAACTGCATTTCAGAGTCAAGGAGAAGGACAGAAGAAAGGTAAGTTTCATGAGGAGTGTATCAAGATAAGAAGACTCAGAGGCAGAGCAAAGAAAACAATAGGGGACTCAGAGTTTTACTTTTTCCACAAGTCCAACACACACACACAAAGAGCAGCATTTCACAAACGCACTTCTCTAAATTCGAAATAGCTGAGTAGAACTAGGCCTCATACTCTTTGTTTACCTTTGAACTGAAGATATTCGATAACTTCATTCTTCTTGCTGTTGATGAGGTAGGTCTACGGCTCCCGGTCCCGCCCTTTTGTTTGATAACTAAATTGACTGTTCTGGTGTCTGAAGAACCAGAAAAAAAATAGAACATCCCTGCAATTAATTAAATCTAGCTAAGTTTGAAAGGGCTGATCATTACCTACAGTGAAAAAAGAGCACCCATCACTCAAGCCCCAAACAATGCAAATCAATAATCATCTCAAGAAATTTCACATATTACAGTTCAACACATACCCTCCTTGAGTGTATGCCACCACATGAATCATCAATCAATTTAAATTAACACTCACGCAATCAGTCACTCACCGTTGCAATAGTTGAAGTTACCTCATCCAATGCAAGGCAAGCATGGGTAGTTCAGCTATTGGGTACTCAACCATCTTCATTCAGGCAACACATTGGATTTTGGTATTGGCAGGCAGGCATGTATATAATGAATGATTTTATGGGGCAGCTTTTCTAGTACAAAGTGGTGCAAAAAGGATAATAATTATGCAATAGGCCTGCAAGGGGGGTAGGCTTTGTCCCCAATGTCATTAAGGAATTGTGGAGGCTTTATCAATACACACTGGTCCAATTGCAATCCGGCAATATATATGTGACTAATTACAAAAATGTGGGGCAGCATAAATTTGACACAAAAATATTGATGTTCCTCTAGCTAATTTTTTATTTTTTTTTAATTGCAAAGAAAGAACTAAGTTCAACAAGAAAATGTGAAAAGTTCTATGGGGGCACTGGCATACTTAGTCTGGGAAGTAGAGTATGTCCTCAAACTCAGGTAGTTCACCCAGAAGTTGGTCACCTAACACATTTGATTCAATTTCGGACCAATCACCCTCTTCCTCCTCTGTTTCGGAAATGGTGTAATTGTGAGGCATAAAATGTTGGTTCATTTTGATCATAGTCAATCTCTCCACATTTTGACGTGAGAGACTGGTCCTTCTCACTGTGACGACCACACCAGCTGCACTGAACACACGTTCAGCAGACACACTGCCAGCAGGACAAGCCAGATACATTAAGGTCAGCCTGCTAAGCTCTGGCAATTGGCACATCTTTAACCCTGGGCGGAGTTCGCATAGTCGCGCTACGCTGAGTTCCGCAAAGTGGTAAAAAAACTCCGCGAGCTACGCAGAATTCTGCGAGCACGCGTAGTTGCTTGTTCCACCCGTTCGCGATGCGTTTTTCCTGTTCGGGAACGCGTATTGCGTGTTTGGGACGCTGTTTGCGTGCTCGGGCAGAAATATCTCGCAAACTTGCCCATGCGGTCGCCAATGGGCGCGACCATCTTGTTTTTCACTTGTCCCGCCAATTCGTGATGGGTATTTCCTGTTCGCGAACGCGAATGTTCGATGGCGCGTCCGAATGACGTGTTCGCGATCGCACACTCTCGCAGGATCATGCGGCCGGCTACCAAAATCTCGTGGCACACGCGAACAGATAGGAAAACTTGTCGGCAAACGCAGGGATCCCGGTAAGTCGCTACCGCGTGCGCGAAAACGCATTTTGAAAGCACGAACAAGGGAAAAACTCCACTACGCTGCGGATCGCGGAGTTTTCGGTAACTCTGCGTTCTACGCGGAACGCAGAGTTACCAAAAATCCACAAACTCCGCGAGCGGAGCGGATTTTATAGCCCAGGCTTACACATCTTCCCATACCAATACATCAATGAATTTTGATCCACATAGACCTCTTTTGGATCATCCAGATACTCCTGGAACATCCTGTGGATGGTCATTGGTGCTGCCACTTGCTCTACCTGTTTTGCCATCGCCTCTACACTGGACTTGAGCCCTGCCAATTGAAATCGATACAATGCAGAGGTTGGGTCCAGTCCTTCTTTTACTGCTGTTGCCGGTGTTCTGGTTGATGGTGTTGTTGGCTGCTGTTAGACAATACTACCCTCTCTGGAAGTTGAAGGCGGCACCCCAGAACTGCGGGGTGGGACTCGAAGTTCCAGCCATTCTCCTTCCAAGTCTCAGCTTGCTCTACAATCCACCTCTTATATTTTAAAACATTCCCTTCAGAACCTGTACCTTGGATCAAGTAGTGTGGCACATATGTACTCTTTAGACTCGATGATGTCATGTTGCAGCCTTATATTAGAGCCAAGCGCAGGACTAAGCTCGCAACCAAGGCATGTACTTCTGTGTTTTCATTCACACCAGCAGGGGCAAACCTTTCAGACGCCTTCTTTACCTGCTCTTGTAGGAGATGCAGCACCGGGATAGCTTGGCCCATCGTACTGTCCTCCTTGCTAACTTCCTGCAAGAAAACCTCAAAAGGAGTAGCATCTGTGTCAGGCATTTGACTAAGCCCCATTTGTCTGCATTCATGGTCATAGGTTTCTCAACTACATCCCCTCCTCTTTGAATGACTTTGTCATTGATCTGTTTGTACTGCTCAAACAAATGTTGCAGCATGTAAAAGGTGGAGTTCCAACGTGTTGGCACCTCCTCGTTCAGGGCTTTAACTGGTGCTCTATTATTATGCTGAATAATTCGCAGCTGCTTCTGGGCTTTTAAAGAATGGCTGATATGGGTGCAAATTCTTCTGTAGGTGGTCAGTATGTTCCTGACTATGTCTTTCTTTTTGAGGAAGTCTTGCACCACCAGGTAGATGCAATAGGCCAAACACAGGACCCTGAAATAGCCTCCGTCTGACAAGGCCTTGAATATTTTACTGCCATTGTCCATGGCAACAAATCCAATTCTAAAACCTCTGGGTGGCAGTCATTAATACACCTTGCTGTTAAATTCCTCCAAGATGTTTACAGCTGTATGTGATTTCTCCATGGTGAACATAGCAACTGTTGCATGCCGTTGAATGCTCTTAAAACTTTCTTCAGGGCCAAGACCTGAAGATGTCTTTTGCTTTTCCCCTGCAAAAGACATCCAATGTGCAGTGATGCACATGTAATCAGTCACCTGACCACTGGTCCACTTGTCTGTCGTCAGGTGGATGGTGTGAACAACACTTTGCTGCAAAGCTTGTCCAACCAACTGCAGCACATCGTGATGCAGTGCTGGAACAGCAACTCTGGCAAAATAGGTCCTAATTGGTACCTTCCATTTTGGGCAGATGGATGCCACAAATTCTAAAAATCCCACTCCTTCTACGAATGAAAAAGGGAGGAGGCCCAACTCAACATTTTTGCCAGCTTCCCATTGTACAAATGTGCGTTTGGGTGGTTTTGCTTGTAGGGCCCCCCCTGCCTAAACATAATCGTAACAGTAGCCTGGGTTTTCTTCTTTTCTTAGGGCACTGACACAGTCTTGGTGGATGCTAGTGGTAGACTCAATGTGCTTTGTGGTGGTGGGGCAGTCACTGTATGCTGCAGTGTCTCCATCATTTCACTCTGAGTCTTCTTGTGCCATTGTGAAGTCGCTGAGGTGGGTGATTCTGCTGGTACACTGCTGGGGACAGGGCTGCTTTGCGTGAAGATGTTACCCTCTTCTTCCTCATCTTCACCTTCCACCGTGATTGGACTTGTAGCTGATGTTCCCCGTCTCTCCCCACCACCACGACCACATTCAGCAACTTTTTTAAGGTGCTCCTCCCACTTGATTGTGTGGTGTTTTTTCATATGGGTCGTCTGGTCTCCAGCACCAATGTGTACCAGGCTTATCTCAATGAACAGTTGTGTGGCGAAAGAGGCATAGTGCAATGTTCTCCCTCTCTTTGCTAACTGTACAAAAGTCCCAAACTGGGGAGGAGTGCTTTTTTACCGGGCCAATGCCCGAAGACAAACTGGAGGTAGGTGGGCATGTTGTCGATTGCCTCTCTGCTTTTCCTGAGACAGGGTTTTGTGCATGTCTCAGCTGGGGCTTTGCAAATATGGGGATTGGTGGTAGTGCTACCTGTGCCACATCCCTCGGAGATGGTTGAATAGCAATGTCAGATTCCTCTGTGTCACCTTCCACCATGACTACCTCATCATTGTCATCCTCCTCTGCATTCCCTTCCATAGGTCTAAGTCTTTCTAGAACTTTTCTTTTCCCTTGCCTCTCCTGTTGTCTCCTGGTCTCTGTCAGGATCCACTCCATGTCCCTATCATCATCATCAGAAGTGGTGCTTAGAGAAGATGCTGCTGTAGTATCCTTCCTTTTCCTTGCTGGAGATGTGGAAGCCAATGATTCTAAAAGAGGAGGTTCAACTTCTTGCCCTGAAGGAAGCTCAACCTCCTGTTCTGCTCCAACATCCAAAAAATCCATTGCTGGCTGCGGCTGCTGTCCACTTTGCTGTGTTTCCTGAAACAGTTGTGTAATACTTTGTGAAAGGGAAAAATCCAATTCAACATTGCTACTCGTCAGCGTCGAAATGATTGCACTGGCTGCCTCACTGACAGACATGATCCTGGGCTTACGTTGGGGAGGTGGTGCTGTTGATGCAGGAGTGCTGATCTCAGCTTGCTCACCGGAGGCCGGTGCGGCAGGCACAACTTTCATGAAAAAGGTAGAGATCAGCACGCCAGTGGTGGAAATCTGCTTCTTCTGCTCTCCACTAGCCACTTTCTTGGCAGCACCTTTCTTTGGGGCCATCTTGAAGCTGCCAGTTGGCAGTGGCACTTAGCTTCACAACAAGCTGAAGAGATGTCTGTGTTGCATAGTCTGTCATGCATCACGTCGTGCAGTGGCCTTCTGTCTGACAGTACTGTGGGTGATGTCTCTTCTCTTGTGAACCTAAAAGCAAACAAGCAAGAAAACATCAGTGAAACGTGGCATTGTTGCAATTCAAATAGTAGTACAAAAAATATCATTTAGTATCAAATGATATTGAGTTATTATAAAAATTAACAATAGTATACAGTGTTCATTTGTAAAATGGAAAACTACACAAACATAAACTTTCATGGTGACTGTACACTCAGGAAGGATTAGAAAGAGCAACAACAACAACAAAACAATGCAGCTGTAACTGTTCGCTTTATGTGCAATGCATCATGTGGGATGTGGCATGCAGAAAGTTGCAGCTGACAAATGCATTGACAATTGAATAATCCTTACACAATGATTGCTATTGTGCACCTATAGCAGACATCAGACATGGGGTTGATTCATTGATGCCAGGTGTTATGAAAATGGTAAAAAAATAAAAAAATGTAAACTAAAATTGAAATAAATATATATCTTTTTTTATAAATAAGTGACATTATCCTCAAGCATATCATTTGTTTTAATTTATTAAACTGCTATCTCATTGCTCAACCATCCATGCAAGCATACGGCAAAGGGCTTCACTTGCTAAACACAAAGAACGGCTGCCTGCCATTGCCACATTGTCATCAACAACAACATAGAGCAAATAGGCATTGGGAATGGGAACAAAGAGAAGAAGACACACAGGCCTATGGCAAAAGCACACTAGCGACCTATACAAAATGGCCGCCGACTGACCAAAAGATGAACCAGCCAGCAAGGGGGCACGGCCGCAACATATTGATAGAAGAACAATACATGCAAGCCTATAGCAAAAACACACTGGATGTCTGCCTACGCAAAATGGCCACCAGTCACATGGTCAAACAGCAAGCAAGGAGGCATGGGGAACAAAAAGAAGATATGTAGGCCTATGGCAAAAGCACACGGGCTGGCTACACCAAACGGCTGCCAGCCACATAGTCACAACAACAACCAGCAAGTGGCATGGGCACAAACAAAGAATAAATGCAGGCCTATGGGGAAAGCACACTGGCTGGCTACACAAAATAGCCGCCAGCCACATGGTCACAACTACCAACAAGGGGGCATGGCCACAAACAAAGAAGAAATGCAGGCCTATGGGGAAAGCGCACTGACTGACTACACAAAATTGCCGCCAGTCACAACAACCAGCAAGGGGGCATGGCCACAAAGAAAGAAGAAATGCAGGCCTATGGGGAAAGCACACTGTGTGGCTACACAAAATGGCCGCCAGCCACATTGGTCACAACAACAAGCAGGAAGCCAGGAAAACAAAGAACACATGTAGGGTGGACACTGACTATTCAAAATAGCCCCTGGCCACATGGCATAATGATTCTTGAACAACAAAGGCAAATGGTAGCCAATGCCAAACACACATACACACAGACAGTGGCCAGACAAAAGAGGCATGGTAACACAGAGAACACAGCATTAATTCAGCAATGCCAAAAACAAAAATTAACAGGGCTAAAAATGTTCGCAACAACACACATCCTCCAAAGGCATTACCCCACCTTAACAATGTTAGCATGGGAATAAACGAGAAAAAACACACAAAAAACTACAAATTGTTTTTTAATCTAATGCCATCCATGGCCTAAATGATGTTTCAACTCTACAGACACCACAGAACACTTGTTTCATTCACCCATGAATAGTACAGTGCCTACTGGTCAGAAGGCCTATCGGCAAACTAGGCCACATAGTCAATTAAATCAATCGATATTGCAAACGTATTAAAAAACATGGAGAAGAAAATGTATTGAACTGTGCAACAGTTTTCCTTTACAAAAGAAGATAAATTTCATGCACAAACAAACTAGGCCCGTACTAAAACTGCAGGCCACCCACCACAATAAATTTTGAAAATCTAATAAAAGCACAAATAGGTCCAGGTGCATGCCCCCAGTCAAACAAATGAAACCCTAGTTTTTCAACTTACTTGAGATATCTCAAAAATAAAGTCTTTAAATCCAATGGTATATATGCAGCAGACAAGAGTAATGATCCTTCCAGCTCCAAATCCCAATGAAAAGTGACCAGGAGAGGGTCAAAACACTGAATGGAGCCTGCTGGACAGGAACAGGATGTTGGAGTCTCTGGGGCACTTCCTTTTGGTTTGAAAAAAATATAAGTTTAAAAAAATGGCTTCTCGCACAAAAAAAACCAACTACAACGGCCTGTTTGTGAAGAAATCCACTCCAAATGCCTCTCAGCTGCATTCTCAAGCAGAACAGCTGCTCGACCGATCCGTTTGCGATTGGCTCTAAGAATGCTAGATTGGTGCTTTCGCGGCCAGAAGTCATGCGAGTGAGCGTGAAGTCTTGCGGGAGCTCTCTAGCAGTGTGAGAAGTCTCACACATGCTCGCAAGTGGCCTGAGAGTCTTGGCGCTCGCGGTTGAGCGCCAAAAGAAAACTCAAGAACGCAAATGGAAAAAAACTCTGTTTCACGCCCGAATGGCAGAATTCAGGAATTCCACATTCCTCCGCGGAGCGTGGAGTGCCTGATTTCTGCAAACTCTGCGAGTGGAGCGGAGTTTACCGCCCGGGGTTACTAATCACCAAACCGAGACCAGATATACAGGGTGAGCCACTACCTAAATCTTATTACGCACTGTTTATGGATGGCTTATGATTACAAGACTGTGATGGAAATTTGAGAGCTGCTTATAGACTTTGTACCGTTTCAGGAGTAGTGGAAGCTGCTTGGCTTCAAAAGGAGCTAGAGAACCCTGTCAAAGGTATTCTTCCCCTGAATGGACTTACTTTGCTGCAAATGATAGAGAGAGAGATCATGCTGAGAATTCTGGGATAATGGAGGAGATTCTACTGAAGCTTTGGGAACTTGATTTTCAATTTGATCTTACCTTTGAAAATTCCTTTGTTAACAAGATTAAGAGCCCTGAGACACCATATCCCAGATGTGGCTACATTTCCTTTCCTGGGTGGGAGTGAATTCCTCGTGTTAGTAGACAAACTGACTTTGAGTTTGTAATAAGACCTTTAATCTTACTCACCGGTTTGAACCCTCATTGTGCAGTTGAGAAGATTATACTGTAAACCAACATTTGAATTGGTGTTAACTCCCTTTTACCTCTCAGGCAATTACAAAGGTCTATTGAGCAGAGAGTGATGGTAAGAACGGCTCAGTGCCCTCTCAGCATTTACTTACTTTAGCCATTTGGCACCTGCTGCCTGTCTGTGTTCAGTCTGGGTTGGGTGACATCTGGGCTTTTTGTATTCCCTCTAGACAGCCACGCACAAAGGGAGCTGAGAATGTCTTGATGGACCTTCCTGGGAGATGGGAGGAAAAGCTGAGAACAGCCTCACACTTACACCTGAATAGGTTGTGTCTTGCTAACACACAAAGGGCTGCATACCCCCAAGTAGTGAGTCTGGAGCCAGGGGATGAAGAGAGTACTTCTGTGCACTTCAAAGCTTTCTTTGAAGTCTCCCCCACTTTGAAGGTGCAACTGGGTATAAGTATTGGACCTCGGACACCATAACTTCAGTAAAATTGTGGACATGTGACTACTCTGCCAAGTAGACGGGCTGCTGTGCTGCTGAAAAGATTAAAGGACTGCAACTTTGCTGGACTGCTGCCTTGGTGGACTTCTGCCTTGCAGTGCTCTTGCCCTGCTGAGCTGCCCAGATGCCTGCTGTTCTCCTACCTGTGTGAGAAGGACTGAGCCTGCATCACCTGAACCCAGGGGACTCCAATGGCTTGCTGACTTGCCTCTTTCTTAAGTCTGAGGGATATCAAAGACTTCAACTACCTGCATCTGCATCTGGACTCTACAACCTGGTCTGCCCAACCCCCTGCGGGTACCTAAGTCTTCGGTACATATGGCCACAGCTTGTAGAGTCCAGATGCAGATGCAGGTAGTTGAAGTCTTTGATATCCCTCAGACTTAAAACAGGGGGTTGTGATCAGGGCCTGGCCTACCCCAATGGACACCCACCCCACCTATCATGTTGTGTGCAGTGTTCTCCACCCAAATTGCAGAGTCTCTAACTTCTCACACATAAGCATTGGGAGTATAAGGAGTGCAGAGTCGTTAAATAGTAGTAAACCTACCCATAAGTGCAAGTTTTCCATTGTGAATCAGGCCACAAATGTTTATTGCATGCAACTTGCCATAGGTCAATGAATAATATTGTGAGTAATGCATGCCAATCATATCTAAATGTAATGCTACATATTGTTAACATTTCCCAAAATAATCTGTCAAGAACCTTAAAATAAAAGCATAGCCTGGAATATGAAAGCATCAGATGACAAGATCACGCACTGATCTGAAACAGACTGCTGCTGAGCATCTAGAAATAGTTTTCTAGTGTTGGCTATTTATAAAATAACAGGCTGAATATTATTTGCTGCATATATTTCTGAGAGACATATTTGCCTTGGCATTTGTTTCTTTTGTTTGAGGTTGTCAATTGGATATTTGAAAGTATACTCAGATCTCTAACTGCTTTACATTTCCAACGTAAAATGATATAGATTTATAATTTTCAAAGGTCAGTCTTCCCACCCCCCATAGATTCTTGAAATGTCATTTCCTTTGACAGCAAGATTCACACCTCCCCATGCTTTAAACTAACACTTAACAGGGAAGGCATTCTCAAATATAGAAAAAGAATACATTTGAGACTGAATCTATTGAATGCCTTTACCGTATATTGCACTATGGCACAAGCACTGGAGTTCCAAAGGTTATGGGTCAATAAGAGAGAGCACTGTCCATTCACTGTTGAAATATGTGATTGGAATTATTACTGACAAAACTTTGGGCCTTATGTACAAATAGCTTTTTGACATGTAGAAAACATAAATTGGGATTCGGTAAGCGCAAAATAGATTTCAGAGTGCATACCGAATTGCTAATTGGAAGGAGAATGTTTAAGGTATCCCTTCCAATTTACGATTTGCATCAATGGTTTACCAACTGAACAAATGATATGTTACTGACACCTCAAAGTTAAAAAAAATGATTGTCCTATTTAAAAACAATGACTCACATGGTGATCTGTTGACCCACACAGACCACCTTCACTGTGAGGGCAGTGAATTGTAGTGAGTTATAATTTGTGACCTGCCTCATTAATATATATGAGGTAGGTCAAATTGCAACTCCCTACAATTCAGTATTTTGTGAACCGGCCTGTTACTACATAGGTCGTTTCACAAAATACTAATGCATTCAGTAACAGCAGGTGCACAAATTGCGCACACTTTACAGAATGCATTCTTAGTACATAAGGCCCTTAGTTTATAAAGTGTAGGATAGAAGGGAAGGAGAGACCTGCAAGCTGGGTGCGCCAGTCATAGCATCATGAGATCAGAGCTCTGGAGACCTCTGTTTTTGACATAAAATGAATGATATAAAAAATTAGGTCAGCCTCTGAATTTTTTTAAACAAATTCATTACATATGCACTGGGCAGGTGCAATTAACAAAAACTCTATGGCAAAAAAGCAAGCCTCCTATATTAAGCATATACACACAGCAGAGCACTACCCACTCAAGGGGCCAGATGTACTAAGGCATTTTGCGGGTTCAAAGGGGCAGTTTCACAAAATTGGACCTTTTGTAATCTCAAAACAGTCTTTTGGAATGTACCAACTCCAAATTGTTATTTGAAAACATGTTACTGAATTGAAATTTGGGTTTGCAACTAAATACTATATCGCTATTTAGAAGGGATACGCTTAAGGTGTCACTTCCAAACAGCAATTCGCAATGGGATGTATGAATATTTTGCAACCGAATTCCATTCACAAAACATTAATATTTTACCAACTACCGAAATGTAGTGGTGACCCTTTCAAGAACCCAAAGGGGTCCTCAAAGGAACATTCCCCTGTGTCTACGGCTTACTCATAAAAAATGTTTGTAAAAGTATTCATCTTTTTTTTAAAGGCATCCTGTTTTTCTATAACAAAATTGGTTGCAAAATAAAAATGAAAAGAGATTACATTATTAGAAACCAATCACAGACATGGTCGTCTGCTGACCCCAGCAATTCGCAACATGCCTCATGCATATTAATGACATAGGTTTAAATGTAACCCATTACTAATGATGATTTTGCAAATCAAACTATTAGTACCTAGGTCAGTTCGCAAAGTCAGAATTCATACAGTAAATGTAGGTGATCAATCTGCAACGGCTTTTACTGAATTGTTCTTAGTACCTTTGCCCTGAGGTTGCAACACCAAATCCTTCTTTAATTACCTCCTATCTGGTATGTGCCCCCAAGTGAAACTGTTGATATGATTAAGGTCTCTGCTAGTCTGCCAGTTATGAATCAACTGTGCTTAAATTCATGTTATAGCTACAAAGGAATAAGGAAGTGTTTGGTTGTCTTTTAAATTAATCTGTTTTCCCAAGAGTCATAATCATTATTGTAGATGACCTGCAACACCAAGTAATCCACCTCTCCTAACAAGCTAAACCTCTATATTAAATAAGCTTTCCATAGTAGGCCATTAAATTAGATTTTAAGGCATGGATAGAAATTTGAATCTGTAGAGTAAATTTATGGGGGGTTTTGCTTTTGTTACCGTTCTCTTTACTGATTTCCGATTAGAAGCATAAAATACCTTCCCTAGTTGAACTACAAGGAATTTGTTTTTTGATCATATTTGATTTCTACTACAGGAGGATGCAAACAGGATACCCAAATAGCAATACTATTTGACTATGAGAAGTGTAGCCTTTCCTCAAAGCCAATTACCCATTGTTTTGATATGGCACTTCCACATGGTCACCTTATTGCTCTTCACTACCAATAGGATTATGATCTAATAGAAGTAATTAGGAGTAAAATATATGTATACATCAAGGTTAGAACACAGTGTTGGTAAAAAGGAACGCACATTTGTTAAGTTATCTTGTAGTTCAGCTATTTCTGGCACCAACAAGCACCACATGCAGCAATTATAATCATCTATTCTTTGAAGATTAGCACATCTTCCTAGAGTCGTTCAAGAAGGTTAGCACATAACATGAAATGTCCCATTTGTATACTTTGAGCTATCGGAGTTGTCAATTGGTTCAATCTATGGCCTTTGAGGGATCAATGAACACTGCAGACATTGATTGATACTTCATGGGTTGAAGCTTCTTGTGATAAACTTTAATGCAAAGCAATTGTACAATGTGACGGTAGATGGACAACGTCCTGTTTAAAGCACTATATTTCTTTTATCTGCCCAATTTCCCATAGAGATCAGTACTAGTCTAGTTAATGGTTTACCAGAAATCCCAACAGTACAATCAAACAACAGATTGAGGACTCTTGGATCCTCTGTGTCTTTTGGATTGATGCAACACTTTCAAGGAGGAATTTGGTTTATTGAGATATATAGTTCAATTAAAGGTTGTTAGATTGGAGCTCACAAATGTGGATTTGTTTACCTGGTACCAATAGGCATGTTATTGTGCCCTTGAGACCAGGGTGTCATAGCTTTTCTTGTGGTATGTGCAAATAAGCTATTGAAGGAATCAGCACCATGTTTTACGGGACCTCAAGTAAATACTACTGTAGCACTTCAAAACCCTCCATAAATAGATACTTTTCTGTTTAAGTTTTGGATGTTCATTCCCCACACTGAGAACCTGAAACTGATTGGAGTTGATGTCTTCAACTTATTGTACTAAATGATATAGCTGCACAACAACAATGCTCACAATACTTTTGTAGCTCTAAAGCAGCTCTAGCTTTGTTTCAATTTCATAATTGGTTTACCTACTGACAGAAATAAGCAAACTGATTGTACAACTGCCAAGATAGATTTAATTGGTATTGGTCGAGGTAGTAATGGACCTGAAGAAGTGGAAGGTGATTCTGGAGGGACAGATGCAGTGTGTGGTGGGGGAGGCCCTCCCTAAGAAGTTGAAGGTTTTGCAGCAGCTAAAGTGGTTGCTTCCGATATTCCTGCTGCAACCTCTTCCAACTCCTTCTCATGCCTTCTTTTGGCCAGAACCAACCTGGTTGAATGTATAGACTGCAGGTGTTTCTACATTCCTGTTGTACCAAAAGAATACTGCTTGATGTTGCAGCGGGAAATTACCTTCTTGCAAAGGTTGCAGGTTTCCAATTTGGCATTGACCTTCTTCCTTACAGCTAGCAAGGAGAAAAACTCCCACACAACACAGAATTCTTGAGCTTCTTCCTCTGCTCTTCTCCCCTGTTCCTGCTCTTGCATCCTCCACCCCAACTCTTTTTTCACCTTCTGAAGCAGAACAGGATCCTTTTGGTCATTGCAGTACTGTATTAACTGGGAGGTAGCTTCTAAAGACAAGAGTTTCACCTCTATGACTGTGCAACCTTCACCTTTGAAGGTCACAACTGAAATGGGGAAAGGGATATAAACGTCCTTCTTCCTACAATGGACACACTTTTGAACCAATGAAATGCTGTTTAACAAAAATGAAACTACAACCGTACTATAGCAAAGGTATCTAGGAGTACGAAATAAAAGAAAATAATTATATTAAACAAATTCAACCTACAATTAATATAGACTGGCTCTTAAAAAAGCTTTTGCTTTGTTTTTAAGTAAGCATATTTGATAACAAAAACATTACAAAGTAAAGCATTATGTAATTGGTTAATAACACCAAACGGGCTATAAACACAGCCCAATACTAATACCAAAAACCACCATAGACATTCTGCTGACTGTTGGAAAGTAACACCAACTGGGCTATAAACACAGACCAATTCTACAAATTCAATGAAAAAACAAAGTTTGGAAAACATAATGTATTATTTGTATACATAAACAACTTAAACTACACAAATATTAAACATTCAAAATGTATAGTTATAACTTAAAAAGGTACTATTGCTGCTCTCCACCTAAACTGGAAACTACCCAGAGTTCTCTGCTTCTCTTTTTTGCATAAGTTATGTGGCAGTCTATATGTGAAAGTGTATTGTTTTGACTTAAACTTGATGCTCTCTTGCATCTGGAGAAAGCTAAACATCTCTTAAGAGCTATAATGATAGCAAAACATGTGTCAGGGATTGCTTTTATACATTCCAGGCTGGCTTGAATGGGGTTTTACCAATCCAAAGCTGTAATAATGTACCTGGAGTGGTAAAAGCCTTTTTCATTTTACAGCTCGGCATGGATGGCACTGTGCTAATCCTATGCTTAAAGACTTTGCTGTAGAAATGTCAAAAGACTATGGTCCGGATTACGATCGTGATCGGTTGGACCGCTGACCACTATTGCGGAGGGCAGTAGACCGGCCGACAAGAAGGCGGCAGTCCTATGGCCACATTTCAATGCAACCACCAGGCTGGGGGATGCAAAGGTGTCAGAACTGTGATGTTGGCATGCTACAACCAATGTAAATGGCCCAGGCACATGTTGCCACTTTGCAGCACCAACAGCAGGTCCATGCACTGTGTGCCATGTACAATGCAATGCATGGCACACAGTGTAGGGAGGTAAGCAGGGGCTCCCCATGACCATTTCTGGGTGGCCTACAATGCCAGGAGGCCCTGTTTGGGGCCCCATATCACTTTCCAACAACCTTTTCATGGCAGTGTTCCCACCATGAAAAGGCTGTCAGAAAGAGATATCCAAATCCCAACGGCGGTGTCTGGCTCGGTACTGCTGCCATCCAGGGTCCAACTCCGACTGCTGTCCCATTGGAATCTGAGATCCTGGTGAAGGCGGCGGTGTGGACTCCGACCACTGTGGTCCGACTGGCAGCATCATAATGCGGAGGTCGGACTGAAGCACTGTCGGTGGTCGGGCCACCACGAGGGCCTGTCAGTGGCGGTCCGACCGCCATCGTAATTAGCTCCTTTGTCCCTTTCTATTATATATATATATATATATATATATATATATATATATATAGTCATAAAAAGGGTGTCCACACTTGAAGACGCACTCAGTGACAGTTCAATTCAACCTGAATTCTTTATTTTCGGCAACCGGGACTCACAACTTGATAATGGCAAAACTAATGCGTTTCGGAGCCGCCTCGCTCCTTGTTCACAGGTCAGAGAATGCGCTTAGCAGATCAAACGGAAACTCCGTTTGGGTGGAGGACTGTCTTGTACCTATATTGCGGAGTAACAGTTTGTGTTAAAATGAACTAGCATCAACACTCTGGAGACCCACTGGAGGGTTTTAGAAAAAGAGAAATAATGGATGTGATGGCGTAGAACCCACTGAAGGGAAATAATTATGAAAGGGAAACTACAGGCACCAGCCTGCATCAGTGTTTGAAATGATGCACAAAGCCCACCAGAGGGCATTAATTAAATGAACAACTGAGTTTCCGTTTGATCTGCTAAGCGCATTCTCTGCCTGTGAACAAGGAGCGAGGCGGCTCTGAAACGCGTTAGGCTTGCCATTATCTAGATGTGAGTGCCGGTTGCCGAAAATAAAGAATTCAGGTTGAATTGAACTGTCACTGAGTGCGTCTTCGAGTGTGGACACCCTTTTGATGAATATATATATATATTCACTGAAAAAACCATAGGTTTTACAGACGTTATAGTTAGAAATTAGCATTTTAAAAACCTTTGAAATTCACTGAAAAAACCATAGGTTTTAGGGACGTTATAGGTAGAAATTAGCATTTAAAAAACCTTTGAAATTCACTGAAAAAACCATAGGTTTCAGGGACGTTATAGTTAGTTGGACATTTTACTCATACAAAACCAGAGAAATTCCGCCGTTATAGTTAGTTCAGCTAACTATAACTCGCGCCCCCGCAATGCACTGCTGATGACGTCACATATTACATAATTCATGACATGGTCAGTGACATCACTGATGACATCACTGATGACATCTCAAATGACATCACTGATGACATCACTGATGACATCATTCAGTAACTGTGTGTTTCTATAAAGTTTAAATATGTTTAAAAAATATATGCCAAGGTGTATTGAAGAATGAGTGGGTGTATAAGTGTCTGGATGGAGGATTTAGTAGGTGCATGACTGACTGTACAAGTGAGTGATTAAATGTGTCTTACTGAATGCATGGGTTAGTGACTGATACAGACATTCACACAGTTTAGTTTGTCAGTTGGTGTGTAAGCGGTTGCATGGGTTGGTGAGTAGCTAAAGGAGGATCTATATGGGTTATTGATTAGTTGTCTGAGTATTTGTATGGGTGCCTCAGTGACTGTGGGTGGGTGGGGGAGGGTGTGACTCTGTGCATAGATGTGTGAGTGGGTGATTCAGTGGGTGTATGGGTTCAAGAGTGCATCTGTGAAGGACTGTATGGGTGGGTGAGTGTGTGTATGGGTGTGTTGGTGAGTGAATGGAGGCCTCAGTGGTACATGTGTGAATAACTGCATATGTGAAAGGCAGTATAAGTGAGTGTTGGAGTATATAAATGACTATATGTGAGAGTGAGTGATTGTGAGAGTGGCTGTATGGATGAGTGTGTGCTTGAATTAGTTATTGTATTAGAGTGTAAATATGTGTTAGTATATGTTTGAATAAGTGAGGCGGTGTCTGTATTACTGTATAGGTGAGTAAATGGGTGTGATTGATTGTTTGCATGACTGACTAGGTGTGTGAGTAACTCTATGGATGAATGGTGGTGTGTGAGTGTCTGTATAGATATATGAGTGCATATGATAATACCATATTGATGGTTGTGTGCATGTATGAGTGACTGTATGGGTGAATGAGTGGATGTGTGTGTAGACCTACCAATTAGTGAGTGGGTATGTACTGACTGGTATTGGTGTGTCTATGGTTTCAAAAATGGTAGTGTGTATTTTAGAGTGGGTGTATCAAAGGTTATATTAGGGTATGAGGAGGTGCATCAGATTATCACGTGGATGATGTCATCATTGATGTCATCAGTGATGTCATTTGAGATGTCATCAGTGATGTCATCAGTGATGTCACTGACCATGTCATGAATGATGTAATATGTGACGTCATCAGCAGTGCATTGCGGGGGCGCGAGTTATAGTTAGCTCAACTAACTATAACGGCGGAATTTCTCTCGTTTTGTACGAGTAAAATGTCCAACTAACTATAACGTCCCTGAAACCTATGGTTCTTTCAGTGAATTTCAAAGGTTTTTTAAATGCTAATTTCTAACTATAACGTCCCTAAAACCTATGGTTTTTTCAGTGAATTTCAAAGGTTTTTAAAATGCTAATTTCTAACTATAACGCCTGTAAAACCTATGGTTTTTTCAGTGAATTTCAAAGGTTTTTTAAATGCTAATTTCTAACTGTAACGTCTGTAAAACCTATGGTTTTTTCAGTGAATTTCAAAGGTTTTTTAAATATTAAACTACTATTCTGCTATTTGTCATTAGTACTGTTTTTTCTAACTTTTTCAGCTACATAAAAGAAAATAAACTGTAAAACTGTTGTGTAATGTAATATATTTCACAAATTACAGTGTTACTTATCAAATAATACAACATAATTTAACATTTTGATAACATATTTTTCTCCCTTTTTCTGCTGTTATCAGATTCTACTTAACTTCACTATTCACAGTGATGTCAGTGTAGTATCATCATAAGCAGCTGGGGAAAAAAACAATCAACTACATTGTTAAAAAAAAACAAATGACTAATTCTTGCAAGCACAATACGAAATCAACACAAATAACACATCCAATACTATTTTCAATTTTTAAATCTTACCTTTACTCTGTAGTTTCTGTTCACATTTTTCCTCAAGGCCAAATAATGTGTGGAAATGTATTTATTTTTTTAAATCATCCAGTATGAATTCCTTAAAGCATCTTCACATTTTCCCTCTAGGCCGAATAATGTATCTAAAATTTTTGTTTCAGAAATATCAAGTATGAGTTGGGTAATTCATAGGGCAATCTCGGTTTTAGTTCCAAGTGTGTATCGTTGCAGTGACTCCAACCATTATTGCATTTTAAATATACAGTATAATGTCCACATGTGGTAGTAGCTCCAGTATGGAAAACAATAGCCAGTGTTGCGAAAGTTCTTCCAGAAATAGATACTTGACTAGCAAAACATTTTTTAATTTTCGTTTCCACTTTTCTTCCATTTGGTCTACAGCGTTGTAGCATTAAAATTAGATATTTTCCATATCTTTGTAGGCATAATGTAGATAACATTTCTGATTGACAACGAGAACATTTCATATCATGATTTGCTTCTTTTACTAATTTCGGAAAAGGTACAGATTTGCAGTCAGGTATTGTTAAATATAGAAATCGTTCTCTGTCAACTATAGTGCTTGAAGTTAATGAACACTGTTCACATTTGTGATCCCATTTGTAACTGAGTCCAAATAAACTCTCAATCTGGATTCCTTCATCTTCTAATACTCCAAGCATAACCATCAGAAACTCTTGTACATCTTGTTGTATATTAGGGCTGAACGTTAAAGATCCAGTACATGTATCCAAGAGTTGTCGAATACCAGAAGCAGTATGGATCTTACTTCTGTCAGTTCTCAATTGTTCAAATAAAGTATAAAGTGCAGAACATAATCTTTTTTCCTGACTTTCCATAATTTCACCATAAAGATCTTCTAGATAAAATATAACGTTTAGAATAACATTACCATAGCAGTTGACACCAGAAGCATTTTCTAATTGGTATCCCACAACATCATCACTTGTTTGTATGTTCAGTTTCTTTGCATCTTTTCTTTTCTCTTGAATTTTTTTCTGCTTTTCAACCACACTTGATTCATCACATGTTTGCGTTTTGAACACACAACACGTTTTTCATAAATAGGATATTCACCTAAAGTTGGTGCATAATGTCTTCTTAAACGATTATATTCTCTTACACAACTTACATCAGCACTAACCTTGTTTTCATCGAAATCAATTAAATACAAACCAGACAATGTTCTAACTCGAGATAATGCAACATATGCCCTTCCCTCTTTAAACACAGTTCTTCCAGCATTTACTAAAGCATTATCTACACTTAAACCTTGAGATTTATGAATGGTTATTGCATATGCTAAACAGAAAGGAAACTGTTTTCTACGAACATACAAGTCTTTTACCAGCAAAAAACGTACAGCACAACGCCCAATCTGTTTTACCTCTGTAATCTGATCAAATTTAATTTTCAAGAATTCAATTGCATTTCTGTTTTGATATTTTACAAATTCAACAACTTTCCCTATTGCTCCATTCACTAAACCTTCTTCTATATTCAAATTACGCCTCAAAATTACCCGACAGTTTATACATACATCTAAATTTTTTTCTAAGCCTGCAGTTTTTGATACAGACTTTTCCAAAGAATCCAATTTAGTCTGTAGTTTATTTGAAAGAAGAATTGTTATTCCTTGATGCTCGATTTTATCAATAGCTTCAATGTGAACTATTTCTTGATTTTCCAATTTCAGAAGCTCTTGATTAAAGGTATAACACTCTTCCACTGTAGGCATTAAGAAAAGTATAGACTTTTTTCTGCAATGTTCTTGTCCAGTACTGCTGCTGGTGTGTTTTCAGTTGTAAACAAGTTCTTTAGTAGACAACTTTGTAAAGCTTGTTTACCATGTTTGCTTAGAACACCAATTCTTACATCTTTCAGAATATTTCCATAATCTTCATCACTTGCTTGTCGCATATTCTGAGTGAGTTCTTTATATTCACAATTTAACCAGAGATTCACATTTCCAATACTTCCCAAAGAATTCTTAGTGTCTTCATGTAGAAGAGTTTTAAAGACTGGTTCTCCTTTTACAGGAGTTAGTTGTAGCAGATCTCCAAATACAATTAAATGTTTTCCTCCAAAGAGAACGTCGTAATCAGGTTTTTAATACCTGTTGCATTCTTAAATGCACGAAAGCAAGCATTAAGTTTGAGACCATGCTCACCTCATCAATAATTAAATGTTTCATCTTCTTCAGCACTCTTGACACTTCATAAGAAGCTTCTCCAGAAAACTTCTGATATTCTAATGTATTATCATGCTCAACTGGTAACATCAGTAATCTATGCAAAGTAATTCCTTTAACATTGTGCGCAGCTAATCCAGTTGGAGCTGTTACCACACAAGATAAATGTGAACCAGTAGTTTTTTTAAGATAACTGGTCAAAACTTTAATTAAAAAACTTTTACCCTTTCCAGCTTGACCACTGATGTACATCAGAATAGGTTTAAATGATGAACATGCACATTCTTTTTTTTCAGGCAACAAACCATGTTCTATCTGTTCTCTCACTTGTACATATATTTCTTTCTGTTCAATATTTACTTGTTCTTCTAACTTTTCCAATGTAATATTCTCCTCTTGTGCTTGTTGCATTGCAATTTCGACTTCATGCATAGCAATCGCTGCTTCATTTTCCACAATTGGTTGTCCAAGTGGATCTTGACTACATGGACCAGAACTTTGACTATCTTGAGAACTTTCATTTGCATCTTCAGCTGTAATAGTCTTTTCCTGTTCAACTTCATCATTCAACATTTTTAAATATGTAGGGAAAATTGAACATGCAATGCTATCTTTACATGCATTAAAAGAATCTTCGTAGCAGTCGAAATCTCCAAGTAATTCACTTTCGCTACGCCATGGTTTGAATAGTTGGAGAAGTGCTAAATAGTAAAATTCTCGCTTGTCTGGAGTTTCACAACTAAGGGGCAGATTTACAATTAACTAACGCAGCACGGCGCAGCAAGTCATTTTGCTGCGCCATGCTGCGTTAGTTTGGAAAGCACAGGGATGCGACATATTTACAAGAATATGTTGCATCCTTGTGCTTCCCCCTGTGCTGGCGCACAAACTGCAGCCATGCGCCGGTGCAGGCACCCTTGCACCATGGTGCAAGGATGCCTGCGTCGTGGGGAGATTGTTTTTGTGCAGGAAGGGGAACCTTCCTGCACAAAAGCAATCACTACAACCATTTTCCTCTTTCAATGCGTGCTGCAGAATGCAACACGCATTGAAAGAGGAGAAAGCGAGGAGAAATGAAAACATTTCTCCTCGGTGCGCCTCGCTACGCCACCTCTAGGGTGGCATAGCTCAAACGCATCTCCAGAGTTACGAATTCTCGTAATTCTGGAGATGTGTCTTGTTCCATGGGTGTTGCGTGGGAACACCCACAGCAACACCCATGGAACGCCCCTTCACCGCAAAGTGCTGCGTGTGAAGGGGCCGTATTTACAAGGAGAGGAAAAGTCACGCAGGGTGGCTTTCCTCTCCTTGTAAATATGGAGCAGCCCCCTGCGCCACCAGTACGTCACGAAAAGTGACGTACTGGTGGCGCAGGGGGCTTGTAAATCTGCCCCTGAGTTTCTTGTGGTTGATAAGGTTACCTTTTGTGTGTTTTACTAAACATCCATGACATCCAACTACTGCATATTTTCCTTCTTTTAAATTCTGTTTAACATTTCTTTTGAAGCTGTAATGTTGAAGTACTTCATACAGACATAGCTGCTCCAGATGTCGACTCCTTTTCGCATAGTATGTATCCAACATATTAGTTTTAAGAATTTCTGTACTGTCTGGTTCATTTGCTGCTAAGTATTCAATTTCTTCTAATGATTTCAACACTCTATTTTGTGAGCAGGCAAGACCTAAACTTACCCAAATGATACCTCGTGATTTTGAATATAAACTTGAAGAGGACAAGCGGTCTGAACATTCATAGGATCCGATTTCTCTGTGGGAAAGCATTTTCAAAGTAAAGCTGTACAATTTTTTGCTAAGGCTCTTCTCTTGTGCAATTTCTTCCCACATTTGTTTCATCTTGGTTTTTTCTGATTTCGTTATAAATGATGTAACGTAGCGTGCAACAGCAATTGAGTTGTCTGCAACAAACTGGATGTCCATATTTGCATTCCACATTTTTAAAATAACCTGATTGTAGTCATTAATATACTTTGACAGTTCTGTTCTTTTCAAGTTGTAGGTATTCTTTGGAGATTTGCGAGTTATTGTGTGCTTTACAGAAGAAAAAAAAGAATTTACTCTTCCTTTAGAAATTACTGAATGTGGAAATCCAAACCGACACTTGGTATAAAATTTTCCTTTAGACTTGCATTTTCGTCGCCAGTACTTTCCACAACGGTGACTTTGGAAACGTAAAACTTGCTGTCTCAAGCTTCTATCTCCTCCTTCTCTTGGAATCTCACATGTCACATACTGTTCAATGAAAGACAATACTATTTCATCTGAATCAATTCCAAATTTAGGTGCATCCTTGATCCACATTAGCATATGTTTATGAGGAGCACCTCGCGCTTGGTACTCCTTTCTCCAAAAGAAATCGGTAACTTCTCCAAGAGGTGGATTCTATTTATTGCAGATGAAAGATGTCATAGCTTGAAACCTATGATTAAAATATCTGCACACATTTACAGGATCCAAAGAACACAGTGCTCCAGGTGTCTTAATATCAACATTCTTTATACTGGAATTTGCTTCTCGTAGAAATTCAAGCAAATCTTCCCATGCATACTCTGCACAGCTAAGTGTCACAAACCATGTTGGTGTACCTAAGTTCCGTAACATACACTTCAGTTCTCCATGATGACGATGCCAATACTCATTTGTTCCTCGTTGACATGCCATCAAATTAATTAACTGTGCTTCTAAATTTTCATCTGTTTGTTGAACTTTCTCCACAAATTCTTTCACTGAAAGAAGTGATTGATGAACTCCAGTTTTCAGTATGTGGTTCACTGCATAGGACAGAGAAGACAGATCACTTTCAAACAAAAGGTGAAATATATATGGTATACACTGCCGGAATCTAGGATCTTCAGAGTATAATCTTGTTGAGCGATATTCTGAAGCTGGAATTCGTACAGGTCGGTCATCATATCGTCCACCTTCTCCAGTAGGAAACAGCTGTGGAAAACAACGAGCTTCTAAGCTTTTCTCCCATACACTCATTGGAGTTCCCTTTGCTATTTTCATTTGAAATAACTCAAAGCTGTTTCCTATTACTTCTTTTGAATGTAGAGGACATATTGTGTAATGTTCATAAATCTCTTCACTCCTTGACTTGTCCACTTTCTCTATTTGACCACTTGAAATTTCAGATTCATCTTCCAAACTTATTACCTGTTCTTCCACATTTACACTTTTATAATAAATATTATTCTCCACAAGATATAACGTAGCCTTTTGAAGTTTTTTAACATCCACAAATTCTTGCCATATTTTCCGACTCTTTGTTGGTACTCCATTTACTAGAATGACTACTGCTTCATTTTCATTTTTGTCTCCACCAACAATTTCAATATTTTTCTTAAAATCCAAAGGTAAGTACACAACTCTTCCTTTCAGCCCTCTTTGTAAGTCTGTTGTTGGCAGTTTACCTGTTTTAGGCTCCATGCGAATTATAGTTTGAAATGGATGAACAGATTGAATAAGAACTGACTCATATGTATTCAAATTTGCCAGTTCCTCCGGAATAGCTACTAATTCTAACTTATTATGTACTGCTCTAGTGGGCATTTTGTTCTCTTCTAATTTGTTATAACAATATTTACAAATATGTTGATCACTGCCTAACTCAAATTGACCTTCCACTAACAAGTAAGTTGCAAATTCTTTCCATTTATCATTATTCTTCTTTTCAGATTTCAAATACAAATCAACATTTCTAGTTTGAGTTTTATAATTAGTACGTCGACAACAAACACAAACATAGTTTGGAATTTCAGAGCACACTATGTTAAACTTTCCAATTTCTTCTTCAAACTGATCAATCGTAATCACTTTCCCATCTTCTTCAACATCTGTAATTGTCAAACTTTCACTTTCTATACACTGCTCTTCTGAACCAAAATATTGGAACTGAATATCATCACACTTTTTTTGTACATATGATAAAGAACCGTGTAAAAGAGCTGTATTCAGTTCACCTAAACATAATGCAGGAATTTTTACATAGTACAGTTTCCTTACAAACTTCCGCATTTCTGAATGGTGTACTGCTAACATCCTTAAGTGATGAAAAACACTTTTACACACTTTTCTTGAAAGACAAGCCAGAGAATGCCCATGTTTCTCAGTATATTTTCTTACATTACATGGATCTAGTGTTTGTAACAACCTAATCTTCTGTTTTACACTTTTCTGTCTATATTCTCCTAACAAATTTCGCATTATATCAATAGATTCCTGTCGAATACTACAAATACTGCTACAACCCCACTTATACACAGGAGCTTGTGTGCGTTTCCCTTGCACTTCTTCAGCTATTAACTGTTATGCACTAATAGTAACCATTTCCTCTTTTGGAACAGGACAACCATTCTGAACTTCGTAGCAACGACCTCCAGTATCAACTGCAAATGGTAAACTATTTTCTTGGAAGTAACTCTCGTCATTAAAAAAAGGTTCACTATTAGATGTATGTTTCCATTTTCCACTAAAGATTTTACAAAAGTTGCTTCTGTTCACACGTCTTTTTTTTTTACTTTTGTCTTTCAGAATCTTCATTGTTTTATCCAACACTTTCATCCTCTTCAAAATCAAAATGAATATTTTTTGTTTTAACTTAAATGCAGTATCCACTATGCTTTCAACACTCTGTTTCTGTTTCAATTGCAGCACTTTCTTTTTATATTTGTGGCAATCTTTTATTAAATTCCGAATTACTCTATTTCGAAAAAGTCTTTGACGAATTTCTTGAAATTGTTTTTGTCTACGGGTAACAAATACTCTTACCTTATCATGTTTTTTTTTTGTAATTTGAAGTCGAAGTCTGCTTCTCCTTACTTGAAAAATTCTCCTTTTTCCTTTGTGTGATGTTATCTTCATTAAATGTTCGTAATACTTTTTAAAAAAATTCTAGTGTTTTTACCAGAAGAAACTCTTTTTGTAGTACTCTCATTTACTTGTAATCCACATTTTTTACTTTTCTTTAAGTAGATTGCCTTTTTTGTCTTTCCTTTTTTTTCCAGTTCTTCTAGGCATTTTCAATTTTTAATCCAAACAAAATAATTTTCTGAGAAAGAAAAAAAGTCTCAATTATTTGTTATATCTGTTCAATATGTCAAAATAATCACATACAATTATATAAGTTCCACTGGCGGCTTGCAGAGGAAATGCCGCATGGTACTGGAGTGGAATAAGGGAACAGTAGGGTGGCAGGTAGTGTCATCGGACATACAGCACGTATTTATTGAATTATTTAGATTCACCTTCCCATTTTATATGCGACTCCACTACCTCCTACTTTTCAGCTCGCCCCCCGTCCCACCCCACCGTCCCATGCACTCCACCGTCCCACAGCATTTCCTCTGCAACCCACTACAGATAACTTTATAGATACTATTTTGTAAAATTGTTATCTGTATACTTAGAGTGATATTCTCAACTAAATGGCACATATAAACGTTACCCTTATTAGTTTAACACTTCTATCGGCAACTTAGCAAGCATAACACTGCACCATATTAGCAAAGATATGGTACAGGCTTACATTTCATTGTGGATGTACATAAACAAGTACAGATCAACTGTTAGAGAGCAACAAAAACCACCGACATGGAGATGGAGAGGGGGGAAAGATTAAGTAAGGTGTTATTCCCATTTTGGTAATCTGCCAGCCCAGTCGTGTACGGAGCTTTAACACCAGCAGAAAACCTCGTAATTACGTTAATTTACATTTACGTGTGCTCTAGCACTGAAACCAACGCTTTGTACCCCTGAGACTACTGTTTATAAAAATAAACAAACAGAGCTTTATCTAGTATAAAAATAGCAGACAGTGGGTGTGAGTCGTCCCCCCACACACGGGCTTGCTTGTAGACGGAGAGCTACGGGCCGCCGGCTGCTAGAGGGACAGATGCGTTCCGGCTCGCAGACGGAGACCTGAGGGCCGGCTTGCAGAGGAACAGCTATGGACCGAGTCTCATAGGGAGAGCTGCGAGCCGTCGGCTTGCAAAAGGATATCTGCAACCTCTCATGTGGGGCGAGGGAGGGCGAAGGGAGTATCTGGCAGAGGGAAAGCTGCGGTATATTTCCAGTGTTGACTTGCAGAGGTAGAACTGTGGGCCCGACGGCTTCTAGAGGAAGAACTGCGAGCCGTTGGCTTGCAGAGGAACAGTTGCGTGCCAATTCGCAGAGGGAGAGCAGCGGGCCGGCTCGCACAGCAAGAGCTGCGGGCCGCTGCAGTCCGGTGATGTGGGGGGGAACAAGGGTGAAGGGAGTATCTGGCAGAGGTACATGCAGTATATTTTCAGTGTTGGCTTGGAGAGTTACAGCTGCGGGCCCGACGGCTCGCAGAGGGAGAGCTGCAAGCCGAGGGCCTGGCTCACAGAGGGAGAGCTGTGGGCCATCGGTCGACGGGCTGGCTCGCAAAGAGAGAGCTGTGAGCCGACCGGCTGGCTCGTAGAGAGAGAACTGCGGTATATTTCCAGTGTTGTCTTGCAGAGGCAGCCCTCCCTCTACGAGCCAGCCAGTCAGCTCACATCTCTTCCTCTACGAGCCAGCCCGCCGGCTCGCAACTCTCCCATTGCAAGCCAGCCCGTTTGCGAGCCATCGAGCCCGCAGGTTTATCTGTACAAGCTGTCGGGTCCGTAACTCTACCTCTACTAGCCAACACTGCGAATATAACGCAGCTCTCCCTCTACAAGATACCCCTTCACCCTCCCTCGGCCCACATCAACAACCCGCAGCTATCCCTATGCAAGACACCGTCTCGCAGCTCTCCCTCTGCAAACCGTGGGGCCCGCAGCTCTACCTCTGCAACACAGCACATCACCAGCCCGCAGCTATCCCTCTGCAAACTAATACTGAGAATATACCACAGGTGTCTCTCTCCAAAATACCTCCTTCACTCTCTCTTGGTCTGCATCACCGGGCATTCCATATTATATCTAACAGTATGATCAAATTATTCAAACCATGCGTACATACACAAACCTAGGTACATATTTACTTTCTGTATTTGCTCTCCATGTAATGTCTGCAACTTGTAAACGTGCTAGCAGTACAACAACTCCCTTAGCTTATATTTAAATACACCTCTCTGTGTATAAAATCAGTCCACAAGCTGTACACATAATATATCTAGTTTTTGTTTTATCTGCCTTAAATTAATAACAGATAAATATCCCCCCTCCCTTCACCACTATTTCCAGACCAAACATAATTTCCAAACGTGTGACATTTTCTTTATCTCGGCCAAATGTATTTCTCAACACAAATCAACGCTGTATCTGATTTACAAAACTACATACTCGTTTAAACATAACAAACTATACTGCTTATTTGTTACCTCTATACCTTACTCCTAAAACCATGTAATCTTTCAAACATATGTCACGTCACTTTTGTACCATTGAAACTGATTACGACCTTCTCTTTACACTACATATCCCACGAACATGCCAATAAAGGTATACGTGCTATTTTCATACTAGATAAAGCTCTATTACTTAATTTTTATAAACACTACTGTTTGGTGCACAAAATGGGGGTACCACATGAGGAGAGTAAACGGAGGTGTAATTCCTAAACTTTTATTGTACCGTTCCTTTAATATACGTATATTGAGAGTTTTAAGTGGGATGAGAAAAAATGCAGGTGTCTAAAAGCGGTAGCAGTGTTCAGCACCGGTAAGACCCAGCCCACTTAAAGTCCTGCGTATATTCAGCACAGAGACACACCCTTTCAATTTTCATCACTTATAATCACGGTTAGTTTACTAGTGTGAAAAAATCGTACAGATAATTTACTAAGAACATTTTTATTTCTTTTTTATCTCTCACACATTTATAAAATATCTCTTGTAAAGAAACGCCCCTCTCCACCTTTATTTCATACGAACGAGCAATAAATAATCCCTTTACCAGCATCTAGTCACTAACTACTAACACTTTGCACTGTACCCAATTGTAAAGCAGAAATAGTGTTTAGATTATATCTTAAAGTTTCATCAAATGATTCAAACCATGCATACATACACAAAGCAACGTGCACGTTTACTTTGTCCATTTACTCTCTATGTAATCTGTGCACATTCTGAACGGGATCGCAGTATATCACCTGCTTCCCTTATACTCAAATGTACCTCACAGTGGAAAAAATGACATCACAACCTATGCATATGTAATATTTCCAACATAATGCAGTGCAGTTTTATAACATTCTCTATATAGTACAAATTCTACCAATATGCCAATAAACCTATAAGTGATATTTTTATAATACAAAAAGCTGTATTAGATTATTTTTATAAACAGTACTGCTGGGGGCACAAAATGGTGGTGCAAGGTAGACAGAGTAAATGATGGTGTAATTCCAAACTTTTTATGTATCGTCCCTTTGCTATACGTATATTAACAACTTTAAGTGGGATGAAAAAGTGGCGGAGCTCAGTACCGATAAGACCCGGACCACTTAAACGCCTGCGTATATTCAGCAGAGGAACACACCCTGAGAATTACTATCACTAATAATCACATTTACTTTAGCGCTGTGAACAAAATCGTACAGAAAATATACAAAGAACATTTTCATTTATTTTTTATCTCTCACATTTAAAAAAAAAATGACTTCTGAAGAAACGCTCCCCAACAACTTAGATTTCCTATGAACACCCAAATGCAAAGCCTCGCAGTACCACACCAGCCTTGACTCACATTGAAATCTACCTCTGTGCACATATACATTTCTGCTTTTTGTTCCATCTCTGTTAAATTAATAACACATGAATTTTCTACTCTCAACCCTTTCCCATTATTTCTAGACTGAGCATAATTTCCAAATGTGCGACATTCTGTTTATGTCGCCAGAATAGATATACAAATCCAAATTTACGCTACATCGAATTTTCAAAACCATACAGTCTTTTACAGATGACAACTTACACCTTTTCTTTGTGAAAAACTCCTAAACATATATAAAGTACTTGTTTAACAACTAGTTACACCTTATGCATATTTTAGAACCAATAAAACACCAGACTTTACTAACACTATGTTATTTAGAAATAAAAAATACTTTCAAAGTTAAAAATATTGTCTCAAATACTTAACCAGTACTACAGAACACATAACACACCTTCTTAATTTCTTACTTACAACCGTAGTTGGTATGCAGATTTCAAATGTCACAAACGCATGCAATTCTTTTCTTGTAATGCACCGCTTTCATCAAGAATGGAACCAGTAATGGCACAATTTCCCTGTTGCTCCACACATAAATACATGTAAAGAACAAATCAGAATAGTTCCTTAATTTTTTTAGATTGCAAAACTTCTCTTTATTGGTTAATTTTGAACTTTCCATATAAACAGTTTTTTCAAGGACACATACAGGTGAAAAGTTCAACGTATTGTGTCAACACTTTCTACAACATTCTACGACACGTGCAGGTTAAAAGTTCATCATTTTTTTAAACCTAACGATATTTTTTTGCAACATTTTCTCCAACATTTAACGGCACGTGCAGGTCAAAAGTTCACCATTCTTTCAAGTTCAAACTGCACCTTCCAAATATAATTAGCAGGTGTGGTTGAGCTGAGCAAATTTTATCCTATAATATGTACTCCACGTATAAACTGCTTTTTTATTAACCAATGACAAAGATGCTTTTCCTCAAAACTAATATGCACCCTACTTTTTAGGAAACAATACATTTCATCTCCCAATCGGTTAACGTTTTGTATGTAAAAAAAAAGTAGTTCCCCATCTTTAAGCATATCTCTCATTCTACGAACGGACTGCATGAGCTACAGACATTTATCCAGATCTTCTAGCCATACCTTCAAAATGCTAGTGTGGATTGTAGGACATAGCTATGTTTTCTGGTGCAAGAGGTATGCAGAACAGAGACGTATTGACTTAGACCTAGGTTTACAAAATGTGCACATTAAATGGTTTGCACAGAGAGGATTGAAGTGGCACCAATTGCTCCCTTTGGTTAAAACCTGTTTGCATCTCCAACACCCTTATCTCATGATTGTGCACTGTGGTGGTAACGACCTAGGCACATTGACTGGGGTAGGTTTGGCAATGCTTATGAAGGACACCTTTGGAGAATTGATGTTACTTTTGCCTCAAACTGTCTTTGTATATTCCAATATATGCCAAAGACAAAAGTGGAAATGGTCAAACCAATTTTGTCATAAGATTGAAAAATCTAGGAAGAATGTCAACAAAGCTGTGTCTGCATAGCTCAGAGACCATAGAATGGGGTCGATCTACAACAACAACATACGTTTTGATATGGCTGATATCTACAGAAGTGATGGAGTACACTTCACAGATGAGGGAAACCGAGTTTTTCTGAATAACCTGAAGCTGTGCATCCGCACTTACATGTAGCTCCAACTAATAAACACAAGGGCTCTTTTTAGAGCCGCCTTATATTCCCAATTTCGGCTCGCAGACTGTCAGCTGCGGTCCGGCTAGCAGAGGGAGATCTGCTGGCCGTCAGGCAGGCTCGCAGAGGAAGAGCTGCGGCCCGTGGGCTCAGCTCGCAGAGGGAGAGCTACGGGCCGTTGGCTCGCAAAAGCACAGCAGCGTACTGACTCGCAGAGGGAGAGCTGTGGTCTGACTTGCGGAGGGAGACCAATGGGCCAACAGGCCTGCTAGCAGAGACACAGCTATGAGATAACGGGTTGGCTCACAGAGATACAGCTGCAGGCCCGCTGAGCTGCGACCCGATGGGCTGACTCGCAGAGGAAGAGTAATGGGCAGACGGGCCTGCTACCAGAGACACAGCTACGAGCTAACGGGCTGGCTCGCAGAGATACAGCTGCGGGCCCGAGCTGCGACCCAACAGGCTGACTCGCAGGGGGAGAGTAATGGGCCGACGGGCCTGCTAGCATAGACACAGCTATGAGCTAACGAGGTCGCTCGCAGAGTTACAGCTGCGGGCCCGACGGCTCGCAGACACAGAGCTGCGAGCCGATGGACTGGCTTCTAAAGGCATAGCCGCGAGCTGAATATGTGGGGAGAGGGAGCATAAAAGAGGTATCTCGCACACCTGAAGCTGTGCATCCGCACTTACATGTAGCTCCAACTAATAAACACAAGGGCTCTTTTTAGAGCCGCCTTATATTCCCAATTTCGGCTCGCAGACTGTCAGCTGCAGTCCGGCTAGCAGAGGGAGATCTGCGGGCCGTCGGGCAGGCTCGCAGAGGAAGAGCTGCGGCCCATGGGCTCAGCTCGCAGAGGGAGAGCTACAGGCCGTTGGCTCGCAAAAGCACAGCAGCGTACTGGCTCGCAGAGGGAGAGCTGTGGTCTGACTCGCAGAGGGAGACCAATGGGCCAACAGGCCGGCTAGCAGAGACACAGCTACAAGTTAACGGGCTGGCTTGCAGAGATACAACTGCGGGCCCGCCGAGCTGCGACCCGATGGGCTGACTCACAGAGGGAGAGTAACGGGCCGACCGGCCTGCTACCAGAGACACAGCTACGAGCTAACGGGCTGGCTCACAGAGATACAGCTGCGGGCCCAAGCTGCGACCCAATGGGCTGACTCGCAGAGGGAGAGTAATGGGCCGACGGGCCTGCTAGCACAGACACAGCTACGAGCTAACGAGGTCGCTCGCAGAGTTACAGCTGCGGGCCCGACGGCTCGCAGACACAGAGCTGCGAGCCAACGGACTGGCTTCTAAAGGCATAGCCGTGAGCTGGATATGTGGGGAGTGGGAGCGTAAAAGAGGTATCTCGCACACACAGACCTGCGGGATATTTTCAGTATTGCCTCCCAGAGGTAGAACTACGGACCCGATGCCTTGTAGAGGGAGAGATGCGAGCTGACGGACTGAATCACAAAATGGCTGCCAACACTTCCTAGTTTCAACAGTTCGCAGGCAGTTCAAAACTAGTGGGGCGCTCCGCTCAGCCCCTGTCTTGAAAGTTTCAGGGTGATTCGACAAGCGGGGGCCGAGAAAAAAGGGGGTCCCAAAACGCATTTTCCCCATGTTAATTTCCATAGGAAACTTTAGACAAAGCTACAGCCCGAACTGCTGAATGGAATTACACCAAATTTGGCACAACGGTAGGTCTTGGTTCAGAAAGAGCCCCTTTTTTTAAATGGTGTAAATCCGTTCAGTAGTTCCTCAGAAATTAGAAAAAGAAAAAGTTTCGATATCTGTCAGCGCGATGGGTCCGCGAACCCTCCTGAGCACGAGCTTCACTCTCATTGGCTGCCAACACTCCAAACCAGGAACTGTTGGCAGCCATCTTGTGACTCGGTAGAACCGAGTCACAAGAAAACAGTGAAACAAAGTGTAAAATGAAGAAAAGGGGGCAGGGTAGAAACACCCTGACCCCCTAGGCCTGCTCAGGGGGTCCCACAAGGACTCCCAGGGCCCAAAAAAGCATTTTTTTTTTTTATAATTTCGACGGAATTCACGTTCGGGTCGCGAATCCCGCTGAAAATTTTTAAAAAATGAAGCGCGGGCTCCCGCGCTTCATTTTAATGAGGCCCCCGGGTGGGCCAGGTCCTGGGGGCATTGCCCAAAAAATAATAGCGGGGGTCCCCGGGGCTTTAAACTTTGGGAGGGGGGCGGCGCAGTCCCCTCCTGGAGCCCTTCATTGCCCTGGGGACCACCACCCCACAGAGCCGGCTCTTGCAGTGTCCCGGGGTGCCCTCCCCCGGGACACTGCTGTTTGCTATGGCAGGGCGGAAGCACAGCTCCTGCGCTGTCATAGCAAACCCTGGTTTGCTTCTTTGAAGCGAGAGCAGGGAAACCTGCTCTCGCTTCAAGGAAGCAAAGCAGGATTGCTTTTGAGCAAGGGGAGCTGCATGTCAGCAGTTCCCCTTGCTCAAAAGCAATGCCGGCTCCCGCAGGAGGCGGGGAGCTGGCGGGACCGTGGGGGCATTGGGGCTCCCCCCATGGTCCCCAATACAAAGGGCCAGCCCCGGGGAATGGGGTCCCCGGGGCCAATAGAGGCCTAAGGAAGGGGGCCACGCAGCCCCCTCCTTAAAAAATAAAAAACAAACAAAAAAAAAATGTGCCCATGCCCCGGGGGATGGGGTCCCCAGGGCCAAAATTGGCCTCAGGAGGGGGGCCCCGCGGCCCCCTTCCCGTTTAAAAAAAAAAAAATGTTAAAAAAGAGCAGGCCCTGGGGGATGGGGTCCCCAGGGCCCCAAATAATGTACAAGAAGGGGGGACACACAGCCCCCCTTATAAAATAAAATAAAAAAAGCTGGCATCGCGCCGGAGGCCCCACCTCTCCCTGCAACACTCAGCAAACGCGCCCCCCTGGCGCGTTGTAAGTTGGGGAATTAATTCTCCTTGAATACTGAGGGTCCCTGGGGGCCAACTAGGCCACCAGGTACCTCCAATATGTGCCACAGAGATGCGTTGCAGAGAGGTTTTCCGAGGCCATGCCCCTTTTTACACCTCTCTGCAACGCAGCTCTGTGGTGCTTACTGGAGGTACCTGGTGGGATAGTTGGCCCCCAGGTACCCTCAGGACTCAAGGGGAACTAATCCCCCAATTTACAACGCGCCAGGGAGCGGTGGTGCAGGGAGGGGGCGGGCCTGACATAGCAAGTGTGCAAACGCACCCCCTGGCACATTGTAAATTGGGGGATTAAGTCCCCTTCAACCCTGAGGGTCCCTGGGGGCCAACTAGCCCACCAGGCACCTCCAGTAAGCGCCACAGAGCTGTGTTGCAGAGAGGTGGTCTGAAGCCATGCCCCTTTTTACACCTCTCTGCAACGCAGCTCTGTGGCGCTTACTGGAGGTACCTGGTGGCCTAGTTGGCCCCCAGGGACCCTCAGGATTCAAGGGGACTTAATCCCCCAACTTACAATGCACCAGGGGGCACGTTTGCACAGTGGTGCAGGGAGGGGGCAGGGCCTGACATAGCAAGTGTGCAAAAACGCCCCCTGGCACATTGTAAATTGGGGGATTAAGTCCCCTTCAAACCTGAGGGTCCCTGTGGGGCCAACTAGCCCACCAGGTACCTCCAGTAAGCGCCACAGAGCTGTGTTGCAGAGAGGTGGTCTGAGGGCACGCCCCTTTTTACACCTCTCTGCAACGCAGCTCTGTGGCACTTAATGGAGGTACCTGGTGGCCTAGTTGGCCCCCAGGGACCCTCAGGATTCAAGGGGACTTAATCCCCCAACTTAGAACACACCAGGGGGTGCGTTTGCAGAGTGCTGCAGGGAGGAGGTGGGGCCTGATATAACAAGTTAGCAATCCTGCTGTGTGGGACTTACTGGAGGTAATAAAAGGGGTATTTGGCCCCCAAGGTTGACGTTGGGGGCTAACTATCCCTCCTGTTACGTCCACTAAATCCCACACAGTGGTATTGCTAAAAGGTGTTTGAAGGCCACGCTCACCTTTCTCCACCACTCTGCAAACGCGACTGCTATGTTATAGTTAGAAATTAGCATTTAAAAAACCTTTGAAATTCACTGAAAAAAACCATAGGTTTCAGGCATGTTATAGGTAGAAATTAGCATTTAAAAAACCTTAGAAATTCACTGAGCAAACCATAGGTTTCAGGGACGTTATAGTTAGTTGGACAATTGACTCGTACAAAACCAGAGAAATTCCACCGTTATAGTTAGTTCAGCTAACTATAACTCGCGCCCCTTCAATGCACTGCTGATGCCATCACATATTACATCATTCATGACATGGTCAGTGACATCACTGATAACATCTCAAATGACATCACTTATGACATCACTGATGATATCATCCACGTGATAATCTGATGCACCTCCTCACACCCTAATATAACCGTTGATACACCCACTCTAAAATACAGACTACCATTTTCAAAACCATAGACACACCAATACCAGTTACTACATACCCACTCACTGATTCCTAGGTCTACACACACGTCCACTCATTCACCCATACAGCCATGCATAGATGCAGTCACTCATTAATACAGCACTATCATATGCACTCATACACCTATACAGACACTCACACACCACCACTCATCCAGAGTTACTCACACACCTAGTCAGTCATGCAAAGAATTCATCACACTTCCATTTACTCACCTATTCAGTTATACACACACCACATCACTTATTAATACAGATACTAACGCAAACTTACTCTCTTACACAATCACTGATACAAGTACACACTCATCCATACAGCCACTCTCACAATCACTGACTCTCACGTATAGTCATTTATATACTCCAACTCTCACATACACTGCCTTTTACATATGTAGTTACTTCGACATGTACCACTGAGACATCCATTCACTCACCAACACACCCATACACACACTCACCCACCCATACAGCTGTTTCCACATGCACTCTTGAACCCATACACCCAGTGAATCAACCTCTCACACATCTATGCACAGAGTCACACACCTCCCACCCACCCACACACACACTCAGGCACCCATACAAATACTCAGGCAACCAATCGATAACCCATATAGACACTCATGTAGCTACTGACCAACCCATGCAGCAGCTTACACAACAACAGACAGACTGATACAGACACTCACACAGTTTAGTCACTAACCCATGCTTTCAGTAAGACACATTTAATCACTCACTTATACAGTCAGTCACGCACCTACTAAATCCACCATCCAGACACTTATACACCCACTCATTCTTTAATACACCTTGGCATATATATAAAACATATTTAAACTTTATAGAAACACACAGTCACTGGATGATGTCATCAGTGATGTCATCAGTGATGTCATTTGAGATGTCATCAGTGATGTTACTGACCATGTCATGAATGATGTAATATGTGACGTCATCAGCAGTACATTGCGGGGGCGCGAGTTATAGTTAGCTGAACTAACTATAACGGTGGAATTTCTCTGGTTTTGTACGAGTGAAATGTCCAACTAACTATAATGTCCCTGAAACCTATGGTTTTTTCAGTGAATTTCTAAGGTTTTTTAAATGCTAATTTCTAACTATAACGTGCCTGAAACCTATGGTTTTTTCAGTGAATATATTTATATATATTCAGTAAAAAAAACAAAGGTAACAGAGACATACTTAGGCTCAGGTTTCACTTGTACAAAACCAGAGAAATTCAGCAGTTATAGATAGCTGACCTAACTGCAACTTTCGCCCACGCAATGCCCTGCTTAAGACCTCATATTTTACAACACTCATGACATGGTCAGTGACATCACTGATGACATCATCCAGTGATTGTGAGTGTTTAAAACAAGTTTATGAGTCCTTTATATATATATATACCAAGGTGTATTGGTGAATCAGTAGGTGTATGAGTGCCTGTATGGATGATTCAGTGGGTGCATAACTGACTGTATATGTAAATGATTAGGTGTCTCAGTGAATGTGTGTGTTAGTGACTAGGTTGGTTAAAGGTCTGTATCAGTCTGTCAGTTCGTATCTAAGTGGCTGTATGGGTTGGTGAGTGGGTATGTGATTTGCTATATGGGTGATTGATTGGTTGTCTTTGTACCTCTATGGGTGTATGGATTTCTGTGTGGTGGGTAAAGGTGCTTTTGACTGCCTGCATGAATAAGTGAGTGGGTAAGTCACTGGCTGTATGAGTTAGTGAGTGTGTCTGTATGGGTGACTGAGTATGTATATGGCTGTGTCGGTGAGTGAATGGATGTGTCAGTGGTATATGGGGGAGTAACTGCATATGTGAAAGGCAGTAAAGGTGAGTGTTGGAGTATATGAGTGAGTGTATGTGTAAGTGATTGTGAGTGGCTGGTTGGATGAGTGTGTGCTTGTGTCAGTGACTGTATAGGTGAGTGAATATGTGTGTTAGTATCTGTATGAATGAGTGGGTGTGTGTATAACTGTATAGGTGAGTAAGTGGCTGTGTGATTGTCTCTATGGGTGGGTGTGTAGGTGTGTGAGTAGCTCTATGGATAACTGACAGTGTGAGTGGCTGCATGGGTGTATAAGTGGATATATCAGTGGCTGTATTAGTGAGTGAGTTGGGCTATGAGTAGCTTTATGGGTGACTGAGTGGATGTGTGTGTAGACCTATGAATCAGTGAATGGGTGTGTAAGTACTGGTATAGGTGTGTCAATGGTAATTTAGAAGTTGGAGTGGGTGCATGAAAGTTCAGTTTATATTAACTGCTGAATCTCTCTGGTTTTGTTCGAGTGAAACCTGAGCATAACTATAACTTTTCTGTAACCTTGTTTTTTTCAGTGAATTTCTAAGGATTTGTTTTAATTCTATTTCCTAACTATAACGTCCCAGTAAGTTTTGTGTTTTTCATTGAATTTCTAAGGTTTTTTAAATGCTAATTTCAAACTATAACATCCCTGTAACCTTTGATTTTTTCAGTAAATTTCTATGTTTTTTTTAACTAGTAGTTGCATTTACAGAGTGGTGGAGAAAGGGCATTGGGCCTCCAACCAGCTCTCAGGAATTCTGATGTTTAGGACTTACAGGAGATACCAGGATGGCTTCTTGGCCCCTAAGGACCCTCAGCAGCCAAGGGGACTTCATCCCCCATCCAACAGTGCACCAGGAGGTGCATTTGCAGAGTGGTAGAGAAATGGGGTGGGGCCTCCGGCAAGTTGCCAGCTTTTATTTTCTTTTTCTCTTTCCCAACCCCCCTCCTGGGCCATTTTCAGCCCGGGGACCCCATCCCTCAGGGCCTGCCCTCTTTTTTAAATGTATTTATTTTTTTAAATGGGAGGGCCCAGCCTGTAGTGTGGGTGCCCTGGTCCCACCCAGGGCACCCACATTTTGAATGTTGGGGACCGTGGGGTGAGCAGAAGATCTCTGCAGTTCCTGCCAGCTCCCCGCCTCCTGCGGGAGCCGGTGTTGGTTTGAGACCCAGGGAGCTGCTAACATGCAGCTCCCAGGATCCCAAAGCAATGTGTCTGCTTCCCTGCTCGCTTGAAAGTGGACAGTGAAACTGACATGCTCTGCTTTCAGCAAAAGAGAGCATTTTTGCTCTTGCTTGCTGAAAGCAGAGTGTTTGCTATGGCTTGGCAGGAACTCCCCATAGCAAACTGCAATGTCCTGGGGTGGATACCCCGGCACATTGCTGGAGCTGGCACTGGGGGGTTGGGGTCCCCAGGGCCATATAAGGATCCAGGAGGGGGACCGTGCAGCCCCCTCCTTCCTTGACTAGGGGCCTGCCTGGGGGAGGTGGTGGTCCCCGGGCCAACAACATCACGGGAGGGGGGCCACATGGCTCCCCTCCCACTTCTTTACATAAGACTTTACCCCCAGGGCGGTGGTAGTCCCCAGGGCCTGGGGGGTACTTGAAGCCCTGTCACATGAAAAATTAAAATCCCTGGGGAGGTGGTGATCGCCGGGGCAGGGGGGGTCCATGTGCCCCCATAATATTGTAATTAGCTCCAGGAAGGTGTCGGTCCCCGGGGTTGCAGGTGGGCATACATAACAAAAAGCGCCTCAGATAGGTGGCAGTCCCTTGAGCTTTGATAAGCCCTCTTATATTGATTATATGCCCCCAGGACCTGGATCACACAGAGGTTATTTAAAAGCGGGAGCACGCACTTGCTTTTTAAAAAGAAAATTGCCACGAATTTTCGAAATCGCTATATTTTTTTCTTCTATGTCCTCACGTTACTGCCCAATGGGAGTGCAGCATGAGATATTTAAAAGACACCATTTGAATTGTGTGGTTTTAATGCAGCAAGCATTGAGAAAAGCAATTTCACCAAAACGCGTCTGCTTGTATGATGAATAAATTCATTATTTGACCCTGTGAGTGCCCGCAGTTCTCTTTGGAGGTTTGTGCTGTTGTATATATTGAAAAAATATATATATATATTTGCATTTTATATAGTACAAGTTGATACGTGATAAAAGCAAGTTATCGTACTTGTGACAGTCCCAACAGTTGACGAGCCCAATTTGCATTTTAACATCATGCACGTTTTGTATCTTACAGTATTTAGGGGGCTGACATCGCGATCATGTCAGGATAGATATGCAGTTTCTAGTAGAGTGTTTCCATATTGACTTAGCTCTGTAGTTAGCTACCATGCATTCCTATGACTTAGTTACTCAGACATTGTTTATGCAAATATAATAATACATAACGAACAGTAACTTGACACCCTATCACAGCCTTGTTTTTTCATTTTATAAGTTTGTTTGTTCCCCTTTTGTTAATTAGTCAATCAGTAGACCCTGTGCTAGACGCATTCACACCCATTGTTGGCTTGGGTTATTGGATACCCATAGTGATGGAACTGGTTAACGTTATTCCTTAAGTCAGTTCCAAGTTTACGTTCAAGGTTTTCACATCGACCCAGTGCTAAGGGACCCCTGTGATGCGGTTTGTGCTTGATTAGTTCCCAACTCCCCTGAAACCACTTTTCTATGGTGTGTCCCCATTCTGCGTTGATCTCACCTGCTGTAATGACCCCATCCTGGCATCCCAGCATTGCGCAATTGGATATTTACGCAAACCAGAAGCCTCCTCTTTGTGTAAGGTGGCACTTTCTGCCTGAGCCCAAACCAAGAGTGACCATTTGCAGCACTCTGTTGTTTGAGGATGTTTATTCTTCCATTTCCGGGTGACCTGTCTTTTGGCTACTATGAGGCCTAGATCCAAGAATCTGGATGTGGCTTTGTGTTTCTTGTGCCTAGGAAATATGCCCAGTATACACTCCTCCCATGTTTGCAAATTGGGACGGTCCAAACATTCCAACAGACAATAGTCATGCAGGAAAGGATAGGCCCACAACATATGAAGATGGTCCCCACCGACCTGGTCACATCCTGGGCATGCTGCCGAGGTTGATTGATAGTATTTGTTAATTTTATCCAGTGATAGGTAAGCTCTGTGAATAATAAAGACCTGGATGTTTCAAAATTTAGCATTTCACAGAATTTGCTAGGCACTGGCTAAAATTGCATCCCATTCCTTATCTTCCCATGATCTCCCTCTGTCTCCTTCCCAGCTGGCACGTAGGGAATCAAGGGGCGTTAAAGTATGTAATAGTAACGCCTCTGCTAACCAATGTACGATGTGGCTGCCAGTACCCATGATGTGTAAGTATTGTAAAAGCAAGTGAGTCTGGTGCTCTATGCTCATGTCTTCCCAGGACTTTGTTAGTGTTGACCTTATGGAGTTATATAATAGAAATTGGCCTGGCGGGATACCTGTGTCCTGTATTAAATTACCGAATGGTAACCAGGTGCCGTCATCGTACAAATCGCCTAGCGTGCACAGTTTTCTGCAGCATGCCAAAGTTCCAATGCATCGCTTGTTGTGCCCACTCCAGTCCTCCGGGTACCAAGAAGGGGGAGTGCAGGCGTTTAAGGGGTCATGATTTTAGTAAGATGTAGGCTTCGTCTATAGCAACGGTGGGCCAGGGCTAGGGTGGTTGGCTTCGGGGTGGGAGGCCTGGCGATGGAATGAAACAAGTGGCAAATCCTGGTTAATGTCCAGGGTGGTTGGACCATGGCCAAATCAGATAATTGCAATCCTGCTACCATTTCGTTACCCACTGCAGTTGTGCAGCCAGATAATATAGTTCAATATTGGGAACTGCTAAGCCTCCTCTTTCCGTTGGTGCATAAAGCTTCCATAGAGCCACTCTGTGTCACCCTTTGTTCCAAATAAAGTTGAATGGATGTGATAGCTCTAGTGAGATTGCCATCCAGGATATCGTTTGTGTTGTGGTATATGTGTATGCCCAGGTACCGAAAGGAGGATGGTTTCCAGTTAAGGAGTACTTCATTTATCACCAGATGTGGGTCCTGTGTCTCACTGTTAAAGGGATAGATGCACAATTTGTTCCAGTTCACCTTTGGCCCCAATAGCACTGCAAATCATTACAAGGTCTCAGCTATGACTCCTGGCACATTATCAACATCCCTGATATACAGAAGCAGGTCATCTGCGTATAGGGACACCGAGTGAAGTCCATCTCCCAAACAAATGCTCCAGTCGATGCCCGACCTACAAAACTGTGTAGCCAGGGGTTCCAATGCTAGCAAGAATAGTAAGGGGGAGAAGGGGCAGCCCTGTTTGGTTCCTATGCCTATCAGCATGCTCTTAGATATAAGTCACCCCGTACAGACCTGGATGAGGGGATGCATATATAGTAACCGTACCAGGTTTAGGAAGTTTGTACCAAAACCGTATTGTCGAAGGACTGCAAACAGATAGGGCCATTCAAGTGAGTCAAATGCTTTTTCTAGGTCAAGGACTAGGCAGCCCGATCTGGGCAAGAGGTGTATAGCATATTCCTGGATTTGAAATGTTGAGGGAGGTGTTGTGGGTTGGAACAAAACCATTTTGGTCAAGGTACACCAGTGTTTGCACCAGCAGCGCCAGCCTGGCCGAAAGCACAACTGCTAATATTTTATAGTCTGTGTTAAGAAGCGCAAGCAGTCTGTAGGATCCCAGCTGTGAGGGGTCCCTGTCAGGTTAGGGGAGGGATATTAGTAATGCTTCGTGCTGTGTGGCCGTGAGTGTGAAGGATGGTAGTGCTGCACCATATAGCTTTTTTAATTGGGGGACTAGTAGCGTGGCGTATGCTTTATAAAACTCGGGTGGGAGACCGTCAGGCCCTAGGGACTTCCCGGTGGCCTAGGCGCGTATACTGGCTAGTATCTCGTCAGGGGCAACTAGCGCTTCCATCTCTAATCGCTGCTTAGGAGTCAGGCTAGGGAGTTCGGTTTCCACAAGGAATTGGTGGATCACCTCAGGCGGGCAGTGCTATGAGATCTGTTTAGGTTTGTTTAGTGTTTTACAAATTCAGATTGTGTTTCTTGTTGTGTATATAGTGGTGTTCCATTTGGAGTTCGGATCTCTGTTATGGGCGTCCGAGCATCCTCTTGTGGGATCAGCCATGCAAGGAGGCGACCCGCGCGATCTGCGGTGCTGTGAGTACGAGCCGAGTGTGATGCATAATTGAAGCATCTCAATCTCTCTAACAACCTAAGGTGCTCTGTTTTATTTTCATTAAGTTGCGGTCTCAACAATGGGTCTGTAATTACTAGTCTTTTAAGGTGAATTAATCTGTCTTCTATTCTCTTGATGTCAGTCTCTATTGTTTTGCGCATGCCTATTTGTGTGCCTAGGCAGTAACCCCTGGTAACCACTTTGAATGCGTCCCACTTGATCAGACTTGATTTTGCTGTATCTGTGTTAACATTAAAGTATTTAATGACTTCTGTGCTGAGCACTTCTCGGAATGTTTTATCTTTCAGCATATCAGGTTGTAAGTAAGGCTGGGCGTAGTTCGCGAAGTAATGCTTTGCGAAGCTACGCAAAGTGCAGTCCGCACTACGCAAGCTTCGCGTAGCACTACGCGAACTGCGTAGCGCACTGTTCGCAATGATTGCACAGTGCCGGATGCTTGTCCGCACTGTGCAATCATTGAAAGCGGCAACTTGCACAGTGCGAGCTGTCTTTTACTGCCGCTCGAGTAGATTTTTACTCGGCGGCAGCTTTCCAACGCGGACTGGTAGTTTCTCATCGCGAGCGGTCGCGAGCATACGCGACCACTCGCAATGAGAAACCTGACCTCCCCGCGTTGAGAATCTCGCCAGGAGGTTTATTTTCCACGCTCGCGATCGGCAACTTGATGTTGCTGATCGCGAACGAGGAAAAGTCTCGCCGGGATATCATTTTGCTTGCTCGCGGTCGCCAACTTGACGTTGAGGACCGCGAGCAAGCAAAAAATGACCGTGGCACTACGCTACGCTACGCTACGCGTGTTTGCACTGTGCTACGTGCAATTCGCGTTGTGCGAAGTAGCGCAAACTTCGCAAACTACGCGAGCGTAGCGTAGCACTTCGCCCAGGGTTAGTTGTAAGCGCCATCTTGAGATGCCTGCTGGGACATTATCCCATGTTATCTGTAGAGTCTGTGGATTGTGATCTGAATGAGGCCTAACTAGGTATTCTGTCTTAATCACTGCTATTACTAACTGTTTGGTGCATAGCAGCTTATCCAGTCGCACGTGCAGTCCGTGGTAGCCTGAGTAGTATGAGTAAACCCTGTCTGCGGGGTTCCTATGTCTCCAAACATCTACTAGTTGCCATTCAGGCATTTATTGCCTTCATGGCCTTTGTCGTGGATGTGCCAGGAAAGGACCGGCCAAGGGTTGCGTCTGATACACAATTAAAGTCTCTCCCAACAACCAGGGTACACCATGCCAGTCAGAGAGTTTGCTAGACAATGTATTCATGAATGTTGACTGGTCTGCATTATGGGCGTATATTGAACCCAACACAATATGTCTGCCATTGAGGCGGCCCTTTATAAGTACATACCTCCCCTCAGCGTCTATTATCGAGTCCGCAACTTGAAAGGGGGTGCCTGGTCTGATCCAGAGCAGTACTCCTTGAGCAAATGCTGAGTAGCCCATGGCAAAGAGTTGGCCCCTCCACCTTCTCTGTAATCTCGCTAATTGAGGTGTGTCCCTTGCAGGAGTACTATTTGGGCCTGGTGTCTCTTGAGATAAGAGTATATTGAGTATCTGTGGGAGGGTGTATGATTTCCTTGAACATTCCAATTGCATATATTAATGACTGACATACTGGCAATAGAGATGTTTCCTGTGGGTGGTGGTTTGCTGGTGCATATCTGTCCCATGTACTTGGGGCCATAGTGCAAGGTCTGGGTGAATGGGGTGCCTGAAGTCTTATAGGCATATGTGCAGGCTGATGTGTCATAACAAACTGAATAGATAAAAACTAACACATAAAATACCATGAGGGCGAATATGCAACATGCATCCATCCAAACTTGCAAACAATATAACATGCCATCTTTGGTGTTTGGGGTCGGGCTTTGCATTTGTTAGGGGATAGCGTAGTTAGGAAGCTGGTCCCCTTGATAATAGAGACTGCAGCGGATGCCAGAGCTGCATTTTTTCTTATACCGCTATGTAGTGCACAAGTACGCTATTGTTGTTAATCTGAGTAGGTATATTATATGACCTCCCTGGTACCTGCCACTTTAACGTGCTGCGCCTTGCTGTGCTACATGTATAAAGCAGGACATTTAAGCACTTTTAATCATATCATGCTTGCGTGATCACAATTGTAATTTAGGTGAGTAGTACTACATTTCGTCCAGTATGTCTGTATATGATGTCATCTACTGTTTGTGGCGTGATCTCTGGGACGGCATTGGAGTCTTGTGAAATAATAGTTGCTGCCACCGATTCCACATCGCTACTGTGGTCTGGGAGGCTGTCCTCCGATACTGAGTCTTAACGTGCGCTTCTGAGTTCTGCTGCAACCTGTACTGCCTTATGTTGGTCTAGGATCATTTGTTCAACGTTTGGACCGTGGCTCATGGGATTGTCTTGTCGCCTGCATCTCTTTCCCCTACGGATTCTTGGGGCAGTCCCTGGCTGTGGTCTACTCTGTGTGTTTACTGGGGCGGTGCTGCTCCCCATCTCTGTAGTCTCTAGCCAGTCCCAGGCAGCCTTGGGCGTGTCAAAGAAGTATGATTTGCCATTTACCTCTACCCGTCGACGTGCAGGAAACAGCAAGGAATATTTGAGCTCCAAACCTCGGAGGTGGTGTTTTACTTCTAAAAGGGAGTGTCAGTGTTTCTGTACCACCGCTGTGTAGTCTGTGTAGAGCATGACTCAGCGGTTTGCGACATGTATGGTTTGGAGTTTTCGTGTTTCTTGTAGGATTTTGTCCCTGTCTTTATAGAATAAGAATCTGAACAGAAGGCCCCTGGGGCCCCGCCCTGAAGGGGGGGCGGCCTCGCAGGGACCCTGTGCACTCTTTCCACTGCAAAGTACTTTGTGAGTGCATCGTTAGGCATTTGTTCTCATATCCAGGACTCCACATAAGCAGCCGCATCCTTTCCCTCCTCGCCCTCCGGCAGGCCGTTCACTCCAATGTAGTTACGCCTGGACCGGCCTTCAGAATCCTCAGCCCTGCACTCAAGGATCTGTATCCGGGTTGCCAGTTCCTTCAAGCAGGTTTCTGCTTCCCTTTCATTTGGAGTCGGTTCTTTAATGGTAACCTCTAGGATACGGGTCTTATCTGCCAGATTCCGATGGTCTGCATGTATAACGTTTAAATCGCATGCCACTGCATCAATTTTGCTTTCCAGTGAGTTTCGCGTTTGCTCAAGAGTACTTCCCAGTTTCTCAACTGCGACCAAAACAGCATCCAATTTGTTGGACATAGACTCGGCGGCCATCTCATCAGGTCTTTTCCGACACGGATCTAAATTGTGGCGGGTGGCCTGTTTGGGCCTCCCGTGCCTGAGCGCTAGTTCTGTGGGCTTCAAGTTTTTTGACTGATCTGGGTAGGTTTGGGGTGTTAACCACACTCCTAGGTTGCCCCACCTTCGTACAATTTTGTCTTGCGCATGGCTTGGACATCGCTACGCCCCGGTATTTCAATCCAGTGTCCCTTTGGTGTTGTGACCATGTATTTGTACTCCGCAGTAATTTGTCATACTGTACTGGGATTATACGCCACCTGGTTTCTTATTAGGGCTTACAAGTGCTTCAGGGCCACCCACTGTGCACGTTCTATGCTCCACTCATGCTAAGGTGCGCAAATCCATTTAGCTGCGGGGCGTAGTGAGTCTGCCATGCAGGTGTGTAATACCACCTGCGTGCTGTTCCCAGTCTTGCAATGACTTGTGGACACCAACTGTAGCAGTCTGCCACTACTGCAATTGCACTTTCAGGCCCAGCTCCACAAGGCCCTGTGGGACGTATTGCACTTAGAGTTATTTAGGCCAGTAAACTTTTGGTTGCATCACGTCTCAGACCATGGAGCTCAGCGTCTGGTAGATGTTTTAATATTCCTTAGTACGCTCGGCCCTCCAGATCAGTGTCTGTTGCTATGTGTCTTTGTCAGCACCGCCTCTGATCTACGCCAGTTAGCAGGGTCCAGTCCCGCTCTTTGTTCGAGTGCGAATGTGGCTGACAAGGTCCAGGAACAGCCCTTTCTCTACGCCTCGGTATCCCCTGGTGTTGTGACTCGCATCTCAGCCTGGGCCACCCGTACTCGGGGGCAGGCACAGACAGGTGTCTTGCAGCAGCGTTGCCCTTCAGCTACACTGGCACAGGATCACTGGGCCCCACGACACTCCCGGTCCTCCGCATCTGAGTCCACACAGAGTGGGACTCATTTTTCTCCACCAGCGGGCAGGCCCAGCTCTCTGCTTCTGACCCGGCCTCTAGCTCTCCTCACCTCCCTCACTGCCTCCTTTGTCCACTTCTTCATGGCAGATCAGCTACGGAGGTTCCGGGTGTTCCCTCGGCTTGTCCGCAAAACCTGTTCTGCCTCGCCTCTTCTGCGCTAGCTGGTAAATCAGCCCTCTCCACGCTCCACCTCTGGGGCTTCGTATCTCTATACGGCTTCGATCAAGTCCAACACTCCGCGATCTGGGGGTGTAGACTGGTCGGTGGTACTGGTCGGTTTTCAGGAAGCACACCACGGTTGCTTGGCAGTGCCGCAATCTCCAAATCTGCTGCTGTTTGAATAATTTGCAGGATTTAGGGGGGATGAATGGCAGAGCTCTAAAAGAACGTGGGGCACCCACCTTTAGGAGTTTGGCAGCTTAAAGGTGGAACTATTATATATATATATATATATATATATATATATATATATATATATATATATATATATATATATATATATATATATATATATATATATATATATATATATATATATATATATATATATATATTTCCCACGAAGGATCCCCACACTTGAAATGTTCCAATTCATTTCAACCAAACTTGAAAAGCTAACTAAGACAGAGATTTCAAAGTGGTGGGAAATCCAATCCCTAAAAAAATACTTGGAAGTTGGGAGACTGCCCAGAGGGCTCAGGATCATGATTACCCCAACCTATGAAAATCCTCACCCTGATTTAATTAAATAATGGGCAGAACTGAATGCGGAGAGTTCCAAGATGATGATAGTCTTACTTGTTAAATATGCAAAAATAGACAGAGAGAACCTTGTGAAGAATATAAAGGAACTTAAAGAACAACTACATGGGCTAGAAGACAAAGACAAAATAACTAAATTTGAGAAAGATCTAAAACTGAAAATGAAGAACTACGAGAAAGTTATCACTGACAGGAAAGCGCACAAATTTCAGTGCGACCGCTTAGACTACGAACAAGGAAGGATATATACCTTTTCAAAGAAATTCGACACAATCAGACGTGAAAGGTTGGAAGTGAGCAGTCGGGCGAGACAACAAGAAAATACCCTCAGCGATTTGAGTTCGGACACAGGATCAGAACCCAACAGAGACAATGTCGCGACTCCAAGTGGACCCACTACTACAGTCTATGATGAGTTCAGTTTTTTAAGGCTGGACAGACTCACAAACCGCAAGTTCAGAGGGGTGGCAAAAGAGGAAGAGGAGGCAGAGGCGGGGAGGCCAAGGACAAAGACAACGAATGCACCTCAGGATATATGACACGGAGCCACACGAAGAAATAGTGGACTCCAATACGGTAATTAACTTATCAAATGAGATTTTAACTAATGAGGACAAGCAAATATTGGAATTAGGCCTCTCTTATTGTTTATGCACTCCTTTCAACTATGTACAGAGCCGTATTGATTTGTATATGTTTACCAGAAAGTTAAAATTGCGTAAATTTTTTAAGGGCAAACAGACAGCTGCCACTAGACCCATATTACCGGCTGTTCAGAATGTATTAACAGTAGCAGATGTAGACCTTTTGAATGATCTAACAGATCTGGCAAGAAAAGGCACAAGCCAGCAGTTAGAAGACAACCCAAGCAGCACAGTGCTTGAAAGTTACAGCAGTAATAGGAGTGTCACTCCATTCAGACCCAAATCCCGCTTCTACCCCCAATGCCTCATGATAATTTGGATGCATTCAGTGAGAGTGTAATGCATGATCTAAAACAATTGAGACAACAGAGTCACAAGGGTCTAATGAATAAAACCAATTTCAGACATAAATTGGACACAGTTATTAAGAAATGGTCTAATAATGAGAAATATCAGCTACATTCCTCCAATAAAGGAGGGAACATAGTGATATGTCCTAATGAGATGTATCTAGAGGAAGCTTACAGTCAACTGCACAACAAACAGTGTTACTGTAAGATTACGAGAAGTGTGTATGATGAGTTGAGAGCAGGATTTGTTGAAGATTTTAAAAATTGGCGCAACACCAACTTGATCAGTAGGGAGGAGTTTTAATTTGTGCACGTAAACCATCCCAGACTTCCAATCTTATACCTTCTACCGAAGGTGCATAAAGAAAGTACCTGCCCTCCTGGTCGGCCAATAATATCAGCCATTGGAAGCTTTCTCGAGAATGTGTCTAAATATGTAGATTACTTTCTGCAGCCGTTTGTACTTGCCTTGCCCTCATATGTACAAGATAGCACTGATTTTCTGAGACATATTTTTGATGTACAGTGGGAACCTGATTTTCAGATGGTCTGCCTTGATGTCAGCTCATTATATACCAGCATACAACACAAAGATGGTATCAATGCCGTACGACATATTTTGAGAACGAGATCTATTGAACACCACAAACACAATGACATGATTGTAGCCATGATAGAATGGTGCCTTAACAGTAACATCCTTCTGTTTAATAATGACATCTTTCGCCAAACACAGGGGACAGCGATGGGCACCCGCTTTGTCCCCAGCTATGCGAACCTACACATCGGCTGGTGGGAGGAGCAGGTGCTCAAAAACACCGAAATGTATGAATGGTCAGCTAACATTGTGTTATGGCTAAGGTACATCGACGTCCTCTTCATATTATGGAGAGGCGATTTAAGATCTGTTGAAGAGTTTGTGAGAATAATCATTGTAAATGATCTTAATCTAACATTTACCTGTCGTGTCAGCAATAAATGCATTGATTTTCTGGATGTCAGGTTAAAAGTGCAGGGTGATACCATTACAACTAAGGTATACAGGAAATATACCTCAGGCAATTCAACTCTGCATGCTACGAGTTCTCATCCAAGTGCTCTGAAAAGAAGTATCCCTTATGGGGAGTTACTTAGAGCTAAGCAAATCTGTAGCACTCCTGAATTATATACCAAAACAGAACAGGAAATGACTAAGAGATTGAGAGACAGAGGATATGATAAGATCACCCTGAATCAAGCCAGAGACAAAATCAAAACGAAATCAAGGACTGAGCTGCTATTTCCTGCGCAGTCATTTTCAGAGACCACCAGCACTGACAGACGAGTGGTAAAAACATCTAACAAAAAGACTGATTCCTGTAGATTCATCACTACATACAGCACAGCCCACAATCAAGTAAGAAAGATCTTACAGTCACATTGGTACTTACTGAGATTAGATCCCAAAATAGGGGCAGAAATGGACATTAGACCTGCTGTAACTTATAGGAGAACAACATCTATAAGGGATTCTATAGTTAAAAATCAAATGCCAGAAAAAGCCATCTGGCTGAAACCAACCAAGGGCTTTAAGAAATGCAGCAGGTGCAAAGTCTGTACACAAGGTCTGAATGCCACCAGTATATGTACGGATCTAGGAGAAAAGATCTCCATAAACAAACCACTGAACTGCAGATCAGAATATGTGGTATACGTTCTTATATGCCCTTGTAACAAAAGGTATGTTGGTAGCACTATTTTACAAGTGCATAAAAGAATTTTACAACACATCAGGGCTATTAAGAACGTGGATGAAACATATCCTGTAGCAAGGCATTTTCAAACACAGCACAATTGCATTTCCACACTACTACAGTATATGGTAATTGATCAATTAGAAAGCAACAAGAGAGGTGGTGACAGAGAGAGGGCACTCCGAAAGTTAGAGTGTAGATATATCCTCCGTCTAAATACAAAAGAACCGGTAGGAATGAATGTTGACGAAGAGATTTACACCTACCTGTAAAGATATAAATATTGGTCCTTGCTTTCTATGTTCTTGTTATTTTAATTGTTTTTAACTCACAAGGTTACCAGGGCTGTAAACGATTTTAGAATAGACAATATCTGTAAATTGGGTGACATACTTTGTTAGATATTACTGCATTTCTGATTATTCATTCTTTTTGTGTAATTTTTTATAGGGCCCGATCAGATGTTCCTGTTCCACGGGCGTCTGAGTTCCGGTCCACTGATGGGAGAGCAAAATAGCTGGAATATCTCTTGTTTTTCTTTTTATGATTTTTGTTTTTTGCTTTCAACTCAGGGATAGGAGTAATCTAGTGTGTTCAATATTTGAATATTGGGGCATATATCTGCTTTGATGATTTGCCATTGCCCACTGGGGCTAGACTTTTATGCCCAATGGGGCAGTATCCTTTGGCTCTTCGAATAGAGCAGAGGACTGAGAGATCTGGAGCATTGATAGTGATGCATATATGCAGAATTTTTTTATTTAAAAAAATTATTTCACTATTTGGTTGTTATGTATATATTTATTTTGTGAGAAAAAAGGTACAGATTGTATTACTCATGTACATGCAATTGTACAGTATCTAGGAATTAAGTGCTAAATTATTGCTCAAATTCTACAGGAACTGTTATTATGCACAATGGAAATATGCAGTGTGCACTTTTCTCAACACTATTTTCTGTTGCAATTATTCTATGAACAAATTGGCGAATGGCATAGACTTTGTATTAGATATCGAGTCCACTGAGAAAATAAGTTGTTCTGTGGCAGGGTCAACAAATTATGTTGAGAGCGATCGTTACACATGATGTAAATCGTGTTTTTGCATTTCATTGGTTTATATTGCTTTATTTGTATATAGATTTCTTTTGTTACCAATGGAGTTTATTTAAACAAACTAGTAACCTCTGCCACTATAAGATGGCCACCAAGGTAGAGATTTTAGATTGTATTAGAATGGTCATCCATTTTCTATGTCTAACATTTCCACGTATATATGTTGCCTGGTGACATGATGTCAGCGTCGTGACAAAGTCTCAAGGCCAAGACGCGTAGACGCTTGTACCGATATTTTTTTTGATGGAATAAAACTCACATCCTGAATTTGAAGCCCCACTGAGTGCCGTTCTTTTCTCTGGATCTACTTTTGAGAAAGAGTTCCTCAGATAAATATATATATGAATTTGAATAAAATAAGAGCAACCCGTTACTCACCTGTTAAGCTGCCTCTGATGAAGAGACTTCATGTCTTGAAACGCATTAGGCAAACGATTGAAAAACCTGCATGGTAGGCGAGCAGTCAGTGTTAACCAGAGGGGAGGCCTGCTGCCGAGTGCATCCTGCAAAGCTGAAGGGCATTTGGTGAAACATTTTCTACACGGCGGCCCCGTCGTGGCAGGATGGCACCATCTTGGGATTTAAAGAGGCTGCGGTTTGAAACTGGTTCAGACTGATGCGGCGCAGCAAGACAGACTAATAAGCTCGCCCAAACATCCAGGATCCTACAAAGGATCAAAATGTGCTTATCAATTAAAAAAGTGAGTCAGAACCTACTTAAGGGAGACGTCATGTTGTTCTTCTGGACTATGAATCCCAGCATGCATTATGTCTGTGATACCAATTGAGTACAACCCACTGAGGGTAAACGTCCATTGAGATGGAAGCATGAATTTGAATAAAATAAGAGCAACCCGTTACTCACCTGTTAAGCTGCCGCTGATGAAGAGACTTCATGTTTTGAAACGCTTTAGGCAAACGATTGAAAAACCTGCATGGTAGGCGAGCAGTCAGTGTTAACCAGAGGGGAGGCCTGCTGCCGAGTGCATCCTGCAAAGCTGAAGGGCATTTGGTGAAACATTTTCTACACAGTGGCCCCGTCGTGGCATGATGGCACCATCTTGGGATTTTAAGAGACTGCGGTTTGAAACTGGTTCAGACTGATGCGGCGCAGCAAGCCAGACTAATAAGCTCGCTCAAACATCCAGGATCCTACAAAGGAACAAAATGTGCTTATAAATTAAACAAGTGAGTCGGAACCTACTTAAGGGAGACATCATGTTGTTATTCTGGACTATGAATCCCAGCATGCATTATGTTTGTGTTACCAATTGAGTACAACCCACTGAGGGTAAACGTCCATTGAGATGGAAGCATAAATTTGAATAAAATAAGAGCAACCCGTTACTCACCTGTTAAGCTGCCTCTGATGAAGAGACTTCATGTCTTGAAACGCGTTAGGCAAACGATTGAAAAACCTGCATGATAGGCGAGCAGTCAGTGTTAACCAGAGGGGAGGCCTGCTGCCGAGTGCAATCTGCAAAGCTGAAGGGCATTTGGTGAAACATTTTCTACACGGCGGCCCCGTCGTGGCAGGATGGCACCATCTTGGGATTTTAAGAGACTGCGGTTTGTAACTGGTTCAGACTGATGCGGCGCAGCAAGCCAGACTAATAAGCTCGCCCAAACATCCAGGATCCTACAAAGGAACAAAACGTGCTTATAAATTAAACAAGTGAGTCGGAACCTACTTAAGGGAGACTTCATGTTGTTCTTCTGGACTATGAATCCCAGCATGCATTATGTTTGTGTTACCAATTGAGTACAACCCACTGAGGGTAAACGTCCAATGAGATGGAAGCATGAATTTGAATAAAATAAGAGCAATCCGTTACTCACCTGTTAAGCTGCCTCTGATGAAGAGACTTCATGTCTTGAAACGCGTTAGGCAAACGATTGAAAAATCTGCATGGTAGGCGAGCAGTCAGTGTTAACCAGAGGGGAGGCCTGCTGCTGAGTGCATCCTGCAAAGCTGAAGGGCATTTGGTGAAACATTTTCTACACGGCGGCACCGTCGTGGCAGGATGGCACCATCTTGGGATTTTAAGAGGCTGCGGTTTGAAACTGGTTCAGACTGATGCGGCGCAGCAAGCCAGACTAATAAGCTCGCCCAAACATTCAGGATCCTACAAAGAAACAAAATGTGCTTATAAATTAAACAAGTGAGTCGGAACCTACTTAAGGGGGACGTCATGTTGTTCTTCTGGACTATGAATCCCAGCATGCATTATGTTTGTGTTACCATTTGAGTACAACCCACTGAGGGTAAACGTCCAATGAGATGGAAGCATGAATTTGAATAAAATAAGAGCAACCCGTTACTCACCTGTTAAGCTGCCTCTGATGAAGAGACTTCATGTCTTGAAACGCTTTAGGCAAACGATTGAAAAACCTGCATGGTAGGCGAGCAGTCAGTGTTAACCAGAGGGGAGGCCTCCTGCCAAGTGCATCCTGCAAAGCTGAAGGGCATTTGGTGAAACATTTTCTACACGGCGGCCCCGTCGTGGCAGAATGGCACCATCTTGGAATTTAAAGAGGCTGCGGTTTGAAACTGGTTCAGACTGATGCGGCGCAGCAAGCCAGACTAATAAGCTCACCCAAACATCCAGGATCCTACAAAGGAACAACATGTGCTTATAAATTAAACAAGTGAGTCAGAACCTACTTAAGGGAGACGTCATGTTGTTCTTCTGGACTATGAATCCCAGCATGCATTATGTTTGTGTTACCAATTGAGTACAACCCACTGAGGGTAAACGTCCAATGAGATGGAAACATGAATTTGAATAAAATAAGAGCAATCCGTTACTCACCTGTTAAGCTGCCTCTGATGAAAAGACTTCATGTCTTGAAACGCGTTAGGCAAACGATTGAAAAACCTGCATGGTAGGCGAGCAGTCAGTGTTAACCAGAGGGGAGGCCTGCTGCCGAGTGCATCCTGCAAAGCTGAAGGGCATGTGGTGAAACATTTTCAACACGGCGGCCCCTTCGTGGCAGGATGGCACCATCTTGGGATTTTAAGAGACTGCGGTTTGAAACTGGTTCAGACTGATGCGGCGCAGCAAGCCAGACTAATAAGCTCGTCCAAACATCCAGGATCCTACAAAGGGAGAAAATGTGCTTATAAATTAAAAAAGTGAGTCGCAACCTACTTAAGGGAGACGTCATGTTGTTCTTCTGGACTATGAATCCCAGCATACATTATGTTTGTGTTACCAATTGATTACAACCCACTGAGGGTAAACGTCCAATGAGATGGAAGCATGAATTTGAATAAAATAAGAGCAACCCGTTACTCACCTGTTAAGCTGCCTCTGATGAAGAGACTTCATGTCTTGAAACGCGTTAGGCAAACGATTGAAAAACCTGCATGGTAGGCGAGCAGTCAGTGTTAACCAGAGGGGAGGCCTGCTGCCGAGTGCATCCTGCAAAGCTGAAGGGCATTTGGTGAAACATTTTCTACACGGCGGCCCCGTCGTGGCAGGATGACACCATCTTGGGATTTTAAGAGACTGCGGTTTGAAACTGGTTCAGACTGATGCGGCGCAGCAAGCCAGACTAATAAGCTCGCCCAAACATCCAGGATCCTACAAAGGAACAAAATGTGCTTATAAATTAAACAAGTGAGTCGGAACCTACTTAAGGGAGACATCATGTTGTTCTTCTGGACTATGAATCCCAGCATGCATTATGTTTGTGTTACCAATTGAGTACAACCCACTGAGGGTAAACGTCCAATGAGATGGAAGCATAAATTTGAATAAAATAAGAGCAACCCGTTACTGACCTGTTAAGCTGCCTCTGATGAAGAGACTTCATGTCTTAAAACGCGTTAGGCAAACGATTGAAAAACCTGCATGGTAGGCGAGCAGTCAGTGTTAACCAGAGGGGAGGCCTGCTGCCGAGTGCATCCTGCAAAGCTGAAGGGCATTTGGTGAAACATTTTCTACACGGCGGCCCCGTCGTGGCAGGATGACACCATCTTGGGATTTTAAGAGACTGCGGTTTGAAACTGGTTCAGACTGATGCGGCGCAGCAAGCCAGACTAATAAGCTCGCCCAAACATCCAGGATCCTACAAAGGAACAAAACGTGCTTATAAATTAAACAAGTGAGTCGGGACCTACTTAAGGGAGAATTCATGTTGTTCTTCTGGACTATGAATCCCAGCATGCATTATGTTTGTGTTACCAATTGAGTACAACCCACTGAGGGTAAACGTCCAATGAGATGGAAGCATGAATTTGAATAAAATAAGAGCAACCCGTTACTCACCTGTTAAGCTGCCTCTGATGAAGAGACTTCATGTCTTAAAACGCGTTAGGCAAACGATTGAAAAACCTGCATGGTAGGTGAGCAGTCAGTGTTAACCAGAGGGGAGGCCTGCTGCCGAGTGCATCCTGCAAAGCTGAAGGGCATTTGGTGAAACATTTTCTACACAGCGGCCCCGTCGTGGCAGGATGGCACCATCTTGGGATTTTAAGAGACTGCGGTTTGAAACTGGTTCAGACTGATGCGGCGCAGCAAGCCAGACTAATAAGCTCGCCCAAACATCCAGGATCCTACAAAGGAACAAAATGTGCTTATAAATTAAACAAGTGAGTCGGAACCTACTTAAGGGAGACGTCATGTTGTTATTCTGGACTATGAATCCCAGCATGCATTATGTTTGTGTTACCAATTGAGTACAACCCACTGAGGGTAAACGTCCATTGAGATGGAAGCATAAATTTGAATAAAATAAGAGCAACCCGTTACTCACCTGTTAAGCTGCCTCTGATGAAGAGACTTCATGTCTTGAAACGCGTTAGGCAAACGATTGAAAAACCTGCATGATAGGCGAGCAGTCAGTGTTAACCAGAGGGGAGGCCTGCTGCCGAGTGCAATCCTGCAAAGCTGAAGGGCATTTGGTGAAACATTTTCTACACGGCGGCCCCGTCGTGGCAGGATGGCACCATCTTGGGATTTTAAGAGACTGCGGTTTGTAACTGGTTCAGACTGATGCGGCGCAGCAAGCCAGACTAATAAGCTCGCCCAAACATCCAGGATCCTACAAAGGAACAAAACGTGCTTATAAATTAAACAAGTGAGTCGGAACCTACTTAAGGGAGACTTCATGTTGTTCTTCTGGACTATGAATCCCAGCATGCATTATGTTTGTGTTACCAATTGAGTACAACCCACTGAGGGTAAACGTCCAATGAGATGGAAGCATGAATTTGAATAAAATAAGAGCAATCCGTTACTCACCTGTTAAGCTGCCTCTGATGAAGAGACTTCATGTCTTGAAACGCGTTAGGCAAACGATTGAAAAATCTGCATGGTAGGCGAGCAGTCAGTGTTAACCAGAGGGGAGGCCTGCTGCTGAGTGCATCCTGCAAAGCTGAAGGGCATTTGGTGAAACATTTTCTACACGGCGGCACCGTCGTGGCAGGATGGCACCATCTTGGGATTTTAAGAGGCTGCGGTTTGAAACTGGTTCAGACTGATGCGGCGCAGCAAGCCAGACTAATAAGCTCGCCCAAACATTCAGGATCCTACAAAGAAACAAAATGTGCTTATAAATTAAACAAGTGAGTCGGAACCTACTTAAGGGAGACGTCATGTTGTTCTTCTGGACTATGAATCCCAGCATGCATTATGTTTGTGTTACCATTTGAGTACAACCCACTGAGGGTAAACGTCCAATGAGATGGAAGCATGAATTTGAATAAAATAAGAGCAACCCGTTACTCACCTGTTAAGCTGCCTCTGATGAAGAGACTTCATGTCTTGAAACGCTTTAGGCAAACGATTGAAAAACCTGCATGGTAGGCGAGCAGTCAGTGTTAACCAGAGGGGAGGCCTCCTGCCAAGTGCATCCTGCAAAGCTGAAGGGCATTTGGTGAAACATTTTCTACACGGCGGCCCCGTCGTGGCAGAATGGCACCATCTTGGAATTTAAAGAGGCTGCGGTTTGAAACTGGTTCAGACTGATGCGGCGCAGCAAGCCAGACTAATAAGCTCACCCAAACATCCAGGATCCTACAAAGGAACAACATGTGCTTATAAATTAAACAAGTGAGTCAGAACCTACTTAAGGGAGACGTCATGTTGTTCTTCTGGACTATGAATCCCAGCATGCATTATGTTTGTGTTACCAATTGAGTACAACCCACTGAGGGTAAACGTCCAATGAGATGGAAACATGAATTTGAATAAAATAAGAGCAATCCGTTACTCACCTGTTAAGCTGCCTCTGATGAAAAGACTTCATGTCTTGAAACGCGTTAGGCAAACGATTGAAAAACCTGCATGGTAGGCGAGCAGTCAGTGTTAACCAGAGGGGAGGCCTGCTGCCGAGTGCATCCTGCAAAGCTGAAGGGCATGTGGTGAAACATTTTCAACACGGCGGCCCTTCGTGGCAGGATGGCACCATCTTGGGATTTTAAGAGACTGCGGTTTGAAACTGGTTCAGACTGATGCGGCGCAGCAAGCCAGACTAATAAGCTCGTCCAAACATCCAGGATCCTACAAAGGGAGAAAATGTGCTTATAAATTAAAAAAGTGAGTCGCAACCTACTTAAGGGAGACGTCATGTTGTTCTTCTGGACTATGAATCCCAGCATACATTATGTTTGTGTTACCAATTGATTACAACCCACTGAGGGTAAACGTCCAATGAGATGGAAGCATGAATTTGAATAAAATAAGAGCAACCCGTTACTCACCTGTTAAGCTGCCTCTGATGAAGAGACTTCATGTCTTGAAACGCGTTAGGCAAACGATTGAAAAACCTGCATGGTAGGCGAGCAGTCAGTGTTAACCAGAGGGGAGGCCTGCTGCCGAGTGCATCCTGCAAAGCTGAAGGGCATTTGGTGAAACATTTTCTACACGGCGGCCCCGTCGTGGCAGGATGACACCATCTTGGGATTTTAAGAGACTGCGGTTTGAAACTGGTTCAGACTGATGCGGCGCAGCAAGCCAGACTAATAAGCTCGCCCAAACATCCAGGATCCTACAAAGGAACAAAATGTGCTTATAAATTAAACAAGTGAGTCGGAACCTACTTAAGGGAGACATCATGTTGTTCTTCTGGACTATGAATCCCAGCATGCATTATGTTTGTGTTACCAATTGAGTACAACCCACTGAGGGTAAACGTCCAATGAGATGGAAGCATAAATTTGAATAAAATAAGAGCAACCCGTTACTGACCTGTTAAGCTGCCTCTGATGAAGAGACTTCATGTCTTAAAACGCGTTAGGCAAACGATTGAAAAACCTGCATGGTAGGCGAGCAGTCAGTGTTAACCAGAGGGGAGGCCTGCTGCCGAGTGCATCCTGCAAAGCTGAAGGGCATTTGGTGAAACATTTTCTACACGGCGGCCCCGTCGTGGCAGGATGACACCATCTTGGGATTTTAAGAGACTGCGGTTTGAAACTGGTTCAGACTGATGCGGCGCAGCAAGCCAGACTAATAAGCTCGCCCAAACATCCAGGATCCTACAAAGGAACAAAACGTGCTTATAAATTAAACAAGTGAGTCGGGACCTACTTAAGGGAGAATTCATGTTGTTCTTCTGGACTATGAATCCCAGCATGCATTATGTTTGTGTTACCAATTGAGTACAACCCACTGAGGGTAAACGTCCAATGAGATGGAAGCATGAATTTGAATAAAATAAGAGCAACCCGTTACTCACCTGTTAAGCTGCCTCTGATGAAGAGACTTCATGTCTTAAAACGCGTTAGGCAAACGATTGAAAAACCTGCATGGTAGGTGAGCAGTCAGTGTTAACCAGAGGGGAGGCCTGCTGCCGAGTGCATCCTGCAAAGCTGAAGGGCATTTGGTGAAACATTTTCTACACAGCGGCCCTGTCGTGGCAGGATGGCACCATCTTGGGATTTTAAGAGACTGCGGTTTGAAACTGGTTCAGACTGATGCGGCGCAGCAAGCCAGACTAATAAGCTCGCCCAAACATCCAGGATCCTACAAAGGAACAAAATGTGCTTATAAATTAAACAAGTGAGTCGGAACCTACTTAAGGGAGACGTCATGTTGTTCTTCTGGACTATGAATCCCAGCATGCATTATGTCTGTGTTACCAATTGAGTACAACCCACTGAGGGTAAACGTCCATTGAGATGGAAGCATGAATTTGAATAAAATAAGAGCAACCTGTTACTCACCTGTTAAGCTGCCTCTGATGAAGAGACTTCATGTCTTGAAACGCATTAGGCAAACGATTGAAAAACCTGCATGGTAGGCGAGCAGTCAGTGTTAACCAGAGGGGAGGCCTGCTGCCGAGTGCATCCTGCAAAGCTGAAGGGCATTTGGTGAAA